>OY776117.1:103986308-104586308 GCA_963675035.1 Allygus modestus
ATTTTACGTCTTTATCCATCTAAAGTACTAAATCCTATACTCTAATATGAGTAAGGTTTGCTTGCTTGCTTGCGTGCTTGCTTGCTTGCTTGCGACACGGATCTCAAAAACGGCTCCAACGATTTCCTTCAAATGTTCGAAATAACTAATTTTTGGGATAAAAATAAGTTCTGGACAGGCCTCATCCCTAGGAAAAATCAAATAATGTAAAAAACCTAAAATGAAAAGTTAAAAAAATTAACATTGGGCTTATGGAGTTTCAAATCAAAACAAAAGAATTGTAGCTGTTCATAATCAACCAGGGAACTGTCAAAGTAATACTTATGTTGTATATGGTTATTAACATACGGTTTCCTGAGAGGAGAGATTAAAAGATTTGAGTAAATATTACACAAATATAGAAGTAAAATAAATCAAAGGGACATTGAGCTATAAATAACAACTGGAGTGACATTAAAAATGTATAAAAGAGGCAAATGAGTTATACAAATCTGATTATCAGTAGGGGGAAGTGGTGAAATATTACTCCAAGTCATCTAAACATACTGACTGGCCTTCCCCCGAGCAAAGCTCGGTCCCCCAGGTACTCATTTTTAAAGTCAATATTCGTTAAGTAACTGAAGAAGTTTTGGCAATAGAGCACTCATTTTGTTTCAGCTTTAATTTGTTGGACTAATTACGATGTGACAACATTTCGAGTCTATGCTAAAGAATGTCTTTAAATGTCTTTAATGTCTTTAATCACCTTTCATGTGAGTATCTTATAGGTTATTACAATTGGCTTTAATTAAACGAGAAAATCAGATATTTTACAGGAAAACATACTATTGCTGTGAAAATTATGATTGATTACATTATTTATTGCAAACATAAAACAGCTGTAAAAAGTAAAATAGTCCCTCTGTTTGATGATCTGAAAAACTTTCTGACCCTTTACGATTATTGATGGCTTTATTAGGAAGTAACACCACAAAATATTAAAATTATAAAGTTTGAAATTAGTTACAAACAATGAATTTAACTTAATATTTGTATATATTGAATTAGTAGGTTTATTTATAGGGGGATATATATTATACCATGAACATTCTTTGTCATTCATCACTACATGTATAGTTGGTTAAATTATTACCTAGCATTAGGCAAAGTAAGAAGTAATAGTAACAAAAATGGAATAATTAAGTACTTAAATGGCGTGTGTACTTATTCATGAAGGACACCAATATATCAAGGAATGTAATGTTAATAGCACTGTCTTATAAAGCTAATTTCCTAATAAAGTTATTTCCAAGCGTTAGTAAAGATTCCTACCAAAGTTCAAATCATACGAGTGTTATGATTCGAACAGTATTTATCAATAACTAGTTAAATACTTTGTCAAATAATGACTTTTGTATGCAAATGACATATTAAACATTTGTTTTTGTTTACCGTTACTTCAAATATTAATTCAAAACTCTTAACTTGTCACTCCTGCAAACAACAGCATTATAATTATATAATAATATATAATTAAATTACGTAAACATTCAGTCTTTGTGAAATGCATTACCGTTTATCAGTATCACAGTATTGTTTTATTACTGTTTTTCCAGAAGCTATAATAATGAATCTGTAAGACGAAGAACTATTATTTATTTCTACTATTTGACACTGCGATTAGTAAAACCTGCAAAATCAACAATAATATATTTTTCAAGATAAGCATGTATTAAAATGATTTGCTCAGATAAGTTACTATGTATTTCACAATATATTTAAGGTAATATATGCTTTTTTGGAGTACGATAAGAAAAGGTAAGATAAAACCAATTATGTATAAAGATTTTTAATATTTTCTTCGTCCTACGAGAAATGTGTCCAAGCTGGGACGCAGCTGAACCACCCCAAGTTCCTAGAATGAAAGAAATATAAGTGCAGTATTGACCTAAATTTTCTACACATTTGGTCTGACAATTATGTAGTTACGTTTCATTTTATATATTGTTTTATTACAACCATTATCAAACATTACAACATTATCATATATTTTGCATCGAACCTAGGCAAAGAACATTTATCAGCAAATAAAATTTATCTCCAGGTTTTAGTGAAATCTTTAAAACTTGTTTGCACCTGCAGAGAACTACAATAACACACGGTGAAAAGTGTTAAACAATAGCCTTTTTATTCCTTGCTCTTTTTAAAACAAGAGGTGACTTCATTATGCCTAAAGTTTGGTGATAATTTATGAAACTTCTGTTAAGCCGGTGCTTACGCAACTTTGAGTCGCATAAGTTGGAGCAGGCACACTTTTAATATAATGTTCAAGAATATGACCTTTGCTGCATTTAGGTTATTTATTTGATGTTTATTGATGCCTGAAAAATTTAGTTTTTTTGAATAATATTGGATTATATATTTATACAATTTGTTTACGTTGAAAGAACTTAAAAACATTGTGAAATGCATTCAAACTAATACAAGTAACAAATATAGTTTTATTCTTGATATAAACTAAGAAAAAAACTTAGACAACTATATTGCATTGTACATAATAATTATTTAATTCCTTAGAAAAAGCCTCTCATCTTAACTACTACATTTTAACCTCTTCATATTCTTAAATAATCATAGTGGTTTATTACGACTAGCTAATTTCAAAAACCCCTTGCATATATAGAACCGAAAAAAAATATCAAAAGGGGAATTCGATTTGAATATCTACCTTCAAATAAAGAGTAATTTCACTGAAGGTGTTGGTGTGACAACAAACATGATTGACCTGCGCAACATGAGTAAAGTTATATTTTGTTCATATGTATTAACTACTTTCATTACCTTATTGCAGTTTATGTAGTATTTAATCCTGAGTTCTCTTGTAAAAGCGTTATCTCATAATTGTATTCCGCTCAATGGATCGACAACTTTCGCTATTTTAAGGAATTTACCACTCCAAAGTTCTTAAAAAATTTTGGGTATTCTGTATACCATCATCGGGCCACATTTAAGTAAACAATAATCTATATACAAACAGTCAAACAATCTATGCAACAAACAAGAAAACAAACAAAACAATTAAACAATCTGTATTTTGGTAGAATTTGACTAGCTTATTTTTAGCAAATAAAAAAATATTAAAACGTCATTTTTACTACCTACAAGTAATAAATTTTAAATTGTTACAGAATAAAAAAAGTGGGGAGAAAGGAAAGAGTGACCAAGCGATGCTGGGGAAGGAAGGAGGTCTGAGGCGGGAAGTTGGCTGGACTGCTTCGTCACATTGTTACAGCTGTCTCTGTTATCTGCTACCCACTCTGAACAACCCGCCATGTACATTAACAGTTAAACAATACGATTATTGATGTTAATCATAATAATTTGTAAAATTATGCAAATTCTGTAATCTTTGCTGTCACAATTTCCAGCTACGTCCATTAATATTTTCCAATATATATATATATATATATATGTATATATATATATATATATATATATATATATATATATATATATATATATATATATTACTACTTTATTCATATAATGAAAAAATATAACAACAACTTAGCAACAATAATTACAACCTTTATAATTTGTGTTATATACTGTGGGTTTTTTTGTTAGTTACAGGGCAATTTTAACAGGTTTAGATTTTTTAGCGCATTTAACATTTTTAAACTTTCCATCTTCAGTTTTATCATGACCATTTTCAGTAGCGATACAAATTATGTATTTTCAACATTTTAGTTGATAAGTAATTGTAAAAAAAAACTTAATCACATCCGTTTTATTCATTCCGCCGGACTAACATTTATATTATAAGCTTATTTATATTTAAAAATTTTTATATTTATAATAATGTTGCCGAATAGATTGTAATTCAATTACAATAAATGAATAAATAGCAAACAAAAATCTGCGAAAAAGTAACAATAAATCGAACAAAAATTACAACTTTGCAATGATAGACACTTAATATAGGGATTAATAATATTAAATAAGAAGAAATATAAACAATTATCAATTAGTGACAACAACATTAAGGTACAATAATCGTCCCACGTCTTGGCCACATTCTAAACATAATTACTGGTACAGATAGCCCTTTAAGGGCACCATCAAGACAAGATCACAGGGCGCGTGTATGTGATGTGCGTTAAGGTGGTGCAGTCGCCTCTGTTGACAAGCTATTCAGCCTAGAGGTCAGGCCAGTCGCTGCTCACTCACACAAATGCAGAGCCCTGGATGCTCAGGACCGGCGCCGTCGTGAGTACTAGTGAGTAGCTAGTATTCTCGTTGGTCCCACTGGGTGCTCACACACACACACACACACACACACACACACACACACACACACACACATGCAAAACCCTCCCCTCAAGTACCCCCAACCCCCAACTTTAACAAGTGGTCAAACCACATTGACCACCTTGCTACCCACCTGCCCTGGACGTAGAACCCCAAGACTATGAAAAGTCAACAGCACAGCGGCAACCGGCAACTTGACTCAACCAGCCTTTCCGCATGCGTTATAAACATATTTATTAGCAGTATAACTTTCATTGATTAATATAACATTAAAAAATGTCAGATAAAGTCAATTCAGTTTATTTATTTAATTTCTTCAAATCTATTATACCAATGTTCAAAACTTAATATATAAAATATCTGCTGAAGGATGAGGTGTCCATTGTCATGGATGTTCCGGTCTAACTTTAAAATTTCTAAACAGGTTAATCTGAAATTTAACATGAAGGTGGTTAATCTATGAGGGTTTTGGGTAGGCTTATTCTCATTTCAAAAAATCCTTAGGCCTACGCCCCACGAGTCTCTAAAGTTTAAATATTATTCTTATGGATATTCATTTGTTTATTTTTACTATGGAAGCATTTTAAAAACATCTGGGGTTTTATGATCTCCGTGCGAAGAGCAGGACTCTAGTAGCACAAACAACTAAAGTTATATTTAATTCTGCTTAAATCATATTTTACGCTAGCGAAGCCGCAGTGGGTCTGCTATGTATTATAAAACTATTTAAAAAAGTTGTAAACGCTCTACTAACATAAAAAAATATGATCATTTAAAATAAACTGAAAAGAACTAAACGACAAATAAATTATCATAAATGTTTTGTTTAGGTGTATTGTTTGTTTAGTACTAGGAACCAAGCAAATGTTTAGGGCTTACCATGCCGTAAATATACCACAACCATATTAGAGTGTTAATCTGTGGTAAAATGATGACAAACTTTTAGGTTCAAATGCACACAATACAATACAAATCGTTGTATAACAACTTATTGTAGCAATTTTTAAGGGTATTACCGTACTTTAAGTCGACTAAAGGAATACAGTAGATAGAATACAATTAGTAGATAACTATACAAGCAGTTTATAAGCATACAAGTTCTACCAGAAAACCCAGAAATTAAGTACACCTTATAATTGTCTGCAGAGGGTTAAAACGTACGGTATGCAAAATTATGATTCATAAAGACTATACGTTTTGTTTGATACAAACATAAATAAACGATTTATAATTGATCGCTAAACAAACGTGCATCTTATCAGTGCTTTTATATTTTAAAATATGGTTGTAAATTATTTTAATGTTTTAAATTAAAATAGTCGTAATAATATGTTTTATTTGCATAAAACAATCTGTGTAGTAACTTAAAAACCAATTAAGACAACACCTTTTCACTACAAACTTGGCAATTAGTTAGGCTAAAATGTTGCGTTATTTTCTTAAGAATCCATTTTTTGTTCCTACTTGGTGATTTAAAAAGAAATAACAATCTGTGATATGCCTAAACAATTCTGACGACAGGCCTGCATCCACCTTAAACAACCTGGCTTGGTTGCAAAGAGGATACCTCGCCTGTTACAGGGTGACGGGGGCCGGCAGACCGATGATAGTAAGAGAGAGAGAGAAGATTTGTGAGCGGGTAAAGGGATGTGCGAGTGAGAGAGAAACATGGTGCGCGGGTGCCTGCACGTGCGAGTCGGGGCGCTATAGGCGGCTCAGAGGTTGGTAGTTGCCTGGCGTGCGGCGCCAAATTATATGTGGGCTGAAATTAAACAGATTATTCTACACAACTGTGTTATGAAACTGGTTTTTTACATATACTTTTGTAAAACTGCCTTCGTACATCCTTGGCTTGGGTTAGCTTAAGTTTTAAACCACTTAAATAAAATGTAACCAAGATACAAACATTTTATCCTAAAATAATTAAAATTTTAATAAAATCAATTTAGGTAACCCTTAAGTATATTTTTGAAAATCTATAAACCAATTTTGGAACATTTACGTTTGGCCATTTTCAACTAGTGTAGAATTCAAAATTCCTCTGAGACGGCAATTTAAAGGAGGACAAAACCAATGTAACGGAACTATTTAAAAAAATGTGTGTTTACGATTTGTATAAACGTAATAAACAAAGAATACAAAAAAAACATTAACTAATGTTTTACTGCACAGCGTTAGTAATAGTGTAGAAATAAGAAAGTGGAGAAGAAATCCATGTGGTCTGGTAGCAAACTTCCTTGCCGATGGATCCTCGTCATGGAGCTGTGGTCGTGGTCTTCTGTAAAATATCTGAGCAATCAAGATTTCCATTATCTGCCTCGCACAAGAAGAGTGTGTCTTGAATGGATTGCCTTGATTCAAAAGTGGGCAAGTTAATATTGACGATATGAATAAATGCATAAATGAAACATTCATCTCCATCCCCTCCATCCGTTCCATCTCTTGCAATGGAACGTCTAGACACCTAAACTTTAGACGCACTCCAACGTCCAACGTGTTTTAGAAACTGTATCTGCGCTTTCTCAATAACATCTTTCAAATACATCTGGTGAGGAAAGCATTCTTCTACAAAACCATAAGTAAATTTTTCTGGTCAGTCAGCAATATTGTATCTCTAAGGCACGCAGGGTAGTAGAGAATTCTGATCTTAGATACTTTAAAAAGCATACCAAGAACTCCGTAGGCAAGTTATTCCAAACTTAGGTAGGGGACTAATGTCACACCAAGTTTCCTTATCTCCGTTACTCTGACCAATGATGTTCTCCTGAGTAAACAAATACAAGTTTTTGGTTGGATTAAATGTTATGCAAAATCATTGTTTGAGATCAAAGGGCATTAACTCAATATTGTAGAAGCGTTTACAAATATACGAATAAAACCTTAAAAACATCTTTAAGATCAAATCTTTTAATCAGTGTCTAGTCAAAATGTTTAAAGTTATAGGTGTTGTTTACATGTATTTAAATTTACAATATTAATCTAATTGGCCAATTAATTGGCTTTTAGTTTTATTTAATCCATTATAAAGAAACTCTCCATATCGTGTAACTAGTATTGTTGTTGTAAGAAATTGTCCACAAATACCAGGATATTTCAACAAATTACAAAATCACACACACTAGGTTTTTACTCGGAAAAGCTATTTCTACCTCCTTAATAAACAAAACAAAACCAACTAAACACAAAATCATAACAAAATATGAAAGTAAATTGTAAACAGCTGATCAGCCACAATTGTATTTATGTATGCAGGCGATCAAATAACCCGACCTACTTAATAAAAGTATGTACTAAATATTTTTACTTACGACAAAACTTTGAAAAAAAAAATGTCAACAATGGTGTCTTAAACATTTTAACGGTACACGATGACCTTCAGTCATACGTCTAAATTAATATGACCAAATATCTAATACAAATACGAAGTGTGTCATTAAGTTTTTACAAAGTTTGATTTTAGTAAATTTACAAATATATTTTTATTTAAGTCCTGATGGACATAATAAATATTAAAAATAATTCGCTAATAGTGTATCACTAAAATGATGTTTTAATACTTTTACCCTTAGGATGTCATCAGTTATTTGGACTACCATTTACGTTCTTATGTTACACTTCTAAGGTTTTATATGTTCCACGTGGTCCTTAAAGAATAGATTTTATTGCAGAGATACAGATTATCGTTTTATAAATGCCAATTTGTATGGGAACAAGTTTAATCATCTAACAAATTTTATTAATATGACACAAAGTTATATATATATATATATATATATATATATATATACCGTTATATAAAGTTAGTTATAAACCGATTTAGCCCGTTTATGTTCGCCATGATTGTTTAGTGTAAAATTATTGTACATTTGATTATATTTCTACAGAAAGTTCAGCGATAAAATGTATTCCCTAAACTATTGAGTTTAAGTGCTGAAGATTTCAAGTTTAAGCATATTACCTGAGTAATAACCTAAGTAATCATAACACATGAAAATTTTGGTAATTTAAGTTTAAACTATAAAACCATTTTTATTTCTTAGACATTTTAGACATTTTATTTCTTAGACATTTGTACGTCACACTGGAGTAAAAAACGTTAGTATGAATGAATGGGTTCAAAATTAAAATTACAATAATTTTAAATAAACTAAATATAATCTAGAAGATTGCTAGATAGAGAATATTCACCCCTATTCATCACACTTTATTCGACTTTAAAAGCAAGAGATGCTGAAATATAAAACGTGCCTTATCTAAATTAGCAGGCATTTTATTAAGCATAACCATGAGTTTACTGTGTAATTATTCTTCCTGAGACGTTTTGTTGTTATACCAAATGAAAAGAGTTATTGACTTTAAAGACCTATAAATTCCTTAAACAAATAAATATTTATTTTATTGTTAATAAAAACTAATCACAGCTATTTTCACTTACATTCATAACATGAAATACTAATCAAGAAATTCGTTGTTGATTTAAAACACATACAAGACGAATATTTTCCTAGCCATAATCATTTCCTCACATTGCATGACAAATAAATCAAACTAACGTCAATTTATTATTTTTTTGATAGTCACATGATAAAGATTGTGCATATTTACCAATGTTTATTTATTACTCACTACTGACATCCGAATTGCTTAAAGACCGACTGTCTTAAACTGTTAAATTAAATAGTTGTATTAATCCCTCAAGGCGGTCCCACTTTTCTGGCGAACAGGCCCGAACATTCGGCCGAACATTCTCCCGAAATGTGGGACCGCCTTGAGGGATTAATACAACTTTTTAATGTAATTTACTCTTTTTTGAAAGGTTTTGAGTAAAGTCCTACTTTCGATAAAAGTTTATTTTTATTTAACCTATTGATGTGTTATGAACAAAAATCAGTTTTAACGATGTCTTCTAATTTAAATTTAAATATCTTTATTTCCATAAAAAAAAACTTGCATTAGCATTTGTCATTACCAAAATGTTTCTAAACACTAAACACATTACTTGTCTAAATAATCCTTAACACTATAAAAACAATTTGTAAGTAAGAACCTTTTTACATTTATATTGAAGGTGATACGATTACATCATTGTTTCACATTGATTGGAAGGCTATTTAAAATGCTTATACAATTGTAAACTGTGCGATTTTTGAAAAAGATTGATTTGTGTGGTGGGACACAATTATAGTGTTTGTTCCTAGTTTTACTAACTGAAGATGGTAAAAATTCATGAAAAATGTGCAGGTTCTTTTTAAGAAACACAAGTGACTCCAAGATATAAATAGATGGAAAGGTGAGAAGATCAAAAGTCTTGAAGTAGGGAATACAATATTCTGAGTACTTTGGTATTATACGGATGCCACCCTTATACAGCGCGCTGCGGCAGTTATGTTAGGATGGGTTATCATAAAAATGATTGTAGGACTTTCCTTGTTTTGTTACGAATCGAATGATACCTGATGAGTCATACTTCCGGCCGCCAAACACCCTCCAAATAGGCCAAGGTCAGGTCGTTGACCGGAGCGCGCGCATCACCTGTCACCGCCTGTAATCTGGGTCCTGGGTCAGTGTCATGAGTTGTCATTGCCGTGCACTACGTTACATTTGTTTTCACAATGAGTGACGTTCTTTTGGTGTGATATTTATCTCGAAATGAAGAGGAAACCGTACGTATTTTTATGATAACCCATCCTAACATAACTGCCGCAGCGCGCTGTATATTTGGCGGAGTACATGTGGCGATCGGGTGTGGCTGCTAGCGGCGGCGACGCATTCAACACGATCCTAGCGGACATCGCTGTCTTTTGGGAGGCACAACACAAAGACCGCTCATCAGAATGATGTAAAATTTGTACAGTAAGTCAATAAAAGTACGTTTTTTCGAATTATGTAGTTATCCTTTGTATCCGGTAAAAATTAACCTCCTAAAATAGTGGCATCCGTATAATACCAAAGTACCATATTCTGTTTTACCAATTTCTGCACTTATTCTCACAGCTTTCTTTTGAAGAATGAAAAGAGTCTTCGTATATGAGTTCGCAGATCCAAAAATTACAACTGCATATGAAAGAAATGGATAAATGAGGGTTATAATATGCTGAAAGAAGAACTTCAGTACTGAAGAAGATAGACAGTCGTCTTAATACAAAAACACCTGAGGACAACCGACTAGCGACATGTTCTATGTGACAACAAAATTTTAAGTTTGCAGCTACGTGAAGTCCCAAAAATGTTACGCCATTCTCCGCCGTAACGAAACTTTCACCTATGGACAATTTTAGAAGAGATGTTTCCTTATGGCCAATGGAAATATCAAGCAGTCTGGTCTTATCAGAATTGACACACAAAATAATTTAAATGTGATTTAAAATAATATTGTAATGATGTATAATTCTACACAAGGCATTAAAAGTTGTTACGAAATTCGTTCAATGAAAAAAAATGTTAAAGTTAAAAGGATGAATGTTATTAAACATTTCATAAAGTAAAACATTGAATTTTTTCTAAAAAATTATCTTTATTCAATTTATATTTTAGCGACAAATTGCCGTAGTTTAAAAAGTTCATTGATAAAAACCGCACTAATGTTATCTTGTCACGACATCATACTTTAAAACTTTTATACTTCTAAATAAACGTCAGGAATCTAATTTATTTAGTTACTGAGTTTTATTAGTATTCTGTTTAAATTTAGTACCGTTTATACTTTTATTATTAGATTATTTATATTTCTTAATCTTTTTTTTGTAATAAATCCTTTTTTTGCAAATTATTAGTGTTATTTAGATATATATTAAGTGTACGAGAAAACAATGAAGCCAGCCAGATATTACGCTCCATCAATATAGTACATTATAATTCATTTCTTATACAGATGTAATTATATTAATGTCTCTACACACATTTACACTTTCTTTCACATTTATTTACTATATTATTTTTAATCATGGGTGACGGACCCAGTCAGATATTAGCCGTAATTTGTTTATTTACTTATTCTACCGCAATACCAACAATGATACTGCACATGCTTCACATCTATGGAATTAAAGTCGCAACGTACTCCATTGTTACACTGGTCGAGGAAGCTTATTTTATAAACCTTTTAAAAGGTTGAACTCAACATGGGGAAGTATTGAATCAGAAAAAGATTGATCAATACATCAACATACTGCCCGACACAGTTGTATTGACAAAATAATATTATTTTTCCTCGCATTTAATTGATCGTAAACTTGAATATATTTGGATAATAATATCCCCCCCACTCAAACAATTTGTTTCAAATTACCACTACACAGGCTTATGCCCAATTACAAAGTGGTATCATCATCATAATATGCATTAATGCGCATGCCAGTTCACTATTCTACTATTTTAATTCACTCAACAGTGTAAAAGTGGAATTTTAATATTGCAGTTTTAGCTATTAAAAAAATAATCCCCAACATATAATTTTAGTAAATCTAGAAACAAAATATAAAATATATCAATAAATAAAGAATGTCAATAATACGATCAGTATTAAACAATTGCACTACAAGCATTCAATAAATTATCATATAATCTCTCCGATTATATTTTATTAAGGTTATGTACATTGTTTGAGGATGAATTTAAATTTTTTTCCCAAATTGCATTAATTTTGGTGCTATTAATAACATATTTGAATATTATGGTTTCCAACCCCATTGCCGCGAGGGAAATACCTTGGTTTTCACTGTCCGCACACCTTTGGGAAACTGATCCTTAGTTATCCAACGTGGACATTCTTTGGAATTTCCTGTATGTTCCCGTATGTATTCAAAAGTTTGTGCTGCTCCTACACTTCTCGCAAATACTCCGAACATTCGGAGTTCGGCCGAAAGTTCAGCCGTAATCGCGAGAAGTGTGGGACCGCCTTCTTTGTCATCTAATGGTATTTTCAAGTGAATCAATCGTTTACTTCTACGTATCCTTATTCTAGCAATAGTGCGATTATCTAGTAATATTTACTAGACCTACACACAAATTATTTTATTTTTCTGAATCACTATAACAAAAAATAAATTGGATTCAAGTAACTCCAACTCTGGCAAACCAATTATTTACTTTTAAACAAACAACAAAGAGATATGAAAAGGATTGTGTTCAACAGTCATTGCCGTTAATAAAGGAAGCCTTGGTTTTGAGATTAAGTTTAATTTTCTTTGCTAAAGATTTTTGAAAAAATAAAACCACCAGAAAAAAAGGTCGTTATCATTTCATTAGTAACATATGTCTTAATATGTAGTGTTTTTCAATAAGTTAAGCTTTTATCTCGGTACATGTGTTATGTAATGTATGTAATATAATGTATCCATAGCATAATTTATGAAATTAGTATAAATATATGTTACTATTATTTTATAAAAACTTTTATGATTTACAGTAGCACATCAGTCGAGTGTAAACATGTCAAAAAAAATTGTAACCACATGTATATAATTAGATGTTCCTTTAATTTAATGTATTACTAATTCTGGAAGAAACATAACATTTACGCGATTAACAATATTTGCACTATTATTAAACAAAATGAGTTAGGCTAATCAATAGATAACTAACTTTGAACTATTCGTGAGTAAAGTAGAATTGCATTGAGAACAACACACATAAAATTATTGTTTGGATCATGCTACATGTATATGTAAATCATCATACTATAAAAATATTAGAAACGAAACCGGGACAACAGGGAAATCGTGGGAGGAGGCTGGCAGGACTGATCCTCAATAACGAGAACATGACACTACAACTGTCATTGTTGGTATTTCACGCTATTACTCTATTGTTTTTGTTTTATATTTTATATTATTATGATTATATAATTTTTTATTATATACCCGGTACACTGTATATTTCTAATTTAAATTTAATTAACTAAATTTCTGTTTCAAGAATCGATTCATAAGTCAATAAAATAATTAATTTAGGTAAACGTTATAAGAAATAATTTCGTGATAAATAATAGTTAAGCAATCTGTCTTATCTAAACGATTTTAAATGGTATTTTTCAATAATACCCAAAACGATGCATAAGATAAGAAAATATTTAGTCTAAATATCAATGATTTCTTGATTATAAGACTGAAAATCATGATATGAAAGCCAAAATTTTTACGAGAAACAGAATCAAGGTTTGCGTCATATTAAAAACCCTCAAAAAAATATGTTAAATGAACAAACATACTTCTATGTAATTTCAGAAAAGCTTTATTAATTTATCAACGCAAAACCTTTGTCGACCTCCAAAACTATTTTTGAGTTGTTAACACAGTTAAAACAGTGTTAACTAAGTTTGTCTACATACAAAACTCAAATAGCGCATAATTTTCTATCAAGAAAATTGTTTAGCATAAATCATACTAAGGACGGTGAATGGTAAAGATCAGTTTAATTACAGATAAATGAGAAAAAAATATGAAAACTGCGTCACGCTATTTATTATTTTAACAAGTTAAACAAACTACAAAGGTTTTCTTTCATTCATTCTAAAAATGCTTGTTATGATCACTGTTAGTAATCCTGCATATATCCAGACGATATTCTAATTCCGCCCACACACTCTACAAAATGTCCTTTGTTACGGATTGCTCTCCTCCGGTTATACCTTGTCTTAAGACTTCCAGGTTTTGAGGCACGGTAGGATGGTAAACTGTATGTTCCGCGATCGTGGGAGCCAGTGCACCAGAGATTTGATGTGATGTCCAGTGCGGCCAATCCACCGATATGGTTTTAATTATGCGTAATATAACTCAACTAGACAAAAGAAAAAAAAAATAGACAAAATTGAATCCTAGTTCATATTTGAGGATTGAGCATTTCATATATTATTACAAGATGTGGATAAGGAAAAAGGAGACCACGCGTACTTTTTTAAGCAAATATATCTAAATAAAATGTTAAACAAGTTTGTTTGGCAACAATTCATTTTGCTTCGACCAAAGATTTTTCAAAATTGTCATTCAAACAATGTCATGTATTTTGCTGATAGCATACATAGTAAAATAATACCGTACAGTAACGCGATAGGTACTTCATAATTATATGAACATAAAAAGTTATTAATCACTGACAAACAGATAATTTAATTGTTTTACAAAATAAGAAACGGTTCAATTAGAACAAACAAAAATGTGTTAAAACAATATTTTTTAGAACAAAATAAAACTATTTCAGTTTAATTGAATCCAGTAACTGTGTGAAGAGTGTTTTTAGTGTTTCGCAGAACATAGCTTGCAACATTGCTGCTATTTCACGGCCCGTTACTGTAGTTAATGGCGCTACGTATTCAACTGTCTCGTGTATTCGTTGTGCCTGGCAGAAGAAAAAAATGTCACGTAAAAATGTTTCACGTAATAGTTAATCCAAGACACTTACATAACAAATTGTATCAATTTTAAATCAGAAAACAAAAATACTCCTTAATAATTATGTTAAAAAAATTCACGGGGTCTTTGGTAATTAGGATGATAAAATATTAATCGTTACTTGTAAAACATTCTTGAGCCTAATTAGAAACATTTATAAATTAAAATTGTTGGTGAACGTATTTTCCAAAGGTATCACTGAGTTGTAGAGAGGAATAAATTACAGTAAATAATTAAGGTTGTATCTAATTTGCTAAGTTGATATTCATATTCTAAATTTTAAATAATTCTGTCTTTGAGTTTTTAGAGTCTCGCTTGAAACTCCAGCTATTATTTAGTTATTTAAACTTCGTGTGGATATCTCTTGGTATAGAAAAGGAGAAAACAATATTTTAATTTTTAAGTGTCCCTTAGCTACTTATAACCCACCTTTCAATATAGTTATAAAATAATTGTGTTGAAGAAAACATTGCAACATTTTTGGTATTCATAAAAGTTAAGTAAAATAAAGAGAGTTCACAGTTTATTTGATTTTAAACAAGCTCTGAAGTGTTAATATGGAAAGATATATAGGGAAATTTTGAAACCGATACAACAATTTTTTTTATTGTTAGTATATATTCAATAGTATAAATTGTAACTGATATAAACATATCTTAATTCTAAGGGTTGAGTTTATTTATTGAAAAATACAAACTGACAGACACATGTTAAACTCAGATAAATCAGTAATACTGTTATTCTAAATTTTGATGTTATATTTTGTGTTTAGGCTTGGACTCAAAAAATGTACAGGCTGTTCACTTTTTATACGTATTTCAAACTTTACGTACTGGAATTTGTCTTAATACCATTGCTTCTCATATATCGTTGATTTGTATTCTTTAATCCGCCCTCTTAAATTTATCATTATATTTACAATAACTTATTTGTAATATTTATGAATTAATAAATATTATAGAAATCTTTTATGAAAATAAGTATGAGAGCGGTCTCGTTATAACCAAACTGATCCTGACAATATTTTGAGGACTTCTGTCCAAGTCAATAATCTATTGTGTTCTTCATCAACATTTACTGACTAAAGTTACACAGAGTCCTGTAGTTATAAAGTATTTTAGTGAAATTAGCATAGCGTTAGTTTTAGTTATTTAGTAGAGTTCGTAGGCATTTCTTAAATAGCATAGCCTATTTGCTTGAAAACCTGTAATAAAGTGTCACGTTATTTAATAATACAAACTTCCATAAAATTTGATAGTGTATTATATATTATATATTTACTTCGTCTAATGTTTAATGACTAACTGGTTAACCGAAATGGACAGTAGCATAGTTTAAACCTTATTTGGTAGCTATTATCTATATTTCGTCATATTTGAACACTATTATTTCCTGACCCTTCAATTCAAGTAAAACCACTGAATGTTTATCTTTCAGAGAACTTGGTTGAATTACTTTACCTGCCCAGAAAACTAAACTTATCTAATACCAACTAACCCCTCCCCATAAAAGGAAATTGAATTGTAATCAGAACATTTACGTAACGCTACCACAACTGGGCGTAACACAACTGGACTGCAACTTTGAGACGCTATAAGATTGATGATTAGATAATCGTGTTTCCCATAGCCCATGTTTATCAAAAGGTATTTTGCATACATGTTTCATTACGAAAGGTACCGTAGCTGGGGCTGGTTAAAAGAATAATAATATTTTGTGAGTTGGGAGATTATTGCATTAATCAATAAAATAGAAGTAATACAGAAACAAACAATTTTAATCCTAAATACCAAGTGCTGACTTAGAAGAAGGAATTTCGGATCTGCAAAAAAATAACATTTTAGAAACGTAAAGTGAAGATAAAGTGAGCAATAAAGAGCTACTTGGCCACCTAAGAGTTAGGTCGCTCGTTGAAAATTGGAGTTACTTAATAGTTTCTTTGGTATAACATGTTGCATTTATACTTGGCCACTTACGAGTTACTATCAGATTTATTTTAGAAAGTCGTATGGATTATAATAGTGACTACATTGTCGCTAGATTATGTAGATTTGATTATCTACCTTACGAAGCCGGACTTTGGTTCGTTTATTTTCCTAATTTTAGTTTTTCATTACGTGAGGATTATTTTACTCAACCTTAATTTGTACTGGGTTTAAAAGCTGTTATACAGTAAATACCTCCGTAGCAGCAAACCTGCGTACTCAGCGAATTTCTAATGCATATATATTAGCGAATTTCCCCTATAGGGAAGAAGCTATTACCGTAGGTTTCATGGTAAGAATTCCGCCCGAGACCATGACAACTTTTTGTTTTGAGGTCCCCGGATGCCAAAAACACTATTCGTTCAAATTTATATATATGTGTACCGTTAACACGATAACTTGAGTTAAAAACCTCCGATTTTGATGAAATTTTGCTCAAATGTGTAAAGTGACATTCATGACTTTAAGTTCGAAAACCAGAAAAATCTAACCATGGGAAGGGGGGTTTATGGGGGTTTTAAATTTTCCAAAAATCAGTTTTTTGCACATTTTACCGTAAAATTATTAAAAACTCAATTTTGGTTTGAGCATTTTATAGAGCTTGAAAAACAAATAATTTAGTATTTTAAATTATTAACCTAGGCTAAGTGGTTGCGGAGAAAATTCAAAAACCTGCTCATAAAATCTCCCATGCTAATCTTATGGGAAAAATGTTTTTGGCTTTTCCTCAGTTCATTTTAATGTAAACTTCACATTTTCTTTTACCAATCGATTCAGAGCTACAAAACAATCATTTTAGTGTTTAAATTGTAATTCTACGTCCAACCGCTGCTGGACACATTCAAAGTGCTAAACACAGTACGTTGTCCAATGTTATCCTTATGGATAATAAACAAATTTTATATCTCGAATATTTATGAAAGTAGATTGATGAAACTTGGTGTGTGACTCCACGTAGTACTGGTATATTGATATTTGCACAAACAATTGACTTTTTGTTGATCATCCTAGTAGCAGCAAACCAGCATACTCAGCCCTAATGTTATTATTATGGAGAATAAGTAAAACGTAATGACTCCCTTAATTATGAACACAATCTAATCAAACTTGGTAGGTAGCTTCACTTGGTTGAGTTGTATTGATAATTGCATTAGAAAATGTGAAGTTTACATTAAAATGAACTGAGGAAAAGCCAAAAACATTTTTTTGTTCCTTTTTGCAGCAAACCTGCTAACTCAGCCCCATGTTATTCTTATGGAGAATAACTAAAATGTTATATACCGCTTATTTATGATTGAATATTGATGAAAATTGGTATGTGGCTTCGCCTAGTTAAATTATCTTTATATTTGCATCAAAACCAATTGTTTGTGTTCCCTGTTTCAGCAAACCTATGTACTCATTCCTAATGTTATTCTCATGGAGAATAATTAAGGAGAATAATTAAAATCGCTTATATGTGAATATATTTTTATGAAACTCGGTTTGCGGCTTTATGGGGTATTAAGACATATATTATGCATTGGAAATTCGCTGAGTACGCAGGTTTGCTGCGACGGGGGTATTATTATCAACCTTCAATAGTTATAAAAACCAAGTGATTCACAGTTTGTGTGCCCACATGGTGCGAGTGGTGAAGACTGGAATCCAAAGACCCTGAATGGTTTGGTGCTAACGGTTACCTAAATCTTCTTTGATTGGCTTTGGTCACTAGAGTTTGAATGGCCAATTATAATAAGTTCGATTCGATTAGTGATAACTGGTCCTAAATGTGAGGTGGATAAGTAAAATATGGCTCCACGTGATAGCTCACTTTAATGTAATCGTCTATACTCACCTTAAACAAAAGGTATGAGGTTTTTGATTAGTTATTATAAAAGTTGAATTTAAAGTTAGGTCAATTTAAAGGTAACAAGGGTAATTTATAGGTAGATAGTATTTATACTTTAACAAAATCTTCAACTTCAACTTGTCTTACTGTTTCTTATTTCCTACGGTATCTGTTTAAAACACGACAAATCAGAACATTAAAACTTTAAGCGAACTAAACTTTATTATGAACCATGAAAGACTAGCGTGTACATCATTTTACCTGTTGGATCCTACTGACTTGTTTCTATATGGAGAAAAAATGGACGGATGAATAGAAAAAAAGTTAAACATTATTGATTTTGAAAGTCATGAAGAAGTAATTATTCTTGTAACTAAGTTAAATATTTAATACAATATTTAGACGCAGTTTTCATAACTATATTTGTTTTCTCGGTAGCATTGCTAAATTACGACTACTATATTTGTTTTAATACTTTACTTTTGTGTTTAGTAAATTATAAAAATTCAAGAAATAACACTACATTAAATTACAGTAGCTTTCAACCCTGTACTAAAAATACTAAAACGCATTAGCGTTTTAAATAGATTAATATATATATTAATAGCTACCAAATATCCAACTTCTCGATCAAGGCAATAAACACATTTATTTTAGATTAAAATTAAATGTTGATAAGAGAAAATTCCCTATAGAAAAACATGTAAGCCATATAGTGAAGCTCTATTTAGACTCGAGTCACGACAGGTGTGCGTGTCTCCTAAAGGGAGACAGTTTTGTCTCGGAGAGTCCCTCAATTCCCAGCCGGTAGCTTCATGTTCTATGTAAAAACTAAATCTCAGATATATTGGGAGTACTTTCTAAGCGAAAACAATAACATCCAAACTCCATAGGCAATAAAACTAATTATTGTCTTTTGCATTACAATGAAATATTCATAGTTCGTTCTAGGTTAAAACATTAAGCTAAGTCTCGTCCTTATATTGTTTTCTAACTTTATTATAATATTTTGTAAATTTGACATAATTTTGTAACATAAATCTACAGTAAAAAAGTAAGTGATGCAAATTGTGTTATTATAGGGGAATGATAAATTAATATTTCGGTTACTAGGAACGTAGAATAGTATGAGTTGTTGTATATTTTACATCAAGTAACAAGTCCCCAAAAAAATAAATATGATTGAAAGCTTTTGCTCATTAAATATATATGATTATAGTCTATAATTTATTTACACCTTGCATTGTATGTTGAGGGAAATATCCAACGATCTTTTATACGGAATACGCCATTAATAATCTTAGAGCTAAAAAGGGCATAAGCTCTTTGAATAAAAGAGAAATGCCAAAACAGTCTCTTATAGCATTGCCTCTTTTTGACAGGTATGAACTAATTCTTTACGCATTTAAAACTGTAAATTCTGAAATTTTCCATGAACAGGCTTTTTTAAAATGCGGATAATTTTTGTTGGAAATTGTAATATTACAAATTTGGTTCAGAAACAATATTCAATGTATCCATGCACGCATAAAGGAGAGGCGTTTTGTAATAAATCTCACGTTTCATGATAGTGTGATATAATAAGTAGTTCAAAGAGTACGATTAACATTAGCAGAAAATTGAAAGTTAAAATGTAGGAGCCGTAAAGCCATGCATACAACAAAATTTCATTTAATAGATTAAAAGGCATAAAAAGTAGAACCAATTGTAATACAATTAGTGTCGTAAAACCTGATGGGGTAAAATTAAATACGTGCATGGTTGTACTGGTCGGCAGGATTCGTTTCGTTGAAAAGTATTCGTGATGGGAAAATGTTAACGTTTTAATCGTGTAAGTATTTTTTTATTTCTGCACAGCAATTAAATTTTGTGTGCAGCACGTTAAATTACAGTGTCCATTCATTTTATTCTTCCAATACACAATCCAACAGAACACAATCTAAATTAATTACAATACAGTGATTATAAATAATCTGCGACTATTATCAATATTTATACGGAAGGATTCACTTTTATTGGTAATAAAAACAACTAACAATAGCATTTAGATGTTATAGTATATGGACATTTAAGTTGGACTTTAGACTCATACTAATTCTAAGGATTGCAAGTTACTTCTTAGTTTAGAGCCATAGTAATACAATTAAAGATAGAAACTAGACGGATATCAGTTCCGCAAGTTATCTCTTTAAGTGGAAGTGGTGATTACGTCCAAACGTCATTGCACACAAAGAGTGAATACCAGAGAGAAACATTGTCCGGTGATAATCTCTTTAATTACAACGCAATATTTCCAAATTGCTCCTATATTACTACTATATTAACATAATATGTCATCATGTTGCGTTATAATGTTAATTAATATATTGTACATATTAAGAAAATATTAAGTACAATTACTAATTCTTACAAATAAACAGTACCAACGAAAAACTATTATTTCCTTTACAGAAAGATAGGGTTGAAAGTGCTGGTCATGTTTGCATTGGCTGTTGGTTTTTGTTGTTAAAAGCTTTTAATAAAACATCTGTCAGTCGAGACCACACTCGAGAGAAGAGTCTCCAATATCAGTAAGACGACAATATCCTCTCAGTCTCGCTCAGCGACCATTTGTTGAGAGTATTTAACAGTTATTGAACTATTAGAATGTAACAACTCATTATGTAATAGCACTGGGTAAACTACAGACTATGCTAATTCACAACCCAACTTATTCCACATAGTTACTTTATTCTCCTCCTGACTTCCACACATTATGAGTGATATATTTATCTCAGTAGTACCTCCACGGAACTAATTATACGTTATTTATTTCTTTAATTACTAAAAATAAGTCTGGGACTACCAATTTAATTTAAAATTTAAATTATTGTTTCGAAGAGCTGTTCTATCGCATAAAAAGGTGAGCTTACTCCACTTACCCATAAACGTTAATACTGGAAAAATCCAACTTGATGATGAAAAACATGTTAACAGATTAATTGGAATATATTTAAAATATTAACAAAATAATTATAAAAAATTTAAAGATGTACCGACCACCTGAACGTGCATAAACCAAAACGCCCGGGGTTTAAACAACAAACCGGTTAAGTGGTTATTAAAAGAAGATTGCCGAGATAAAGCACGTTTCATATTTATCAGCGTTAACTCCACTTGACGTTTAATTTATGAAACAAATGGCTATTCTGAAAAAGGGTTTCATTTGCAAATGTGTTCGCTTATATTACTGCTCGATAAATGAAATACATTAGTACCTCAGAAGGACTATAAGTATTAGGTACATTAATGTTGGTATAGTTTTAATAAATAAAATAATTCAGGGTGACAAAAAAATACACGGGACAGTTATTTTTACTTAGCTTCAAGTAGTTATGATTTATTCAGCAATGTAATTAAATCATAAAATATACTAAATATTCTCCAAGTTCATCGTAAGTATAGTTAAAAAAGCTATAACGTGTATCGTTATTAATGAGCATTACATTTATAGCTTAATATTAGGTCTACAGATAAAACCTAAAGTTGTTCCATGCATCCTAGAGCATAAACTGGAACCTAGTCTTACCGTTATAAAAACCGAACTGGTATACGTATATGTAGGTATAAGTCAAAACAATGGCTAAATAGAAGTAAAGAGGGTTTGAAGCTTAATATATTTCATCCCTCATAAATATTTCACCACGAGTACATTTTTTTACTTTAGATAATTTAAGGTTGTACTTATTACAACTAAAGTAACTATAGCATTCACTAATTTGAAGGACATTTAATATGTCCCGTAACACTGACATAAATATTTCTAATTTCATGAATGACATATCACTAGTTTATAATCCGAGTGATAATGAGTTGATTCAAAACCATCCATAGCCGTAAAATGTGTTTCGCATTTTTAGAGGGTCAAAGTTAACCTAATGCATGGTCCGGTAAATCAGACAACAAGATCACATCCCGACCTGACGTGGTCACATGGTTTTGCCAATTAGAGAGTAAGATCACATCCCGTCCACCGTAGTACCTGGTTCCGGCCAATCAGAAAATGATAACAAATCTCAACGCGTTATGGTCACAGAGTCTGGCCAGTCAGATAATGATATCAAACCCATGGTCACAAAGTCTGGCCAATCAAACAGTGAGATTATATCCCGAACTTGATATTGCCACAGGGTTCGGTCAATCAGACTACAATATTTCATCCCTACTCGAAATGGTCGTAGGAAACTTATTTCATCTTGCATTCGTATTTTTAATATATTTATAATTGAACAACATATGACAAAAAAGTCGATAACTCAATCAATAACTTACCTAAAGATGTTTTATTAAGTCTAAGCAATATTTAGTAGTTTAGCATCAGCAGAGTAAAATTTACATCTAAAGAAAATTGGATTTCTGGCTAATTTTAGCATAGAACAAAGACATTTCTTAATATTACCTATGGAATGTACGTATCCTCAGCCTGATTTTACAAATGATATCCATCTCAAAAGGTTTTTCGCCCATAAAACAATTGTTTTAAGCTGTCCTAATAAGCACTTTTATATGAAACATCGGTATGCATATTAATTTAAAACAATAACAGGTTTAGTTTGTAAAATTGTTTTCTCTAATGTTTTTAATCTTATGTATTAACACCTTCCATCTAACAGGTATAAATAAGTAAGGACACATATCTGTTATGTTTATAGATACCCGTGCTTTGAAACGGGGTGAACATTCAGATTATAACAATTGTAAACAAAACAATGACAGTCTGTAGTTAGATATAATCCTTATAACAGCAGTTTATTTTATTTAATTAATTAGGAAAACACACATGTGACATAAACCAAACAATACTTCCCACCATATGAATAACATGGGAATTCGGAAGTCCCGTGGGGCAGAGCCCTGAGGACATTTAAAATCGGCAATAGACTATATTTGTGCAAAATTTCAGCAGACTTGGTTTAGTGGTTTTGGCGTGATGGAACAATAGACAGACAGACACTACCTCATTTTTATAATAGTAGTGATAGTTTGTGTGATACATCCTGGGTAGTTTAACAAGATGGCTTATAAAACATACGATCACTGAATCGTATTTAAATGCATATAAGTAATATCCTTTAGTATTAAAGTTTGAATTTTATATTAAAATCCAAAACATTAGTGGATTTTTTCGGAGAGCAGAGTTAGAAACCACAATTTATTTCAATTTATATTTCTGAAAGGAGTAGTAACAGTAATATACTAGATGACACTACCCATACTTAATGAGCCAAATGTAATATTTAATTTTAATCATTCAATTATAATAACATGTCAGGTAACTGATCATATCCATAACTAAACTAATTCCATAAAAGGTTTTTTCAATATTAAGTATATATATTATATATAAGGGTAATATATATATATATCAACCTCTAAATACTTTCAAGAGGTTCAGGACTCGTCACCTCGTCATTTACGAATCGTTTAGCCCTGATCGTCAACGGTGAGCCCTAATCACTTATACCACCCTTATCACCTCCGCATTCCAGGGCTAACTTTGCCTCTGATCACCCCTAATATTTGAAATTTACAGTCGCGTTTTTGCCATCACACATATATGGCAATAAGATGGCACGAGATGGCAACCCAGAAACGGTTATAAATTGTTTTTAATTTAAAATCTAGTTATTAGCATGTTTAAAAGGATTCTTTTTATATTTTTGACGTAATTGGAAAATTAAATCATTTAAGGAAATAGGTTTTAAAATTACATATCTAACCTCATAGTTCATCTAGTCCAGGAAAAACACACCCCAGCGTGCAAAAGGTCATTTAGTTCTAATTTGTTTGTATCCTGTTAGGACTACACAATTAAGAAACCGAACTTTCAGCTTCGAAAGCCCTGTGCTACTGGCGTAGTAATCAATAAAGGGTCATATTCTTTAATTTTTTCAGTCTTTGCTAATTATCTCCGAAAGTATACCTCTGACAGAATATATTGCCCAATCCTTTCTTAAACTAAATAATATTTGCTAAAGTTCAAGATGATAACAACTTCAGTACGTCCTATATTAAATAAGATACAATACTTTAAAAACTTTCAAACTCCCAAAAATTAAACATTTTAGCTATGGTCAATTTCTGTGACATATTTTCAACAAACAACATTTTTTATCCCGCTTATTCATAAACATATACTGACGAAACTTGGTATTCGGCTTCATCTGGCTGTAGTTTATTGTCTTTTGCATGAAAAAACCAAATTTGGTGCCAATTGTTCTCGTAGCAACAACTTTGGCATGTAATACTTAAGTATAATTGGTTGGTTTAAATACGAGTACCGTTTAAGTATGAGTTGGTTTTGAAAAATGTAATTTTATGAATTGGTTTAATGTTTCTTATAAATCATTATCAGAGTAAAATTACTTAACGGTTAATCTTTTTTTAAATATAATACAGTTCTCGATACTTACATCAGTTTTACTTAATTGTTTAAAGTAAAAAGTAAACAATATTTGTATTGATCATAAAACTAGGTTAGGTATTTGTTGACCATGATGATGGGCTTATGTCCCGAAACATGTAGTCTTAAAAATAAAAATAAAAATAAAGAAATTCCTTAAGGGTACTCAGTTGAAAAATGTTTCATTTGATTATTATATGTATATATGTAATATTTATACTTATATAAACAAACAAAACACAATAACGTCAGCACAATATTGCCACCTTAGCGGAGTTTTAATATTAAGGGCTGCATATGAAGGTAGCAAACAAACTAGATTGTTCATTCTCACTTACAGGTATATTAAGTTTCTACCAAATGGTTTGCCTTGGGGCGTGCTATCTTGTAATTGAACATGTATGTACGAGATGGTGAATTATATCTCTGTTTTGTGATCAACTCTCTTCCATTTAACTGAGTTAATTTTAGTTTAGAATTTGAAAAATCTCAGAGAAGTTTAAGTTATGTTTTCTCCATTAGCTCCATTAGCACTCTAGTGTGTTGGTTAAACAAACATGTGGGCTATTACACTGTGTTGTTGTTAGAAAAGTTGCAGTTGCTATAATACAGTTGTATAATTTTGAATCAGTATATATATCTAATAACCTGGGATACATCGATTTGCAGTTTAAGAGATATAAATACATGTTATTTCCATTAAAGGCAAAGTTTGTTGACGTATAAGCTTGTGGTCATTGTGATTTTACACCAATTCTGATCACAAATCAAAGATACAGATAAATTAACTATAAATTGTACTTATTTAAAAAAATATTTAGTAATAATTATGTAATTTATTAAATATTAAAATAGCGAACTAAATTATCAAACAAATAACTATATTATAATAGTAGTTTAGATTTATGCTTTTAATTTGATTTACAACAAAATATTCGTTTGATAAGCTTGGGATATTGTCAATTACTCTTGAAATAGTTATGCTTATAATGACAGACATATTCCTTGAGATTTCTTAAATTTTCTTTATTTCCGTTGTTATATTAAAACATTATTTTTTATCTTATAAAATAACCTAAATAACTTTGTCTATATGAACACAATTTTAATCGTTTTAACCATAGTTTTAAGCTGGATTAATTAGTATAAGATTTTTAGGAACACTGGCCCTTAAAATGGCTAATACAATTTATTTGCTTTAATATTTTTTATTTTATAACATATATGATTTCTAGTTTTCTTGAGCTCTGAAGAACTTGCACGCAACAAAGTACTTTGTCAATGCTAATTTTGTATGAAAACCGTAATATTTATTACGGTCATTTTACAGCTTTAATAATACTTACTGTTTGAAAAACATAACATTTTCAGTTATGACAATGCTTAATATTGATGCGTTTTGTTAAGAGGCCGATAAATTCCAATGCGACGACTTCAAAAACATGTTTGTGTCAAACGTGTTTAACTTTAAGCTCCACTGGAGCATATACAAAGCAAAAATTTCTTCTTTGGCAGATGCAGTCTTCTGGCGTTTGTCAAACGTCACACTTGAGTGAAATTATTTTAACGTTTGTGCTAGATAATTTATCATATCACAATGGAAACTGTAATACATTTTATTTTCTTTGTTTTGATTCATAAATGTTACATTCATATACAAATGTTGTATGCCATATACAACGTCTGAAACTTGCCTTAGCACGAATATATGCAAAACATATTTTATTATTCTCAACTACAAACATTTCAGTAAATTAAAATATTATATATAAATTTTTAGAAGGAATAGTAAAATATTTAAGAAGCAATAACAACTAAGTCATTAGTTTTTTTAAGGCTAAGAGAGTGGGAGGGCAGAAAAGTGTTTCTATGTAAGAAATAAAGTCTAGTTTGTGACTGGGTTAAACAGATTATAAGTTCATACAAATTGTCACAAAAAAGCGTAGTGGGCTCTGCAAAACCGGATTCTACAAATGAAAATAAGTTTAAAATAACCATTGATTTTTATAACTAAGTGTCGTTCGATTTGAACTGAACAGTTCTGAATATTATGTTTCTGTAAAATTTTATTTTAGTCACTGGTTTATATGAAATTTTACTTTAAAAGTTTCAAATGGCTGCCATTTTGAAATTTGGTAAGCTTAGAGAATAATATTTTTTATAATTTGTCGATATATAAAATGTAAAGACATGTGCTCCGTGTCATAACAATATCTCAAATGGTTCTTGAAATAATAATAATTTTCACGAAAATACAAAATGGTGAAAGCCGAAATCGAACAAATGTTAATGGGCATTTTTTACTATTTTTTTATGTAGAATCCAGTTCTGCATAAATCACTACACTTTTTTGTGACACCATGTAAAAGTAAGGCTTTCTATATAAACATTAACGGTTTTTTTACAGGATGTGAAAGCAATACTGTATTGCATGACTTTTTTTAGTTTTGTGTTGTTTATTATAACAGAATAATTTCTCAAAAGAACGCATCCCACCGAATGTTTAAGGAGTAGTGAGAGATGGTGAGTTCTACCCCAGCAGGAGCAGCAGTACCTCCTCCTCCTCCTCCCCCTCCTCCTCCTCCTCCTCCTCCTCCCCCTCCTCCTCCCCCTCCTCCTCCTCTTCCCCCCTCCTCCTCCTCCTCCTCCTCCTCCTCCTCCTCCTCCTCCTCCTCCTCCTCCTCCCCTCAGAGCGATCTGGCTTATCATAGGTCGGATCTGAATTCTGATTGCAGATTATTGTTCGTCTTGTCAAGCCGAGTCATTTGAGTACCCACATCGTACACTTTGGATGATGTTTACAAAAAAGGGGCCCGCACCACAATTTTGACCTTTTTTGTTTTTTTGCATTTTCGGAATCTCCTCGTCAAGACGAGTCATTTGAGTACCCACATCGTACACTTTGGATGATGTTTACACAAAAAGGGGCCCGCACCGCACTTTTGACCTTTTTTTTGCATTTTTGAAATCTCCTCGTCAAGCCGAGTATTCTCAGTACCCACATGACATACTTTGGATAAGTAATACAAGAGTTTAGCAGGGTAACTCTACAACCAACAGAGCTAGCCCATCAGCGCCTGCGGACAATTGAACTACCAGTGAATGCAAATTTTGCGGAGAATATAATTGCATTGCTTTGGATTAGAGCACTTGAAGGGGAGTGTATCGATACACCCCCCTTCAAGTACTCTACAACAAGGCAGCTGTTCACACAACCGACCGACGAGTCCAGTCTTGTCTGGGATGCAGCTGCCGTAACTGGATACTCCAACAGGCTGGCGCTTGACGCAGATGTTCACACAAAAAACCGTCGCGTCTACCTCCTGTCTGGGAATGCGGAAGCTGTAATTTGATACCTCGACGAGAGGGCGGCCGACCCTTCTAGGAACCCATAATTATAGACCACCCGCGTCGAATTCCGAGCAATAAATCACCAGTTGTCAAACACCCACGGTCTCATTCTTGATCTAGTCTTCAACAATTCCTGAAGTATGGGGGAGCGAAAATCTCCCCCTAACCAATTATGTGTTAGGGGGAGCGAAAATCTCCCCCTAGTAAACGGAACACCAGGCGGACGAGAAATTGGAGCGCGTATTGAGCGGTGGTGGTTATATGAAGCGGGTCGCGACACGCCACAGTCTCTCGATAGACTTCTTCGAAGACGGACGTCTACCGGACGTATGCAAAGACAAAGGAGAACTATAAAGAGGGCAAGTAGGTGGAAATTTTAAACGAAGAGCAATTACAAAGAGGATAACATCGTTAGACAAACGTCGTAGAACTGTAACGAAACGACGCCGGAGAACTAGGGATATTTTCAATTAATTCGATAACAATGTCGTTTATTCATCAGAAATCGTGTGAATGTGTGAAGACTGAACTGGACTTGTTTTCGTTACCGCCTACACAGACCAGCATTGAGAGTGGCAAATGGGTTCAATACAAACCGGTCTCATCGCTGACGGACGATTCGCCAATAGAGTTTGTAATACCCGGTCACGGTGACGAGTACACGGACCTGACACAAACGTTATTACACGTGAAAGCCGCTATTGTGAAACAGGACGACACTAAAGCGGACGGTGGGCAACCTGCTAAAGAGGTGGGCCCGGTGAACAATTGGCTCCACTCGATATTCAGTCAAGTGGATCTCTATCTCAATCATAAACTGGTGTCCCCACAAACTAACACGTACGCTTACCGTGCCTACTTGGAAAACCTACTGAACTACGGATGTAGTGCGAAGAATTCGCACCTGACTAGCGAGCTGTTTTTTGAAGATTCGGCCGGACTAATGGACGATTGTGACGAATTGAACGAGGGATTGAAAAAGCGTCGCGATCACACGAAAGAAAGCGATGTTTGCGATATGGTCGGTCGATTGCACATCGATCTGTGCAATCAGAACAAATTCATGTTGAACGGTGTCGAGATGCGATTGCAACTTAACAGATCCAGAAACTCGTTTTGTATAATGTCCAAAACGCTAACTACCTACAAGGTGACAATTAAAGAGATTAGTCTTTTCGTACGTCGATGTAAGATCAATCCGAGCGTATTGTTGGCGCACAGTAAAACTCTCGAGACCGGCACGGCCAAGTATCCGATCACGCGTGTAGAAGTGAAATCCTTCACACTACCCTCCGGTATAATGAGTAAGGCTTTAGACAGCGCATTTCTCGGTCAGTTACCGAAACGTGTGATAATTGGATTGGTCAGTAATCTTGCGTTCAACGGAGATTTCAAGAAGAATCCTTACAACTTTCAACACTACGATATGAATTATCTCGCATTGTACGTGGACGGTGAACAAGTACCGGCCAAACCGTTACAGCCCGTTTACACATTGAACAGTGAGACATATATACTCTCTTATTACACATTGGTCACCGGCACCGGAATCCAGTTCTCCGACGCAGGTAATGAGATCAAGAGAGGTGACTATCCGTAAGTAGTGTGGGTTTGCGGGTTTTGCGCCGGAAGTGACGTCATCCGGTCACGTGACCGGAAGTGCTGAGTCATGAAAGATGTTATCTGGGGCTGAGCCAGTGACGTAGGCGGTTTTGTGACGAAATGAGTTAAAGTTCAAAGTTCAAGGTCACGGGGAGGTAATTTTAAAAAAGTACTACCTCGCACGCGTAAAATCCGATTGTGATTCGATAGTTTTAATTCGATAAAATATCGAATGAAAATTATCGAATGAAGCAATCGAATGATACGAGTGCGAGGTAGAACAATTACAAATATTACTTTATTTTATTTACAATAATTCATATTACAAATATTACTTTATTTACAATAATTCATGTTTACAATAGTTCCCCGTTGTTGGTTGTCATCGATGTTGTTGATCCGGACGAGTTGCGGCCATCACTTTGTTTTCTGAAGAAAGACGGTAGATACTTCGATCCCTGCGCAGAGTCCATGTTGTGTTTTTGACACCTATCTGTTCTGTTAGGTGTTTGCATTTCATTGCTGTCAGGAGGAAATAATACGTGACGGCAATGAAATAGAAACATCTATCAGACCTTGAGTGAAATGATATTGTTATTTTGTGAAGAGCGTCTCGGAGAGCTCGATGTTCACCGGTCGAGAGCCGGAGGTGTACTGACTATTCGCTAGCTAGCGTTCTGGTATCAAACAAAATGGTGGGGGTAAAAGTGTAGTAGAACGAAGCAGATGGCTGGTGGCAGGTGGCAGGCGGCAGGTGGCAAGTGTGCGGCAGATGGTAGTCCCCCCACTACACCAGTCCCCCACTACACCAGTCTCCCCACCGAGTTTTACATCGCACAATAACTAGTTTACATGTGTTAGTTAGGGTTTAGCTCTTAGACTGTCAAGACCTTAGCTCCGTAACTAAAAACTTCAATAATGTTTGCGCTTCAACTCTGTATAAGTATAACAGCTACTATGATCTAAACCGGTGCATGTATTCATATGGTTCTTTTTGCGAAGCAAACAACTAGCTAAAAGTGTTTCAACCTCGATTATTCTTCGACGAAACCGCTCATTGTCCACTAAAAGTGTAGACCTTCTGTCTTCATTGTCAGGGAAGTAGAAAGTAGTGTCAAGGGGACTACTGAAGGTCACCTTCCTCATGTTCCTGTAAAACTGCGACATTTTTCAGACCCTCTAGGTAGATGTTCATCCGTCAAGAGCTGGAAGAATAATGATGGAGCGTTATCATGTATGATAGGCACCTAACCCCCACCACAACGTTACCTTGTCCTTCAAACCATCGTTTTTACGCTACAGATGCTATACTGTTGGTTAGATTTAAATTTAAATTGCACCTTCTTGTTTGTCTTGGCAAGCCGCGTAATTGAAGTATCCACATGTTATACTTTGAACCAAAAACAAAGAAGTTATTTAGGTTTGTCCTTGAAAATAGGTGTTTTTTCACTGTTGCTGCTATACCCGTTGTAGGATCTGAATTCTGTTTGCACCAACTTGTTCGTCTGATCAATCCGCGTAATTTGAGTACCCACTTAATATACTTTAAACCGTAAATAAAGAAGTTATTTAGGTTTATCCTTGAAAATAGTAGTTTTTTCGCTGTTGCTTCTATACCCTTTGTCGGATCTGAATTCTGTTTGCACCAACTTGTTCGTCCGATCAATCCGCGTAATTTGAGTACCCACATGACATACTTTGCACAAACTTTATACCCCCCCCCCCTTGGGTCATGGTCAAGGTCAAGGACCTTGGGACTTCGAAATTTTTACAAAGTGGGCTGCACACAAACATAAGACTAACAGTCTCCTGCCTATGTACAGGCCAAGTCCCTAACTTGAAATGCTTAGGGTGGTCCTGAAAAGGACCGTTTTTGATGCCATGAAGAGGAGTCCTGAAGGAGTTGTGGTTAGTCGAGGTGGAGGAAATGGACAAGGGCTGTGACAATTTATTTAATTAACCAATGCGCCTTGCCCTCTTGTCTGACGAAAAACAGTTCCTTTTTGGATGGGATTCTAGGCGGTTGCGGCAGGGAATGAGGCAGTTGGACCTTGAAGTGAAAATCTTCATGTTGTAAAATATAGCTGTTTCCGCTGAGCCTTGCCACAAACTTGTATTTGATATTTGTTTTTAGTTTTCTAAATTTAAGTGATTTGAAGTTTAGAGGAGTGACTAATTCTTCTTCCTTCAACACCCTCGTCCGCTCCATCACCTCATCCACGGTGAGAGGTGGAGTTGAAGGTCGAGGCTGACTTGTAGTCGAAGTCGAAGGTCGATGCTCAGATGACGGATGTTGGTTGAAGTAGAGCGGATGGTTCTTAAAATTTCTTCTTATTGTGGCCTTGAAAGAAGTTGGTCTCTTAAAACCACTTCTTCTCTCAACCGTCTCCTTCAGGGATTCCTTCAGACGTCGCAGTTTCTCAAGGTTCACAGGGGAAGTCATCGTAGCGCTGCTGATCGGCACGTAGTTTTAGTTCGAGAGACAAAGCTGGAATGAGTCCTAATGTCTTGACTTTTGAAGGGTCAGACGGTTTATCTCGTTGATTAGGTTTTTGGCGGCTTGCCAAGTGTAACCTTGACACTTCCATATACGGGTAGAAAGCTAAGAACCGGTTCCCCTTCCCTTCATGACACCCCCCCCCCTCATTTGGATCATGTCGTCCCCCCCCCATTTAGGTCATGTCCCCCCCCCCTATTTGGGTCATGTCCCCCCCCCCATTTAGGTCATGTCCCCCCCCCCCTATTTGGGTCATGTCCCCCCCCCCGATGTCACGGGGCGGAGTCACCTCCCACCACTGACCGCCGCCTTTATAAGCGGGAGCAGTCCGCAGTCTCTTCGCAGTAGGCTGCCGCCCGTTCGTGATCTACGTCCGTCCGGGTTGCATTCTGCTGCAGCGTAGGTCTTTTAAGTGTGCGTTGGGCCCGACGCGCAATTAAGAGATCCGCGCCTTTGCATGTGCATGGTAGTTTGTTAAGCATGGTAGTTTGTTTGTTAGATTATTGCTTGTAGATTGCTGCTAATTAATGTAGTTAGTTTAATGAATGTTGGTGTTGGTTTTAAGTGTTTTATTTAATGATGAAATATGTACCTTTCTTACAGATCCTTATCCCTGGGTAAAGTCTTTATATCCGTGGGGTTTGTTATCAAAGTAATTTAAATGCCGGTCTTTGTAAATATTTAATGATGAAATATGTACCTTTCTTACAGATCCTTATCCTTGGGTAAAGTCTTTATATCCGTGGGGTTTGTTATCAAAGTAATTTAAATGCCGGTCTTTGTAAACTACCTTGGTCAAAACATTGGTTCGCAGTAGCCTGACGCCCGTTCGTTGATCTACGTCCGTCCGGGTTTCAGTGTTGCTGTTGTGACCTTGTTAAACTGACCGCAGTATCCTGACGCCCGTTCGTGATCTACGTCCGTCCGGGTTTCAGTGATACTGATTGTTCTTTGTAAAATTAACGTTAACTCTAACTGACCAGTTTGTTTCAAAGTAATGTAATTTGTTTCTCATCCCTTTCCTAACCCCCTGACAATAAGTTTCGGCCCTGAAAACCGGACTTGTCAATACGGCCATGTAAACCGGTTGACATTACCTTTCTTAGCCTGAGAAACTGTTGTGATTTTCCTTTTTTTTTTTGGGGGGGTTTTTTTTCTTTATTTTTTGTTATTAAAATCATTGCTTGTAATTCCCTGTCCCCTAATACAGAGCGGGGAATAGAGCACCAATTTGTGCTCTACCGGACTTGTCAATACGGCCATGTAAACCGGTTGACATTACCTTTCTTAGCCTGAGAAACTGTTGTGATTTTCCTTTTTTTTGGGGGGTTTTTTTTCTTTATTTTTTGTTATTAAAATCATTGCTTGTAATTCCCTGTCCCCTAATACAGAGCGGGGAATAGAGCACCAATTTGTGCTTTATTCCCCGCTTTGGCAACAAGTTCAGATGACCTTGACCCACTGACAGGACTTATAAAACCTCTGTCTGGTTACATATAGGAAAATTAATATTTTAAACCATAGCCTATCCCCCTTCCCCTTTCCCCTTTCTCCTTCCACTTATATTGGGTATAAAAGAGGCTTCCCATTACTGGTAAGATCATTCTGCTGCTTGTGCTTGCTCAACTCAGAACTATGGAGTCACACCCGATATCACTACCGACTTCTGCATCACCCTCTACTTCTACATCACCCTCGACTTCTGCATCACCCTCGACTTCTGCATCACCCTCGACTTCTGCATCACCCTTGACTTCGGCTGCTGGTTCAATTCTTCGTCAGGCTCTTTTAATGTCTCTTATCATCCCTGAGAAGACAACTTCACCACCCATTATGGATCGACCAACTTCTCCTTCACCATCATCCTCGAGATCAAGGTTTTCGTCGAGCTCCTCCTCCTCATCATCTACCTCGAGATCAAGGTCTTCTTCGAGCTCCTCATCATCCACCTCAAGATCAAGCTCCACCTCGAGATCAAGCTCTAAAATATCTACAAGACCCCCAATTGAAATTTCACCTTCCACTAGTTCAACCAGACCTTCAGTAATTTGCACAAATATTCAATCTCCTTCAGAGAAATTTAATCAATTAAAGTCATTGCATAGAAGGTGCATACGTCCTGCACAACTATGTAATTATATCTTCAAAAAAGGTGCAAAGAAAGGCGAACGCTGTGCAAAACAGTGTACTTTAAATGAAGAACTGTGCAATCTTCATTTAAAAAATACCGCTTCTCCTTCTTCACCACATCCAACAGTGAAACCGGCTAAGACTCGGATTAATAGGCTAGCTAAAAACAAACAATACGTCTTTGTAAAAATAATGGGATTCCTGAAGGTCATGTTAAAATGTGAAGACCGCCTTTACATTTTAAGATTACCTAAAGGCATGCGTCATCCCAAAAACCCTACAAAAAAGCACTATCTAATCCGAGCCGATTCAGGAACCACTGTGTGGAATAAATTGTAAAAAAAAAAAAAAAAAAAACATTCTTTCCAAATTAAATAAAGTTTTTCCAAATTAAAAAAAAAAAGTGTGGACAACCTATTTACAAATTGTAGCATATGCTGCAGAGTGTAAATAGGTTGTCCACACTTTTTTTTTACAATGTTACAACGACCTTGACCTAGATAACGGACTTAGATATTTTACACTAAGACAAAGATAAACGTAAAAGGAAAAAGGAGAAATATTATACTAAAGATATTATTCAACAGTGAAGAAGGGAGGGGGTAAGCGGGTATTTAAGCAAGCGATTCGGAATATAATTATTAGTTGTATCATCATGAGCGTCAACAGCAACACATGGGGAAAGGAAATTAGCGAAGAGGAGTTGTACGCGATTGCTGAGGCTGCTGAAATTACCGAGGTTTCTAAGATTGATAAGGTTGCGGAGAATGATGCCCAGTCACAACCGCAACAAACTACATCATCGATGCGGTCTACAACGCAGCAACCAAGACCCTATCATGTTATCCTGGAGGAGTATAATGAGGCAATGAGGTACGCCTTTACAAAGTGGTGTGGACAACCGCGTTCTCCTGAACAATGGGAGGAGCACGATGCAGACTTTCGCCTGGTTGCAGACTTAGAACTTGAGCTTCAAAGAGCAAAGGCTGCTCAATAGTGTGAAGATTTATTGTTTACTTTAAGAAATACAGAGCGGGGAATAGATCAGTTTGAGGTCCAAGTGAGAACCACTTACTGCTCTATTCCCCGTTTTGGCAATTTGTTCAGATGACCTTGGGACTTTACCAAAATTTTGTTTGGTAAAAAAAAAAAAAAAAAAAAAATATTGAAATATATATTTCTTACAAAAACATCCCCTCCCTAAAACTTGCACTCCCACCACTTCCATTGGGTATAAAAGAGACACCTTATCGATGGTAAAATTAGTCTGCTGCTTGTATTCGCCCACCTCAGACACCATGGAGCACATCAGAAAACCAACTTCTGACGCCTCTTCTTGTACTGTTTCATCTTCTGCTGCCCCATCGATACTTGTCCAGGCTATGATTCTATCCAACATTTTTTCAGAGACTAGTAATACTTCGCCAAACTTAAACTCGAGATCTCTCAAAACCGAGAGAAACAATGCTAGTTCTAGAAAAATGAGAACAAGGATCGCTGATTGTTATAAAGTATTAAGACGCATATTACCATCCTCCAATCCGTATGATTCTAAATTAACCACTATACAAAAGTCAATAAAATACATTTCAAACCTTCAGTCGCAGCTTCAAGAACCGTCCTTAATTCACAAAGAAGATTTACACAACCCTCCACCTTTTGAAGCTGTTTTTCTTAAAGAGGATGAGTTAGCGGACCAACATTTCTTCGCTGAAGAACCTTCAGCTTACAAACAAATCTTCCTCATGGATGAAGATCAGGACGAGTAACTATCTTAAAAAACTAAAGTCCTTTGAAATACAAAGCGGGGAATAGATCAGTTTGAGGTCAAAGTGAGAACCTCTTATTGCTCTATTCCCCGTTTTGGCAACTGGTGTAAATGACCTTGGGACTTAGAAAATATTCGTTTGATACAAAATAATGAAAGATCTTCTTATTTCTCACAACAACAATATCTTTTCCTAACCCCCACCACTACCTAAACTAAGTATAAAGGAGGTTCTCCATCGCTGGTAAAAATTAGTACTCTGCTGAAAATGAATGCATCCACTACTTCTATCTCTGCAGCAACTATAATAGTTAGCAGACGGGTCGAAAACATTGATCAGTTGCTTGCTGTAAGGAGATTACTGCTACGGTATCTTGATATAGAGGTTAGTTGTCAATTGTGCATGTGGAGACCAACAGGTGAAGTTTATAGTAGTGAAAATGAAGCATTTGAAATAAACTACAGTAGAAAGTTATATAAAATCTTTGGTAATATGGTAAGGTTAGTCAATAATGGATGGAACATTAATATAACATTTTATATTGTTCCAAACCTGTAATTAAAGCAAAAAAAAAAAAAAAAAAAACGATGGGTATATAAGCCCGATGTTACAGAGACAATTATCACTTTGGTTCTGAATTGCGTCAAGAGAGCACCTACCATGGTATACCTCCACTATATTGACTCTACTGCTAAAGCGGATACTTTTATCCAGCGTGTTTACCAACTGTTAACGGAGTACCATCATGTTCAGGTCAAAGGATTGGGTATTCGTGGAACAGAAGAAGTAAAAATAGATGTAAAACCAATCCCTTTGAAGAAAAAAATTGACCAATTATTACAAGAAGGCTACACACTGTGCCTTTATTACACAACCTCATAAACTAAATAAAACGCCAAAGGGGGGGGGGAATACAGAACGGGGAATAGATCAGTTTGAGGTTTGAATAAGAATCTCTTACTGCTCTATTCCCCGTTCTGGTAATAGGATAAGGTGACCTTGACCCACTTACAGGACTTAATCATTTGTGTTACAATAATACCTCTTCCCTATCACTTTTCCCTACCACTTGCACTTTCAACACTTACCCCCACCACCACCGAAATCATGTATAAAAGCTGGTTTAGTATTAGTGGTAAATCAGTCTGCTACTTGGAATCATGTCGCCCAGAGATAACATTTTCCCTTCTAAGAAGACTATACTAGAATTGATTAAAAATATTCCATTAAATTTAAACGAAGATGAAGACGAAGACGATTCAGAGATGGAAGGTGAACTATTTAGTGATCTTGAACTATTTAGTGATCTTGAACTACTGAGTGAGTATGCTAGCAGTGAACCATATCTTGGAGAGATGGAGCTGTTGGAGCTGTTGACTGACGACGACGATGTCGATAATAATGAACCGGAATTTCATCATCAGTTGCTTTGCTTGGAGGAAATGGACCTTGTTGATAGTGAAACCCCTCCAAGCAGTATTAATATCGATGATGTAGTTCTAGATCCAGTCACAGGGAACTTTTGTGTTCGTCGTCGCTTATTTAGTGATACGAGCTCATCATCATCATCATCGGAAGAATCTGAATAAGTTTTTTGTTGTCTTCAAATAGTTTACTTTAAATACAAAGCGGGGAATAGATCAGTTTGTGGTTATAGTGAGAATCACTTACTGCTCTATTCCCCGTTTTGGTAATATCGTTGTATGACCTTGACCCATTTACATGATTAAAAAAGTGGGGTAACTTATACATTTAATGGTGGGGGAACGTCTATTTAAAGACGATGCAACAGTGTATATTTATCATATAGGCATAATGAACCCACCAGGAAACTCCGTTTGCTACAGCTTTCCCCTCATAATAACAAAACGGTTCGAACTCGAAAGGCGACTCATAAAAGTCGACGTAATTCCACAAGATCTTCGTTCGGCAATGTTGACTATTGAATATGTTAAAGATGAATCTACAACTGAAGATCCCTATTGTTTTATGAAATTTTTAGTTGATCAAGATGCAATGTGTACAATCCAACTTCACATCCGAGTTTAAAATTTATCAAATGTTTTTGTTGGAGAAAATTGTCTTAGTTAAATACAGAGCGGGGAATAGATCAGTTTATGGTTTAATATGAAATCATTTACTGATCTATTCCCCGTTTTGGCAAATTTGTTCAATGACCTTGACCTAAATACAGAAATTTGTAGCCTCCAGCTACAATAGTAAATATAAAATGCAAAAAAAAAATAGTAAACTTAACGTAATACGTACCCCCATTACTTTTGCTAGGGTATAAATAGAGGGGTATTTGCAGTGTTGTTCATTATTGCCTAGACCCTTGTGGAGATCGCACCTACATTATGCATCGCTGCGATATTTGCAAGTCTTCATTTAAGGATGAATTTATTTTAATGATACATAAAGAACTGAAACATAACAAAAACCAAAATGAAGAATATGAAGAAGAAGAATTGAAAGAAATAGATCAAATGTTAGCTCAACACCAAAATTCCAGACCTAGTGTTATTCAATATGCACCATCAACATCGACTTCTACCTCTGCTATGTCTACACTTCACCGTCCTTCAACATCATCATCATCTGCATCGACTTCTACGCCTGTTCTGTCTACACTTCATCATCCTTCAACATCATCAGCTGCATCGACTTCTACGCATGCTCTGTCTACACTTCACCGTCCTTCAGCATCAACAGCAGTAAATGTAGAACTACATGCCCGAGCACTTCCGGGTAATGTAGTAACCCACTTCAAAATTGACAATGCAAAATTACAACTCAAAGAGTTTTTAAATAACGCAAAAGGATTGGTAAGCAACACTTTGCAAAATGAATTAAAAAGATTAAATTTTATTAAATTTGGACTATTAATGGATGCTTTATTTACAAACATTCAAAATGAAACTTCACCGAGAGGGTTTTTAACAAAAAACCGAACTATTATGTTTTCGTCAGATATTGATTCAATCGTATCTGAATGTTTTGAAGAGCTAATGACTAAAATACAAGAACATGAAGGAAGAGGCTCTGGATGGAATTTGTTAAGCATCACAGGGCTAGACTTAAGAGTACACAAACACGGCTATGGAATTCGAGGAAGTAGCTACATTCCTCTACCAACAAAGATTAGAAATACCTTATCCTGCGTCAACGTACAAAATCAAGATACGGAGTGTTTTAAATATGCTATGTTGGCCAAATATGTAACAATTCATCCGGAAAGACCAAGTCACTATTATGAAGAAGTACAACATAGATATAATTTCCAAGGGATGACTTACCCTGTTGCTATAACAGACGTTTCAAAATTTGAAAAACAAAATCCTTCAGCTTCTGTCAACCTCTTCGGATTGGATTCGACAAACAATTTGTACCCCTTGCGTATAACACCAAATGAGCGCAGAGATCATACCGATTTGTTATTAATTACTAAAGGTGATATTTCACACTTTGTGTATATCAAAAAATTTGAAAGTCTTGTTTCTAATCAATTATCTAAGCATAAAAGAAAGATGACAATTTGCAAAAGATGTTTTTGTCACGTGAACAAAGAACTAAGAAGGGGAGGGTCTGATTGGTTAGTAGAACACCAACGGTTATGTAATGGAAACTATGAAGTAAGAATTAAATTGCCGCATCCTAGCAGAGCGCAGATAAAATTTGACAAAGTAATACAACAATACCGTGTACCTGTTGTTGTTTACGCTGATTTCGAGTCTTCTTTACATCCGCTTGAACAACAAGAAGAGAACGTTACAAGAAGAAGCAAATACCAACTTCATTCACCAAACAGTTATTGCATACTAATTAAATCCACGTTGACTGAAGACCATCTTCAAAAATATGGACTATCATCTTCTCCAAAGATTTATCGCGGTGAAGAAGCAGCCAAATACTTTGTCGATGATTTGTATGACATAGCTGCAAAGGTAGAAGAACTGTATGGAACAAAGGTACCCATGTCACCTATGGAAGAAGAAGAACTTCAACATTATGATTCAACAACAACGTGTTATTTGTGTAATAACACCTTTACACTGGATAACGTTAAAGTTCGTGACCACGATCATCTTACGGGAGCGTACAGAGGTGCAGCCTGTAACGCTTGCAACTTGAACTACAAACTACCATATTTTATCCCCGTAGTTCTGCACAATCTGAGTGGTTATGATTCGCACTTCATAATCCCCGAACTAGGAAGAGATAATGGAGCAATAGACGTTTTGGCTACTACAATGGAAAAATTTATAAGCTTTTCAAAAAAGGTGGGTAAAATTAAATTAAGGTTTGTTGATTCATTTAGATTTATGCCTTCAAGCCTCATGAAATTATCTGAAAATCTAAGAAGAACAGATTTGATAGAAACAAGCAAAATTGTACCCAATAGTAAAATGGATTTGGTTCTTCGAAAAGGAGTCTTCCCCTATGATTACATCGATGGACTGCATAGATTTGATGAAACATCACTACCTTCACCAGAACACTTCAAAAACAAACTTAATGATTCGGAAATATCACTTGAGGACTATCAACACGCACGTCGAGTATGGAACGAGTTAGATATGAAGACCTTAGGAGATTACTCGGACTTTTATGTCAAACTAGATGTAACTCTTCTTTGTGATGTAATGAAAGAATTCCGAAACACCTGTTTTGCTGCATACGGTTTGGACCCTCTACATTCGTATACTTCACCAGGATTAGCTTGGCAAGCCATGTTAAAAGAAACAAAATGCAAACTCCAACTTTTAACAGACATTGACATGGTTTTAATGGTTGAAGCTGGAGTAAGAGGCGGATTGACCCAAAGTGTTACCAGACATGTCAAAGCCAACAACAAATACCTACCCGATTACGATGAAACCAAACCGTCAACCTATTTAGGATATTTCGATGCAAATAACCTGTACGGATGGGCAATGTCAAACCCACTTCCTTTTGATAACTTTAAATGGATTAATCCCGACTCTATTGGCGATATTTTACAAATTCCGAAACATGGTGACACTGGATATATTTTGGATTGCGATTTTGAATACCCAGAAAATTTACATGATCTTCATTATGACCTTCCACTTCTTGCTAAAACAGAAATTTCACCAATTGGAAAACACCCCAAATTAATGATGACATTAAATAATAAACAACGCTACGTGGCTCACTTTTGGGTGGTTCAACAAGCTATCGAATTAGGACTACGTCTAACAAAAATTAATAGAGTTTTGGAATTTTCTCAATCATGCTGGTTGAAACCCTACATTGATTCAAATACCATCAGAAGAGCAGCAGCTACATCAGACTTTCAAAAAGATTTCTTTAAATTAATGAATAATGCGATATTTGGAAAAACATTGGAAAACAAAAGAAGACACAAAAATGTTAAACTTGTTACCGACGCAAAAAAATTACAGAAACTAGTACAGCAGCCAAATTTTGGAACATCTATAATTATTAATGAAAAACTTGTAGCAGTGTCCATGAAGAAGACGAGTGTGAAGATGGATCGTCCTTTGTATATAGGCATGTCAATCTTGGACATCTCAAAAACACACATGTACGATTTTCACTACAACAAAATGGTGGCGTTCTACGGAAGAGAAAATATATCTATTACATATATGGACACTGACGCTTTCATATATCGCATAGTAACATTGGACATGTATAAAGATTTGCGTACATTTATTTACAAGAACGACTTTGATTTCTCCGATTATCCAAAAGATCATCCAAACTACGACAATGACAGACACAAAAAAGTACTAGGCAAATTCAAGGATGAGGCTAATGGTGTTCTGCTTGAAGAGATTGTTGCATTGATGTCTAAACTATATTCTTTGAAACTCTATAATGAAAAAGAAGAAGAAGAAGAAAAGAAGAATAGCTATATTAAGAAAGCTAAAGGTGTAAAGAGTTTATATTTAAAGAAGAAAGTGCATTTTGAACACTACAAGCAATGCTTATTTGAGGATAACATCATTACAGCTAAATTCAACACCATCAGAAGTTTTAACCATCAGCTGTACAGCGTGACTGAAGTTAAAAAGGCGCTATCCTGTAATGACGACAAAAGACAAACACTTCCAGACAAAATCAACACATTACCATTCGGCCACTACTCCCTCAACCCTATTGACGAGTAACCTTTTCATCGTCCTAGATCCTTTATCCTTTTCCTTTCCGTAAAAAAAGGGGAAACACAGCAATGTTAAGCTGTGTTTCCCCTTTTTTTACACAAGTTTTAAATGACCTTGAACTATATGTATATATATATATATAAGCAGATTTATACCAAAGAATATTTAATACCATATCAGCTGCCTTCGTGAAACCATCATGTCAGACCTGAAGGAGAAGATTATTAATGAACTACACAAACCTGCAAGAATAAAGTTTCCAAGAAGAAATACTGTTATAAAAGGGATAAATGATCTATATCAAGCGGATCTAATTGAAATGCGACCGCATAGCAGAATAAACAAAGGATTTAAATATATACTCACAATTATTAATTGTTTTACAAAAGTTGCAGACGCTTTGCCTCTAAAGGACAAGACTGGTAAAAGCGTAACAGAAGCCATGGAAATAGCCATAAAAAGAGATAAAAACAAAATTAAACATTTACAAACTGATGATGGAACAGAATACTTTAATACAAACTTTGCACAGTTAATGAATAAATATAAAATAAATCATTATTCTACAAATTCAGAGAAAAAAGCAGCTATTGTAGAAAGATTCAATAGAACCTTGAAAGGAGCACTGTATAAACAATTTTCAAAAAGAGGTTCTTACGTATGGTATGATGTTTTACCACAATTAATAAATGATTATAACAACAGGTTTCATAGAACTATTGGTATGAAACCTAACAAAGTAAATAGAAGAAATGCAAAAGATGTATTAAAACGCATAAAGAAAAATACAAAGCCTAAAGTAGAAAAAATGCAGCCAAGAAAATTTAATGTAAGTGATAAAGTACGGATTAGTAAATATAAGGGAGTGTTTACCAAAAAATACCTTCCCAATTGGACGAATGAAGTTTTTACAGTGTATAAAGTGCAACCGACTGTACCTGAAACGTATATCCTAAAAGATAACAAAGGAGATTTGTTGCAAGGTGCATTTTATGGACATGAAATGTTAAAGTCAACAGTAGGTGATGTATATCTTGTTGAAAAAGTGTTACAAAGAAAAAAGGACGCAGTTAAAGTGCGGTGGTTAGGGTTTAACAAAACTGAGGATTCATGGATACCTATAAAGGACTTGGTTTAATACAAGCAACTCATTTCATCGTTAACCTTTGAGCAGGATGGAGATTATTCACCATAAAGATCGATTCAATATTAATAACATAGATGATTTAACTGTGGATAACGTTAAAATCAACAATGGTAAACACGGTAGTTTACTTCCAAACACTGTTCGATGTATAGTAAGTGGCCCCTCAAACTGTGGAAAGACCAATGTTGTCTTTAATTTGATCACTAATCCGCAGGGATTAAGGTTTAGTAACCTATATATTTTTTCAAAGTCTCTACATCAACCAAAGTATCAATTGCTGGATAAAATCCTATCTGATGTGTCTGATGTTAATTTTTACAAATTTAACGCTAGTGATAGCATTATGCAACCAAACGAAGCGAAACCGTATTCTGTATTTATATTTGACGATGTATCTTGTGAAAATCAGGATACTATTAGAAACTACTTTGCCATGGGAAGACATAATAACATCGACAGCATATATATAGGACAAACTTATAGCAGAATCCCAAAACAACTTATCAGAGATAATGCAAATATTCTAATTGTATTCAAACAAGATGATACTAACCTAAAACATATATATAACGATCATGTGAATGCGGATATGCCATTTGAGAAGTTTAAAGAGCTTTGCGGAAAAGCATGGGCGGAAAAGTATGGATTTTTGGTTATTATGAAAGATCAAGCTATAAAAGATGGTCGTTATAGAATAGGTTTTGATAAATTCGTTTTAATACACTGATTAGCGGTATTACTGTACAAGTCGTCAAGGTGTGAAGATGGTTAACCAGGAAAAGCTATTAAAGGAAATAAAATCACTTAGTGATTCTATTAGACAAAAAAACCGAGCTTTAAAATCAGGTATAAATGAAAGAGAGCAATTTTTAGAAACAACATTCAAACCTGTTACTGAACCTTTAAAGCGATTAGCACAAAATATGGAAAGACCTTCAATTCGCTTCGAAGGAGACAAAATGCTACCAATTTCCAAATATGAAGAAGAATTTCAGAATGATGAAAGTTCTGACCAGTTACAAACATCTGAAGAAAGCGACGAGTATGAAGAAAGCGGAGATATAGGAGATTTAAGGGAAAAGAACATTGCAGGAGATACAAGTACAGAAGATACAAGTGCGGAAGATACAAGAGCAGAAGAAGAGGATATCAACCCATCCAACTTAAGCAAATTAGGCACAGATATTATGTTTAAAGGAACACTTGGAAGAAAATATACATTAAAAATGTTACATGGCACACATGCTAATCGAAATTATCATACATATGGAGCTAGAATAGAGGATAAAGGATTAATGATTGGAGATAGAAAGTTAGATATAAACGAAAATGATGATATAGTTATTGGTGATAAGAAATATAAAGGTACAACAGGTTTGTTTGAACTCATCTTTAAAAATAATCCTGGTAAATATACTAAAAAGGATTTACAATTGTTTAAAAATATACTAGAGTATACAAATGCACATAGAAAAAAATATTCCAAAGAACTACCTATTCATAGAAACAGGTCAATAAAATACACAAACATTATATCTAGTCTTTTCCCCTCGAAATCAAATAAAGCTCCAATTAAAAGAAGAGCTTTATCTTCTGCTGAATTAAATGTTTTGCATAAAAAAAGAAAAACAACTGATCCTACTACATCTGGAAGGGGATTATTAAAAAATTTGTATAAAACCAATATAATATATTACAACGATATAAATAAGTTAGTTGATCGAATGAGGTTATTACATGAAGCTATGGAAGCCGGGCACACTGGTTTAGAAAACGAATGGGTAGCTTTGGTTGATGAACTGCGAAAACGAGAAATAATTGTTCAGTAGACGTATATATATATATATATATATATATAGTAAGAACCTAAACGATAGCGATTCAGTTACATCATGAGTGTGGACAAGTTTGGACGGTATTCCGAGTTTGGAGTAAAATCTGGATATAGTGAAAAAAGAGCTGGGTTTCCGTTAACACCTGATGGTAATTATAATTTTGAAGGAAAAGTAATTCAAAATGTTGGTGATCCGCTTTTGTCTTCTGATGCGGTTACGGTACAATACATGGATAAAAGAACCCCGATTGTACACGAAGACCATTGGGGATTTTCCGGTAAAAGGTTAAGCAATATAAAACATCCCATTTATGATGGTGAAGCAGTAAATTTAGCGACTTTAAAATTGTTAACGATTTACAAAAAGAATGAAACTGATACAAGCTATGATGTAAAAAAATTAAAATTGTCAAATCTAGGTGATTGTGAGCAGGATGGAGACGCTGTAAATAAGAAAATATTTGATATAGTACACAAGAAATGGACTACAGAATATGAAAAACATATGGAAAGGTTTGGTGCAGCTTTATTTAATTATATCCATCGGGCTTCAGGAAGAGCTGTAGCTTCAGATGTTGACAGCCACAATTATTTAGACTGGAAAAAGATACACAATCCAGAAAAACCTAATCAATTAGATAAACCGTCTGAGCCTTCTAAAGTCAAGACATTAGGAAAGGGGGATAAAGTGAATGTGATTAATGAACCAACAGAAAACGATGAAGATTATATAAGAGAAAAAAGAATTTAAATACCCATGATAAGGGATAAAGCATCAGTTATATTCGAGAGATGATACAGAGAGGATGATGGAATCCAATATTACTGCGTGGAGTTTAATATCTCAAGAGCCGAGATTTCCCCAAGGAGTGCTGACAGATGGTTTTGTTCAACGGTTTGATAGATATATGGATTGGGAACAACTTTCCATACACTACCTCTTCACAATGACTATGTTAAGAATTTATTTTCACAGAGTTAACTGGATTCATATTTTACAAAGACAACAGTTTTCAGAAAACTTCCTTGTAGAGATGACATCACATTTTAATAACTGTTGGGAAGTAATAAGTAAATATCAAAATCTCTCTGAAAATTACATTGACAATTTTAAAGATAAACTAGACTGGAATGTGTTATTTAATTACCAACGATTAAGTGGCAAGTTTCTAAGGGAACATGACAACTATTTAGATTTTATTCATTTTACCGAAAACAACGATACCATCACCAGCGGAGAAACATTTGAAACATCTTCAATTACACCTTATTTCTATTTTACTACTTTTATTTATTATGTCTACATTTAATTAATTAATCCATTTCTATATAATAAATGGATTTTAAACAGTATATATAATACAAGAAGCCAAGACTAATATTACATTCATTGTAAAACATTTATAGAGTGCACCTACTGACTGTAAGTTTGGCTATAAATAGTCATGCCGAGGGCTAAACGCATCAGTCATAATCGAGAGAGATTACAGAGAGGAAGGGGAATAGCATCAACAGCATTTTCTCTATTAAGTAAACCGGTTGGAGCTATAGTTAACAAGGCGATTGATTTATTACCTGTGGAATTACATTTACCTGGAGGATATCAATATTGTGGTCCTGGAACCAAATTAGAGAAACGGCTTGCTAGAGGAGATCCTGGAATAAATAAGCTTGATCAGGCTTGTAAACAGCACGATATAGCGTATTCCAAATTTGGTGATACAAAAAATAGATCAATAGCAGATAGAGCACTTTCTGAGAAAGCTTGGCAAAGAGTAAAATCTAGTGACGCGAGTATTGGTGAAAAAGCATCGTCTTTAGCAGTAACAGCAGCAATGAAAGCAAAAACTACGTTTGGAGGAGGAAAGAGAAGAAGGCGTGGGAAAAGACCCGCTAAGAAACAAGGAGGTAATATCAGAAGAAAACGTCGATCTACTAGTGGTAAAGGTAAAAAGAAACCAACAATATGGTCAATGATAAAAAAGGGAGGAGGACTATACCTAAGACCGTATCGTGTGTATTAAATAAGAAAGAGCAATTAATAATTAAAAACAAAGAATTAACCAATGAAGAACTGATTACATATGCTTCTTGTTTGAAAATCCCATTTTTTAGAGGAGTATTTATGAAAGATGAATTACCGGTTAAAATGTGGAAAAATGAGACTGGTATAGTAAATTTGGATAATAGTGAAGGATTAGGCACTCATTGGGTGTGTTACAAGAAACTTGGTGAAACGATTTATTATTTCGACAGTTTTGGAAACCTTCCACCACCGAAAGAACTTCAACAATACTTTCGTGCGGCAGAAAATGTTTTTTACAATTATACAAGAAAACAACCTGATGATACATCCATTTGCGGTCATTTATGTTTAGACTTTTTAGCTAAAAGTGTTAGTCAACTTTAAGATGTCTTCGTATACAGTGTCATTAACCGGTAACTCATGTACTTTGCGCAGTATTCTGTTTCCAGCGCTACGTTTGCAAAAAGGAAGACTATGGGAAGCCGCATTATTGGATTTAACAACATATAACTCTATTCCAAACGTTAGTGAAGGAATTAATAACAAAATACATTATTACAAGACAAAAGATAATAAAGGAAAATATTCAGCTTTGGAAGAATTCAGTTTACCAACAGGAGCTTATGAAATTGATAATATAAATGAAGTTATACAAAAACATATGGGAAAAGAAAATATAACGATAAAAGGCAATAACAATACAATGAAAGCCGAAATTACTTCTAAGTATTATATTGATTTTGGCCAAGAACGTTCAATTGGTAGTTTATTGGGGTTTTCTAAGGAAACAAAGGTACTAGAACCTAATACAACTCATTCTGGGAATAGAACTGTGACGATCATTAAAGTAAACAGCATAGACATTACATGTAACATTATACAAGGATCCTACAGAGATGGAGAAAATCGGCATATATTACACACATTCTACCCATCAGTCGCACCGGGTTTCAAGATAGTAGAAAAGCCTCAAAACCTTGTGTACCTACCGTTAAACACCAGTTTCATTTCAGACATCGTGCTGAACATAGTGGATCAAGACGGAAACCTTATTGACTTTCGAAGCTATTACTGTAAGAATACATATAAAATCATCCGCTTAGATAATGGGGTTATCATTTAAAAAGAGAGAGCCAACCAGCAAAGAGGTCAGTAGCTCATCAGCTGTAGAAGGATTAACAAGTGACAACATTCGTTTTCTAGAAGAAATTGGATTAAAGGTCATTAACAATGGATATACTGGATATAGCGCAGGGCCCAACATTCGACGAGACCTTATGGGAAAAGGAATATCACACGCACAACCCTTACGCTTCGTCCAAATTAAACAATAACGATGAAATTAGGATTCCTATACAACAACAAGACATTTATACTCTTCCATGCGAAAGTTATTTATATATTGAAGGAAAAGTAACAAAAGCTGACGGTACTGTTGGAACCACTGTTCCGTTCATAAATAATCCTATGGCATTTTTGTTTGACGAGATTAGATATGAAATTTCAGGAGTTACAGTCGATTCAACAAAAAAGGTTGGAATTTCCAGTACATTAAAAGGATTAGCGTCTTTAACACCAAATGAGAAGAATCTGTTAGCTGTTGCAGGATGGGTTGCACCAGACAAAAGTATAATTACTCCTGACGCTTCAGGAAACTTTGATTTTTACGTACCTTTAAGATTACTTTTAGGATTTGCTGAAGATTACAGAAGAATAATAATAAATGTAAAACAAGAACTAGTTTTATTAAGGTCATCAAACGATAATGATATTATTAAAGCATCTGCTGGAACAACTGAAGCCAATTTAGACTGGAAACTAACATTAGACAAGATTGTTTGGAGAGTACCACATGTGCGACTAAATGATGAACACAGGATTACATTATTAAGAAAGTTAAAATCAGATCGAGACATTGTAATACCATTCAGAAGCTGGGAGTTTCATGAATACCCCGTTTTACCTTCAACACAACGGCATACATGGACTGTAAAAACTTCTACTCATTTGGAAAAAGCGAGATATGTAATCTTTGGATTACAAACAAAGAAAAAAAGTATATTAACTGAAAATGCTGGTGAATTTGACCATTGTAAATTAACAAACTGTAAAGTGTTCCTGAATTCACAATTCTTTCCCTATGACAACTTTAATATCTCTTTTGATAAAAAAAGGTACAGTGTTTTATACGATATGTACGCTAGGTTCCAAAATTCATATTACGGCAAAACAAACACACCTCTACTATCTCCCGTACAGTTTGAATCGAAAGCTCCGATTGTTGTAATTGATTGCTCCAAACAAAACGAATCTGTAAAATCGTCTAGTGTTGATATAAAAATAGAAATGGAATTTCAAGAAAACGTACCTGCAAATACATCTGCGTATTGTTTAATTTTGCACGATAAAATTGTTACATACACACCGTTGACTGGTATCGTAAAGACGGTATTGTAAAACGTTGTACCACCACCGGCACCGCCACTGTCGCTAACCTATAAATAGCGGAGCAACAATGCAGGTCTTCAGTTGATCGTCTATCGTCGCATGGGCAACATCTTCTACAAAATGAGTTCTCCATCTGTTGTACAAGGTGATGCAGAGGTAGCACCGTTATTGGAACGTGATAATACTAGTGAAGAAGAAATCATCAAGGAAATAACTGCATTTTTAAAGTTTGGTAAAAGAGATAGAGAGGAGGAAAGTAATGCAGACCCATCAAAGGTAGTACCAAAGAGGAAGAAGAAAGTTGAAGAAAATATTCCTCCTCACATTTTAACTGAAGTTTTTTTGCGAATCTTTTACCCCATCTCAGCATGCATCAGTAAAAGTGTATCAGTTGGATTGATGAAGTCATTGGATTATTCCCCTACAGTAATACTACACCATGGAACAAAAAAGGTTTTATTTTCGCAAAATGCTTGGGAGTCATTTTTGAAACATGTACATTTAATAGAATGTTATTTAACTAACAGTTTGTGTGGAAGGAAAACACATATTCGACTTTTGGATTGTGACAATGAAATCGATATTGTTAAACATCGTGGACAACTACAAGTGCGAATTAGAGACTTGACTCAACATGAAAATAAGATTCTACTGTCACGTGAAGAATTCTACGTTTTAAACTACGCAACAGAACCTATTACAAGGTACATGAGACAGTTGGTATTTGCAAGCGCTATTATTAAAGAATATTTGGTCGATACTTTGGAAAAACAACCTGATAGCACCATCGTGTACGGACCTGTGGATACATAACACAGAATTAGAATACCTCATGTTGGATTTTTAATAGAATACCTCATGAAGTTTGCATGTGGAGAAAGTTAAAGGATTTTGAACCACTTGTAGAAATCGCTACAGAAGCTACAGAAGAAACAACACAGGAAGAAGAAACGGAGAAACAAGAAGAAGAAGAAAACGAAACACAAGAAGAAGTTAAAAAAGACTAAAGTTTGACTTAGTAAAGAAGAACACACGTGGGGTAGGCCTATTGGGGACGGTGCCCACGTTAAATATACACCAACGCGCCTGCAACTGTACGGCCTGGTATTTAACCTACCGTGGTGTGGAAAACAGTTTAGTTGATCGCTAGGTGCCATGATGAGCGGAGGGGATGAAGAAGTGAGTGTAAAGCCTTGTGTAATAGAATTTCAAGCATTTCGAAATAATGATGATAGGTTTATTATCAAGGAATTAGTAATTTTAGACTTGCTTACATTTGTAGTTTACCCATTCACGTTTGAAGCTCCTTTTTCTTTTAACAACCTTAACGCCAAAGCAAAAAGTACAAACAAATGGATAACAAATTACTTTCATCACATACATTGGTATGAGGGATTTATAAGCTACAGTAATTTGCACAGTATTATGTTTAACTTTTGCAAACAATATTCACATATATACACAAGAGGATTAGAAAAAAGGAACTGGATACAAAAGTACACGCACGGTGATGTTTTCGATATAACCATCGGTAAGGACTTTAACATTAATCTCGGTAATATTTGTGTTGCTGCAAAAGATCCTAAACACGGACAATTAAACTGCGCATTGCACAACGCATATCGTTTGGCTGCTTACTTGGAACAAACGCAGAAATGTGGTGGGGGTAGCAAAGAACCGGAATGTGGTGGGGGTAGCGGGGCCTATAAATACGAGGAGCCAACACCGCTCCGGCACGAGTATTATTCGAGACTCCGAAGAGGCAACATCACAGAAGACACCACAACCACCACTGACGAAGATGACATCACAACAGTTTCTACAAACACTGGTTGATCAATTCAACACTCATTCAAAATCTGACCTTCTGCTAACTAAAAAGTGTTCAGAACTAAAAGAACAAAAACACTACATTATTCATAACATCAAGAAAGTGGAAACCACACATGGAGAAGCAATTCTAGTTTCATTGAGCGAAGGACCTTTCTCTCCAGGAGATGAGCCGAAGTTTCAAGTATTTCTTCCAAAACGATTTGTTCAACTGCTACAAAATGAAGATTTGCGAGATATTCAACCGGGGACGTTGTATTTGGTATCACACGGTGTAAGCGGCAACAACTCGACGGAACTCACTCTGCACATCACGCATCCTTGTACATAATGTCTCTGTTTGTATTTTATTGTTTGTATTTCTAGTTATCAATGTTAAACTTAAGTTTATTGTATTGTAAGATGTTTGTTTAATAAAGAAAATAAAAAAAAATAAATAAATAAAATAAAATAAAAAAATAAAAACAGCAACACAGCAGTATATTATTTTATATACTGCTGTGTTGCTTTTTTTAAAATTCAAATGGATGACCTTGAACTTTCATTCAGGGTTAACTTATGAAGAGGTATAAAAGAGAGGGAGCAGTGAAGTTAGTCTCAGTCTTGTCTAACACACGCTGCAGCTAACATGTCGGTGTCACCTATGAAAAATTTATTTTTCGATAACAATTTGAAGACATATTGTTGCGAGTTACAATGTTTTAAAATACCAGGCGATCAAGTTGACGGGAAAGCTTGTCGTAAGTGCAAGTGTTTCAGCTATTGCATATGTAGATGTAAAACGTATCAAATGAACCGACAAGATAAACTACAAGAATTACGCCGAAGGATTGCATTACTGTGGCGGCGAATGTAGTAGCAACCAGCTGCCACCTGCCGCCTGCCATCTGCTGTCCGCCATCTTCTCCGCCCCACCATTTTGTTTGATACCAGAACGCTAGCTAGCGAATAGTCAGTACACCTCCGGCTCTCGACTGGTGAACATCGAGTGCTCTTCACAAACGTAAAACATTGTATTAAAATGTCCATTAAAATTAGGTGTATTCATTATGACTCTATTCATCTGGCGACTTTCCAAGACCTCGAGGTTTTTAATGAAGAGTTAAGACTTCTCATTGCGTCCGGTTACGATTTATCTTTGGAACTTTACGCATCAAAAAACAACATGGACTCTGCGCAGGAATCGAAGTATATACCGTCTTTCTTCAGAAAGCGAAGTGATGGCCGCAACTCGTCCGGATCAACAACATCGATGACAACCAACAACGGGGAACTATTGTAAACATGAATTATTGTAAACATAACTTATTGTAAATAAAAATAAAGTAATATTTGTATTAGTACTACCTCGCACTCGTATCATTCGATTGCTTCATTCGATAATTTTCATTCGATATTTTATCGAATTAAAACTATCGAATCACAATCGGATTTTACGCGTGCGAGGTAGTACTTTTTTAAAAATACCTCCCCGTGACCTTGAACTTTGAACTTTAACTCATTTCGTCACAAAACCGCCTACGTCACTGGCTCAGCCCCAGATAACATCTTTCATGACTCAGCACTTCCGGTCACGTGACCGGATGACGTCACTTCCGGCGCAAAACCCGCAAACCCACACTACTTCCGTACGGTAATTGTCTTATGGCGTTCGACTTGACACCGGACATGTCCGCGGCTGAGTCGAGTCACTGGAATCTCCTGCGCAACGGTAATCTACGTATCGAAATTGGATTCTCCAAAGCGTTGCCCGAGACCGTCAACTGTATAGTGTACGCCGAACTGGACAACGTCATCGAGATCGATCGTCACCGCAACGTGACAGTTGACTTCAGCGGGTGAATAAAAGCGAACGCCAAACAGAAATATTGTCTGACAGCGAGTGCGTACAGCTTACTTCAAGGGTGAGCAGACACATCGCCAGTCAGTAGTACGGTTGAAGTCGCACGGTAAGGACGTGAACATGGACGCTTACGCTTCTGCGGACGACTATATCAAATCGTTTATTCAGGAGATTGAGGTTATGAACAATAATGCTAGTGATCAGGCATTAACCTCACCACAGACATCATCTTTAAAACCAGCCACTGCCTACAAGAGACGAAGGAGGCCAACTCCCATCGAAGTGGAAACCAAGAAACCAGGATGGGTGCCAAAACCAACAGATGATTGTCCCATAGTGTCATGGATGGACGATGGGAATACTTTTGCCGTTCAAAACCCGGGAAACAAAGGACAAATTTTATTGAAAATGGAAATGTACGATGGTACAGATATGGTGTTCATGTGCGGTTTATTTTTGGACAAAGATGGTGAAATGCACCAAAGTGTTAAACAAGTAGTTGATAAAGTGGAAAACATGTCGATCGATAAATCAACAGGAGTACCGAAAATTACAGGCTTAACTCAAACTGTTACACAACGCAGTGCAGTTTCGCAGCCAACGTCGAAGAAGCGAGCTGTGAGGAAGAAACAACGAGTGTCGCCGGCATTCAATTAGAGCATCCGCATTCCCAGACAGGAGGGCGACGCGTCGGGTTTTTGTGTGTGAACACCTGCGCCCGACCCTTCGGACCACCCACATAGAAGAAAATGGCGGCAAGGGTTTATAAGGCGGGGCCCCGCCCGATATAGCATCATTCGCCACCAGACCACCACCTCACATAGACCTACTCCAACTACTACTAGAGATGTCGAGCAGCAGCAGCACTTTCAAGCCAGAGTTTTCGATTTTGAACGGCACTGCAGCAACCGCGGACCTGAAAGCAACCCTCAACAACTGCAAGTCTGACTCTCCGCTATACACCAGGATAGCCGATCTCCGAGAGGAATGCGGCTATCTCATCACTGCGATGGAGCGAGCCACCACACCCTTTGGTGAGACGATCATCGTGATCCTGGAGGGGCAGGTCGGGGACGACTTCTTTCTGCGAGTCTACCTGCCTAGGCGCTTCAACGAGGCCCTGAGCAACACCGACATCGAGCGCTACAACGGCGGGTTTGGAGAACGCCTTCGCTTGGTGAAGCGCAGCCCGAGGGGTTCCAATAGCAGATTCACACCTTTGGAGTTTATGTAAAGCAAGACTTGAAGATTATGTAGATACCTTTGTAAATTAGTTTTCGTAGTCAATACTTATAGTCACGTTCAGAACATAACCACTGTGTTATTTATTTCACTTAACCCCCAAAATGTCCTTTAGTAGTAAGTTTAAGAGTTTGAGTATGGTAACTGTGAGGTGTTTAGCTCAGTAGTAATCATGGGCTTGATGTGGAAACATCCGTTCTCAGCCATCGTGGCGGGACCTTCGGGTTGTGGCAAGTCTCAGTTTGTGTCAAAGTTTCTAAAACACATTACAGAAATGTGTGACACACCATTTACCAGTATAAACTGGCATTATGGTAGTGGTGGTGGCGGTGGTGACTCGAAAAATGTCAACATTAACCACATAGAAGGTCTACCGAACTTGGAGGATTTTTCTGGTAACGAGCCAATACTTGTGATTATAGACGATATGATGCGTGAGGCCGACAATCGTGTGGTGGATCTTTTCACAAAAGGTTGCCATCATTGCAACATTAGTGTGTTTTTCATTACACAAAATTTGTTTCATCAAGGACGCGGGCAGAGGGACATCTCATTGAATGCACATTACATTGTGTGTTTTAAGAATCCTAGAGATAGAGTTCAGATAGGTACTTGGCCAGACAAATATATCCAGACAGCCCGAAATTCATCGAGGAGGCGTACGCTGACGCTACGAGGAATCCACACGGCTACCTACTGATAGACTTGAAACAATCAACAGACGAGAATATGCGAATACGAAGTTGCATATTTCCAGACGATTCTACCAACTATGTGTACTTGCCAAAGAAAAGGTAATTTCGCCATCAGTAGTAATCATGTCGTGCTTGCGGAAGGACGCAGCTCTGCTTACGGCTTTCATACACGCAACACCCAAGGAGCGGAAGGCACTGTTAAAGGTGTGTGACAAGAGCCGCATTCGCTCAGTGTGTGAGTGCGCATACAACGTGTTGCGAGGTAACGTTCCTCTGGCGAAGAAGAGTAAAAGTCAGTTAAGCAAACACAAGGCGACGCTACGTCGATTGGTGAAACGCGGCGAAGGCTGGTCAAAGAAACGAAAGTATCTCATACAAAAAGGTGGTGGAATCTTTATACCATTACTTTTGAGTGCAGTACTACAAGCAGCATTGAGTAGATAAAAATGACTGGTATCAACAATCAGTTCTATTTGACACTGCCCAGCAACAGTTCGATGCAGTATTATCCGAAAAATACAGTTGCAAATTATATAACACATTTGCCGAGAGCTATTCAACTGGACGCTGGCGACTGGGAAATTGCACTTGTGGAAGCGCACTATCCCTGTACATTTCTATCGGTCGGTAATGACGAAACAATTGACATTTGCATACAACCGCAAGAGGAAGCAAAAGTGAACATAGAAGCGTTGGCGCGGGTTATGGACAGCAATGCCGATGTAACACCAGTAGTGTCGGCTACTCCAAAACAAAACCACAGAATTAAATTGAAGACTGGTGATTACGCAAATATTCAAGAATTGTGTGATCATATCAATTCGCAAGAACTAGCGATTACTTTTGGTGTAAAGTTCACCGTTGAAAACTCATACAACAAATTCATTGAAGTATCGATGGGAACTGATGTTGGAAAAATTACATTAAGTCCAACGTTAGCGCTTCAATTGGGATTCGATCCGAATGAATTGACGCTGGAAGGTGATGCAGTTAACAAAAGCATCCGTTCGCCCAACATTCGTCTTGGCTTACCGTCACACATGTACGTGTATTGTGATTTAGTCGAGCCGCAGATGGTCGGCGATACAGTCGCACCGTTATTGAAAATTGTCAATATATCCACGTCTACTTATGTATACGGATTGCATAAATCAACATCATTCATCGATCCGCACTATGTGCCTGTTATGAATAGATCTTTTGACAGTGTGGAAATTGACTTAAGAGATAACATTGGTAATCATTTGCCATTCCACTTTGGAACGTCGTGCGTGAAGTTACACTTTAGAAAAGTAGCTAGTCATTAGCACAAAAAAATGGAACATACAAAGAAGATGGTAGTTGTGCCGCAAGAGTTGATTGATCGATTGCAATCAAATGCTACGGATAACAGACCGACTAATCTATCCAGCGAAAACAGCCTCGACGCGGAGATGCAACAAATATTGAATAACAAACGTATGGACGATAGTGAAAAGTGGAAATTGTACAAACAAGCGTTACATCGCTTCTTGTATATTGCAGAGAATAGACGTCAACCGATTAGCATACCAATCGTGGAGACGGGTGGGATTGAACATAGTCGACGAATGCACCCCGCTGCGGAAGGTGGTCCAGTGGAAGAGATTGTGGAAACGTTTTCCAAAACTTACAGATCTGATGCCCGCAATCTTTTACGTTTCATGAAACGTGACGGCAGCTTAATCAGTTGGGACAGTGGCTATTCAGTGTACATCAACGGTGTAAAAATCCCAGACTCAAATCTAGTGGATATCTTAAATTGCATAGTAAAGGTGCGTATGCGTGATTACACACCGCCAGGATGGAGGGAAGTGCTCAACGCATTGAAAGCGATGAACGTGCCAAAGGACTATATGAATAATCTAAGAGCGCTTAAGGAAATAAATGCCGAATATCGATCATCATTCACAGGAGGAGAAGGATCAGACGATGAAGTGGAAGACACCTCAACTGAATCAATACTGAGAACACCGCTAATAAATCGACTACGATCGGCTAGAGGAAAGCGTGCAACATCTACACCGGTGCGAGCGGCAGAGCAGTTTGATTTTTCAAATAGAAACAAACCGTCGTCAAATCTGGACAAGTGGGAAACGTACACAGGATAGGTTTTCATTATGGAGCGTTTGTATTACAATCCCATCGAACCTTCGTCGTATGGCGGTGTAGCTCCTTTAGCGCGAGCTGCAAAACCAGTTTCAAAACGCAAAGTGATTGAATGGTTACAAACACAGGACACTTACACATTGCACAAACCGGCACGCAAGCGTTTCCCGCGCAATCCTTACATAGTGTATGGTCCATTTGAATTGTGGCAAGCGGACTTGAACGATATGCGTGGTCTTAGTAAACACAACGACGGCGTCAACTACCTACTGACTGTAATAGACGTGTTTAGCAAACACCTGTATGTGCGGACGTTGAGGCGGAAAGAAGGAGCTGAAGTGGCCAACGCTTTCGAGGAGATATTTGCCGAAGCGACTGACACACCTCGCTGTTTACAAACTGACAAAGGTACTGAATTCACCGGTGCCAAGACGAAAAGGTTATTCAAACAATACGGGATCATCTATGTCACTACACAAAACCCAGATGTTAAAGCGGCCGTAGTGGAACGCGTGAATCGCACTTTGAAAACACGCATGTGGCGATATTTGACTTACAAAAACACATATCGTTATGTAGATGCGTTGGACAAACTGGTTAGCGCATACAACAACAGCGCTCACAGGAGTCTAGGCAATAGAATACGACCAGTCGATGTGACTGTCGACAATAAGCGAATATTGCATCAGGTATGGCGTCGCATGTTCGGTAAGATACCGCGTCGTGTTAAGCCAAAACTGAAAGTTGGCACCACAGTGCGCATATCTAAGGAGAAGGGTACATTCGCAAAAGGTTACGAGACTAATTGGAGTAAAGAAGTGTTTGTGGTGCGTCGTGTAAACACATTGATGCCTCTGCCAATGTACACTTTGGCGGATCTCAACGGTGAACAAGTGACTGGGCAGTTTTACGAGTACGAATTACAAAAAGTGTCAATATACAACGACCATCTGTTCAAGATTGCTGAAATATTAGACGCTAAGGGTCGCGGTCGCAGTAAGCGTTATTTCGTCAAGTGGGAAGGTTACGGAGACGAGTTCAATTCTTGGGTAAGAGCGATAGATTTGCAAAATGCCTAATAGCAACCAGTTCTATTTGACATTGCCCAGCAACAGCTCAAAGGATTATTTTCCAAAAAACACAGTGTCCAAGTACACTACACATTTGCCGAGACAAATTCGATTAGAAGGCGATGGCGAGTGGGAGATGGCTTTGGTCGAAGCGCATTATCCATGTTCCTTTATGACTGTGGACGAGGAATCGTGTATTTGGCTCGACTATAAACTCGTTCTGCCGAGTATACCCGTCACACTCAGCGTCGAGCACATTATGCTAAAGATGAAACCCGGTTATTACAAGAACATAACCGATTTATTGAAAATGATCAATAAAGCGAAGGATGTCACCCAGTACTTGTACTTTGAGTATGACAAAGAGCAGGACAGAGTCAAGATCACGACAATGGTGGACGGTATAAGCAAAGTGCATTTCACCGAAGCGCTGTCTCTTCAGTTGGGTTTCGATCCGTACGAGAACGTTTTGTCAAATGACCTCACAGCGATATGGCCGCCTAATCTGACTATGGGACTGCCGACACACTTGTACGTGTATTGTGATCTGATTGAACCGCAGCTGATTGGCGACACTACAGCGCCGCTTTTGAAGATTATCAACATTGACAGAGAGAACTACACACATGGCGCGCATAAGACTGTGCATTTCACCAGTCCTCATTATGTGCCAGTTATGAAAGGAACATTTGAAACGATCGATATTGACCTAAGGGATCACGCTAGTAAAAAAGCGTCATTCCTCTTTGGGACGTCGTACGTGAAGCTTCATTTCAAAAGAGGAGCTCAGCAATGATGAATACAAATGATCCCTACATGGCGTACTATCGCCGCCAACAATTGCAGCAGACCGGCGGCAGTATCGATAGGGTATTTCGCGGTGCACCCTACCAGCGCGGACATGGAATTGGCAGTTTCCTAGGCGGTATGTTCCGCACCATCACACCGCTACTCAAGTCGGGAGCCTCTGCTGTGGCCAAAGAGGCGTTGAAATCCGGTGTTGGATTCTTGGGCGACATGGCCATGCACCAGCGGGACCCCAAAGAAGCCGCTAGAGATCATTTCAGCCAGTTTACAGACTCGCTAAAACGCCGGGCGGACGGCAAACTTCAACGTGTGCTAAGTGGCGGCGGCGGCTCTCGCGCGAAACACCGTCGCGTAACGCGAAAGAATACCGCAAAACACCGGCGCGCTACTCCTGCGCGAAAGACTAACGCGATACTCTCGCGTAAGAGGAACGCGAAGAGCGCCATGTTCGGCGGCCGTCGTGTCACACCGCAGTCTTTGACGAAACTCCTTCGAGGAAGGTCGTCGTCGTCATCCGAGAAGAAGGGCAAGAAGAGGAGGACAGTTAGAAGGAAGAAGAAGACGAGGAAAGCAGTGAGGAGAACGTCTGTACGCGATATATTCAACTAACACACACACACACACACGCTAGCAATGTCGTTTCTACATCAAAAGTCGTGTGAATGTGTCAAGACGGAATTGGACTTATTCTCCCTACCGCCGACGCAGACCAGTATCGAGAGCGGCAAATGGATTCAGTACAAACCAATCTCCACACTGACTGATGATTCGCCCATCGAGTTTGTTGTGCCCGGCAACGGCGAAGAATACACCGATCTTTCGCAAACAATGTTGGAAGTTACAGCGTCTATTGTCAAGTCGACAGGAGCGGCAATCGCAGATGCCGATGAATCGAACAAAATTGGTCCAGTTAACAATTGGCTGCACACGTTATTCAGTCAAGTCGATATGAGTATGAATCAGAAACTGGTCACACCACAAAACAACACTTATGCATATCGAGCGTATATCGAAACATTGATGAATTACGGCTATGATGCTAGGAAATCACATTTAACATGTGGACTATGGAACGCGGACGATGCCGGCTATATGGACAATACTCTGGACGATAACGATGGACTAAAGGCGAGACGAAAAATGACAAATAAAAGTCGTGAAATCGATATGCTCGGTCGCCTACATGTGGACATGTGTAATCAGAACAAGTTCCTGTTGAACGGTGTGGAACTGCGTTTTAAACTGATCCGATCAAAAGATTCCTTCTCCATTATGTCGGATGATGGTGACTACAAGGTGCACATTGTTGATGCGAATCTCTGGATACGAAGGTGTAAAGTTAGCCCCACGGTACTGTTGGCGCACAGCAAGACGCTTCAGACCGGCACAGCTAAATACCCAATCACCAGAGTGGAATTGAAAACATTCACACTACCGTTTGGAGTGAGGAGCAAAACTTTGGACAATGTCTTTCTAGGTCAAGTGCCGAAAAGAATCATTGTCGGACTGGTCACGAACGCCGCTTATAATGGCGATTTAAAAAAGAATCCATTTAACTTTCAAAATTTCAAAACCAACTACTTCTCGCTGTACGTGGACGGTGAACAAGTGCCGTCCAAACCGCTACAACCACACTACGAAACCGGCAAGGGAAAATACGTGATGGCGTATCACAGTCTGTTTTCAGGCTCCGGCATACACTTTAGCGATGCTGGTAATCTCATAAATAGAGACGATTACGACGATGGTTACTGTCTGATGGCATTCGATCTAACACCTGATATGTCAGCAAGCGACACAACTCATTGGAACCTAGTGCGCAACGGCAGTGTGCGTATGGAGATTGCTTTCGACACGGGGCTCACAGAGACTGTCAACTGTCTGGTATACGCAGAGTTTGACAACGTAATCGAAATCGATCGTCATCGCAACGTGTCTGTGGACTTTGGCGGTTAGATCGTCGGCGGTGGCGTCGTCGTCCTCCTCCTCAGTCTACAACCAACATTCGCACAAGATGGATCGTTTATGCAGAGTACCGCGTAAAAATTTCGCATCTCCAATTATTGTGGATTTTCAATGTTTCAAGGACAACGCAAATGACTACATTCTGAAGGAAGTGTGCGTCTTGGAATTGGTCAGTGGAACACTGCTAATGCATCATATCGCCAAACCACCATTCAGTCGAGATTTCCTATCACAAGAGAAACTGCGTGAAAGCTATTGGCTCACAAAACACTGTCACGGATTGGAATGGGACCAAGGTGATATCTGGTATCATGTGCTAGAGGAAAAGTTACGCGCATGTATCGCCAAACGACCGATTGTCTACGTCAAAGGTGCTGAGAAAAAAGAGTTTGTACGATACAATTTCATCGCGGATCACTGTACTACCAATGTCATCGATATCAACGATATTGGCTGCGGATCACTATCGTCAATCAACAGTCTACTATCAACAAACGCAGTGCGATGTCGCCACCACAGAACAGCTCACACACGATGCGCTCTAGCCAATTGCATCACATTGCGCAGTTGGTTACATCTAAGTACAAATATCGATGACGCTGATGATTACGCTGACGATGGTGAGAGTGATACCAGTTCCTGCTTTTGTTTTGCTACTAGCACTACTACTCCTACTACTGACTGTGGCGTTGACACAGTAGAATGAATACCTTAGAGATACAAAAGTGTATGGCTAAACTGCCCGTACAGAATGTTGGTGTCTACGCTGCGGATCAATTGCCCCATTATATTTCACCATCTACTGCTATGATTGTGAACACTGATCCACACAATGAAGACGGCACTCACTGGGTCGCTTTCTACCTTAACAAAGGAGGAGGAATAATTGAATTCTTTGACAGCTACGGTCAACCGCCACATCTTCAATTCTACCAAGGATTCCTGAGACGCAACGCTCGTCGCTACCTGTACAACGAGCATCGCCTTGAAAGTGACAACACTCTGGTCTGCGGTCAATACTGCCTTGTATTCCTGTACTGCCGCACCCACTACGGCATGAAGATGAAGGACTTTGTACAGCTCTTTGAACACTCTTCTGTCGGCCACAACGACGCACTGATCAGAAGACTCTTTGCACAAATGTATACCAATTGAATTTTGAAATTTTTTTTTCAATAAACTAGTTGTGTACTCAGAATAAAAAAAAAAGAAATATTCTCATTATTTACCATCCTCGCCTCCTTTAGTAATTACTTTTAGCAATTAGTCAGACAGACACATATTGAACGAGCAAAACAGATATTGAATGCAAATTTTGAGGTAAAAGATGAATGTAATGCTTTGAACACATACTGCAAAGGGGGGTGTATCGATACACCCCCCTTCAATTACTCTAACCCAGGTGGGAAAGTCCTACTAATGCGTGTTGGTGAAAACACTAGGTCTGACCCAATTTTGGACATACCTATCATACAATGATTCTAAAGTAACATTCATATCCTCGCCTCCTTTAGCAATTACACTTTTAGCAAGTAGTCAGACATTTGAATTGGTAGTTTACTTTTGAATCTTAAGACTATGTGAGTGGAGAAAAAAAAAAGACGAATGTATATACGAACAATTTGGCTATTTATTTACACACCTTATAGATATTTTACATCGAGTATGTGCTCCTGAACAATTGAGATTGACTAGCAAAACGAGACTCGACTCAAACTAATGACTAGAACAAAAAAAAAAAAGGAGCACATTTCTAAGTTTTACGAGACTCGATACAAACTAATGACTAGATTTTTCAAAATAATTTACAAGTCAAGTCAGGGTATTTGGTAATATGTCACAACCACTCAACGCTCCTCATCCTCCGCCTCTTCATCGTCTTGAGGGATGTCTTCGGGCTGAGGTGGCACGTCAATATGTCCCCAAGGCAGTGTATTTACACCATCCGGAAGGATGTAACGCTTGTCATCATTATAGCTCAAGGATAGCTTCTCGACTTGAACTGTGAAGACGCGGTGGTTTCGGGACTGGAACCTGGTGTTGATGGTTCTTTTCAACACGCCATTGAAAAGACATTCCCGATAGTCGTCAGAAGTTAGATTGTGTTTTACAACACCTCTAGCGACTCCCTTGGCGCGCTTCACCGTCATGACCTGCAACTCGTCATCTTCGGTCCTCTCCTCGAACTCGACAATATCCATGAAATAAAGTTTCGAGCGAAGACCGAGGTACTCGAGCAGCGGAAGTCCGTTCGCTTCATCCTTAAACTTTCCGATGACTTTGGCGTTGATGGGGCTGTAGCAGGGATGGTTCTGGGGGTATGCACTGGTGTCAAAATCATCCAGATGCTCCAACATGTCCTTATAAACATCTTCAGTCTGGACGTCGAACACGAAGCTGTCAGTGTCCATGTAGTCAACCTTCAGACGATCACCGTAGCGGTTCTTAATCTTCCGAAGGAAGTCGTACATGAGCCACTTGCTCAGATCGAGGACACACATTCCGACGTAGAGCGGTTTGTCCAGGACGATATTGACTTTCGACATGTGGACAATGGCGACGTCATCGTTGAAGTAGGTTCGGTCCAGGAAGTTTGACTTGGCCACGTACTTCCTGAACATCTCCGGCGTACACACCAGTTTAGAGTTCATTCGCTTGCGAACATTCTCGATCGTCTTGCCAAAGACCGCATTGTTCATAAGCTTGAAAAAGTCTTGTTCAAACTTGGTCGTGGCCTTCTTCCTCAGTTCGGTGTTCATTAGGATGTAGCTCTCCAACCACCGAGACTGACGGAACGAGATGACGCGATGCACGTTCACAAGCTCCAGTCCGTTTTCCAGCGCCTGTTGCAGTATTCTGTAATGACAGATGTAGTTCTTCTTGTCATCCAGAGTCGTAACGAGCTTCTTGAATTTCCCTCCTGGCGGACGTTTGGTCTCGCAGCAGTAAGGAAGATCCTTGTGAAGGTCGTGCAGGTGGGCGGGGTATCGAAGGTCAACTTCCAAGACGTAGCCCGTGGGTCCTTCGGGGTCCAACGCTGCAATATCCAGGGACGCGATCTCCTCGCGGCTGAGCCATTGGAAGTGTCCCTGTGGAAGACACTGGGACATGGCCCAACCGTAAAGGTTGTTGGCGTCCAAGTATAGCAGGTGATGCGTTGGCTCTTCAGGTCGTCGATCTTCAGGGCGACATCCATCATGATTGGCCTTGGCGTGTCTGGTGATCGCCTGGGAAATACCTCCTCTGATGCCTTGCTCGAAGAAGAGGTACATGTCAAAGTCCTGTATCGTATCAAGCTCCACTCGACAGGTCCTTAACATGACATCCCAGGCGTATGACGGTAGGGTGTAGTAGTGCGCAGGGTCTAGTTCGTATTCAGCCATCGACGTGTCCCTGAAGCGTTCAAAGACGTCAGTCAACAGCGCAATGTCACAGCGCAGGTACTTCTCGGCGTAGTCCTTGAGGTTCCTACAACCGAAGGTTTCCCACACGTTGCGAGCATGCTCGTAGTCTGCATCCGTGATGTCCTCCAGGGTCAGGTCGTTGCGAAAATCTCGCTGCAGAGGCAGTTCCGTAGTATCTTCCAACACGGCGTTCGACGTTACAAAGTTGTACGGGAACACGCCTTTCCTACGGACTAGATTGAAGAGGTGGTCTTCGGGGAATCTCTTCCTCGTCTCCAGGAGTTGAGCTGGTGGAAGTGCGGCTGCGAGGCTGGCGAGGCTCAAAGCCAGGAACCTGTAGGTGTCTAGGAACCTGACTCTGAATCCTAGCTGCCTTTTTCCACGCCCTGGCATCCCAACCGGTGTCGCTGTTCGGTCGAACAGGAACCGCTTCGTAAAAGCGATGTACCGCTCTTCCGTGTGAGCCAACACCTCAACATCACCAGGGTCGACCGCCAACTCCCGCACTATGAAGTGAGCGTCGTAGTTGGAAAGGTTGTGAAAGTAGCAGTTGACTACTCGCTGCTCCCTGTAGCGTAGGTTACATGATCTGTGCGCAGCGCCACGGAACTCGTAGGGCGGCGCGTGGTTGTGATCACGAACCTTTGGGTCTTCGCTTGAAAATGTCGATCCGCAGAGGTAGCAATTCGTTGTCGAGTTGTACTGCATCGTTTCCGCTGGGGTCAGGACAGGGCGCAGATTTCTTGCTTCGTACAGGAAGTTCCACAATCGCTCAACATCAGTTTTCAACATCTCCATAAATGTCTTTGACGCATCATCCCCGAAGTAGACTCGAGGCTCAAACTCCTCAAGTCCGTACGAGTCGATAATCTGGTACGCAAAGGCGTATGGGATGTGGATGTGTGTGGCTACTCCTACGTGCGGTTCATCGAGTTGTTCATCCATCTCCGCGGTCGGCAGTAGAGCACACTCAATGTCCGCGTAGATGGTGAAACGCTCGCGTCTGGTGAACTCTGGATGGCTGAATTTGATTTCAGTCTTCTTCGGTGTATCCATGCGGATAGGGGCCGAAGCGGAGCAGTATCGCCTGTGCTCCTCCAGACGCTGAGCGCCCGTCAGACCGAGCTTGTTCGGACGGTTGTCAAAGTGCGCAAAGCACCGCTTACAGATGAATATCCTGCCACGGTTCGCTGTGAGTTGGGGACGGATCAGTCGGCCAAGGTCTTTGATGTATGCGTAGTGGCTGTTCCCCTCCTCAGTCACGTACAAAAGGTCGCAATGGTCTTCGCGCTCCTGCCTACAAATCTTCAAGGGAAAGACGGTGTCCTGATACTTGGGCCGCCCGTTAGGTTTCTGACCCACGCGCGTGTGATCAATACCATAGACGTTGATGCTGATGTTGTTTGTCCGCTCAAACGTCCTGATACTCTTCAGAGCAACGGGGAATTGAAGGCCGGTCCAATCGTAGTGGGCGATGATGTCATCGGTGTACAATGCCGGTCTTTCGGGGTGATCTTGAACAAACTTGCTCAGGACTGCATACATAAAACACCGCTCATCGGCGTTCAATACGTTGATGACTGCTTTGGTGTTCTCTACAGCTGCCGGCAGTGGGAGCCAAGCTCGACCATCTTCACCTAGAGGAGTGTACTCGTTGATACCGACCTCCAAATCACGAACGCGAATGTATGTCCACCCGGAGCCGATATGCTCACACTCAGCCTTCTCTCTGATAAGCTTCGCAAAAGCTGTTGAAATGTAATGGTTAAGGTCCGAGGTCGCCGTCAGCGGAGTCATCTTCGTCTTGAAGTTGCGCAGGCAGGTGTTGTTGTGAATGTTTTTGAATTCACACTCCAGCTTCAAGTTGACCTTAATGCTGCGGTGTTTCGCCAAGGTGTTCTCAAGCAACTCCGTAAGGCTCACAATCAACAACGCCATCACTTCTCCGATTGTGACGAGATTCTCCATCGGTCGCTGCAGACGGTAGGTTAAGAGGCGGTTGCGAAAGCCCCGTTGAATAAGTGAGAATACGGGGCTTGACTGTCCTGCTCCAGTCATCTCAACATCATCGGGTTGCGGGTGTGTGCTCGTACCGGGTTGTGGCTCCGTGCTGGGTCCTGCCTGGGGTTCGTCCTGTAACATAGCCGCTCGGTTCAGGATCAGGTCCTTCATGATCGGGCAGGCGAACCGCTCATGTTGGTCCTTGTTGAACAGCCGGGTGAACTCCTGACCGCAGTATGTGCAAGAGAATCTTCGTTCTTGACCATCGGCGTGAAATTGCTTGGTGTGGGCTCGAAGGTTGTCTTCCCTCTTGAACGCGGTGCCGCATGTGTCGCATAGGAACCTGCAGACTCTGCTGTGGGTTGATTCCACATGTCGACGCAGGTTTATTTCGCGACGGAAACGGCGACCGCATTCATGGCAGGTGTGGTGGCCAGGACCCGGTCCTTCATCTGAAAATAATAACAAAAAACAGATAAGAATAACTAAAGATCCAATTACCCTCTCTCGAGAATCACATTTCAAAATGGAGTTATTAATTTAAAATATCAATTTTCGAACAGGGAATGTAATCTTCTGTACTGTTTGTCTACATTGATGATCCGGGGTTCAAAGCTAAGGATGTAGCTGCAATATTGAGCTGCACCAACCCTAAAGAAGCATTATGTTTTAGGGGGGAGCAAAAATCTCCCCCTAGCAATTACATCAATGGTACACCAGTTGACAAACACCCGAGGTCTCATTTTTGCTCTAGTCTTGAATAATTCCTGAAGTATGGGGGAGCGAAAATCTCCCCCCTAGCAATTAAATCAGTTGAACACCAGTTGTCACGGTCACATTCTTCTAGTTGGTCAAGAATCTTGAATCAGAATTCAGATCCGACTTATGATAAGCCAGACCGCTCTGGTGAGTCGACTTGACGGGGCGAACAATAAAATAAGTCACTGTCATGTTATTTAATTTTTTTTTATAAACAGCTTTCTACTCGCGCAAAATAATTAAAGCTGTTAAATAAAAACAAGACTTTTATCACTCTCCGGTTATATATTGCATAACATATTCCTGTATTACTAACATTTAGGTCTGATTAAAACAATAATGCAACACACAAACACGTACCTTGCTGCGTTGGTGGTGGTGGTGGTTGTGGTCTCAAGCCATGGAATCTGATGTGGTGTTGCATCAAATTGTGACTACGCACGTACGCACAGCCGCAAATGGTACACTTGTGTGCGGCGTTCATCTTAAATATGGATTATAAAGTTTTGATAATCACAAATAATACAGCACAACACAAACGTTTTAAATAGTTTAAGGATGCTGGACGCAAATCACAAGTGATCATAATCAGCAACTAACACGAATCGGCAGAACGGAGCAGGATCGGACTATCACGTCTACGCGCACTGAACTCTCGAACTGAACTGAAGGAGGGCTGGCAATGTGGGGTGACGCTCCCGCTCTCCACTAATGGATTTCGGAGAAGGCCGAAGCAATAAATCTCAACCGCTGTCTGGGGTAAAGACCTCCTGCTGCCCCTGCTGCGCCTGCTGGGGTCGGGTGCAGCTGCACCCCAGACAGGTCTCGACTCGTCGGTTTTTTGTGTGAACATCTGCGTCAAGCGCCAGCCTGTTGGGGTATCCAGTTACGGCAGCTGCATCCCAGACAAGACTGGACTCGTCGGTCGGTTGTGTGAACAGCTGCCTTGTTGTAGAGTACTTGAAGGGGGGTGTATCGATACACTCCCCTTCAAGTGCTCTAATCCAAAGCAATGCAATTATATTCTCCGCAAAATTTGCATTCACTGGTAGTTCAATTGTCCGCAGGCGCTGATGGGCTAGCTCTGTTGGTTGTAGAGTTACCCTGCTAAACTCTTGTATTACTTATCCAAAGTATGTCATGTGGGTACTGAGAATACTCGGCTTGACGAGGAGATTTCAAAAATGCAAAAAAAAGAGGTCAAAAGTGCGGTGCAGGCCCCTTTTTTTGTAAACATCATCCAAAGTGTACGATGTGGGTACTCAAATGACTCGTCTTGACGAGGAGATTCCGAAAATGCAAAAAAACAAAAAAGGTCAAAATTGTGGTGCGGGCCCCTTTTTTGTAAACATCATCCAAAGTGTACGATGTGGGTACTCAAATGACTCGGCTTGACAAGACGAACAATAATCTGCAATCAGAATTCAGATCCGACTTATGATAAGCCAGATCGCTCTGAGGGGAGGAGGAGGAGGAGGAGGAGGAGGAGGAGGAGGAGGAGGAGGAGGAGGAGGAGGAGGAGGAGGAGGAGGAGGAGGAGGAGGAGGAGGAGGAGGAGGAGGAGGAGGAGGAGGAGGAGGAGGAGGAGGAGGAGGATGAGGAGGAGGGGGAGGAGGAGGGGGAGGAGGAGGAGGAGGAGGAGGAGGAGGGGGAGGAGGAGGAGGAGGGGGAGGAGAAGGAGGAGGGGGAGGAGGAGGGGGAGGAGGAGGAGGAGGTACTGCTGCTCCTGCTGGGGTAGAACTCACCATCTCTCACTACTTTAAGGGTATTTATAAATAAATACAGAAATTGACTAACCCCATCGCTCAAATTTGAGAGTGTCATATATATATGCCATAATATACCATGTATATTAGGTAAAATTTATCTTAATTTGAGTCCTCATTAAACAATATTATTAATATTTGCATTATAGGACTAGATAATGTAATCGCCTCTCGTTTAAGAAATACAAGTTTGAGGACTGAGAGTATCGGATGAAACAGAAAATAGCAAACAAAACGAATCATTTTCGTTTTTAATCCCGGGGATTGTGATCAAGTGGATCGAACCCTATCACGGGACTGATCACTTTCACGTCCATTGAACGATCCTATTTTAGGAATACATTGTTTCTCTTCTTTAAACTGGCATAATTAAATTATTTACTTAGTTTACAAGATAACCCTCTCACTTTAACTTCGGTGCGAATTGCCCTTACAATAAATTCCCTCTGCTAGTAAAAGGGTTTTACATCAGTGAACTTTGTCCAATCAATTTTCTAACTTTACTTACTGACGTTTATTTGTTACCACATCAAATTTTAATCAGAGACAAATCCAGATTTAAAATACTATTATTATTTTGGACTTTACTTCAGCAGATTTATACGCCTGTTTTTAAAGAAAATGAGGAAACATCTTTACCTCTGCTGCTTTTTTACTTATTTGTACTAATTTTTACAAAATTATCTACTAACGAAAATGTTTTCTTTTTTAAAAATCTCTTACCTAGGATTTTAAATATGCAGTTGAGAAAGTCCGATCGAATAGTTTAAGGCGGGAGTGAGATGAACACTATAGAGTGACAGAGTGACGGTTCAGGCTTCATCAAGCCACTTACACTATTCAACCCGTTTATTTCCAGCTTACATCTAATCTATGAACAATACATATTTAGCAACATGGGTTCAAATTCGATCAATACGACTGTTTGAAAAGTGTATGTTTTTAATTAAAAACCTCATTTTTTATGACAGATTGTAAGCAAGTCACACATTTTATCAATTCTTTTGAAATTACACAATAGATAATAACATCTAAATTACAAGAAAATCGTATTTCAAAATCCATATAGAAAGGCATTTGGTAACATTGAAATGTAAGCAAAAAACTTTCTGAACTGCAAAAAACCTTGTAATTTACTTTTTGGTTTACAATATGGCTCCGGCCTTACGCTGTGGAGGTCTTACTTCGCTGTGGCGCCCCGCCACTTATATTCGCATTTTGAAGTAATTTAAATAAAATTTGTACGTAAATAATGTACATATATCTGCATTAAATTAATTTTTGTGAGCTAGATAAAATCCGTCAAAGGTAGATAATTAACAATAACTATATCACTAATAAATAATAAATAAAGTAAGGGAAGATTGAAAGAGTTTTGCGTTCGGAAAAATATTTATTTTATAGTAAAACATTATTAACGAAAAAATCCAATTTTTCAATTTCTCACCATCCACATTCGTGATCAACACCTGTGCATATGTCTTATAATCAGAAGCAGCTTATACCCAGGCAAAAATAACAGGTTTAAAAGCAATAAATAAATTACAATTTTACTTTAATTTAACGACAGTTTGTTATTTTGATTTCTTGTTAAATTTTGAATTTATTTGGAACTATGAGTCGCATAAAACCAATTAGAAGTTTGATCACTAAGTATCTATGAAACAAATATATTAACGACGCATGGAGTAGATAACAAGCACCAACAATATTTTAATCAGCTGTAAACAGTATCTTAAGGTTTTCAACTAGTAAAATATTTGTACTATAAAGAGCGGGTTAAAATTATTATGATAGTCATTAAAAAGCAGATCAGTTTCCGAAATAATTATTAATCCTTTTTCGATTTACGTCAGTAACCCAATTTTGTTTAACCACCTATTTTCTATAATATTATGGTAATCTAAATTATATAAATTCGATACTGTAAAGTGTACTCAATGTTTTTTTTAATTGTAACTAAATTTACGTGTGTAATGTCACCATTCCCTATGTAAACGCAGCGGGTAAATGCTCTAGTTTGTAAAACAAAGTCTTCCAAAAATACCCATATAAAAGCAATGCTGTTCAAGAGCATTGAATATAGTATTCAGCTTCTGCTGACATATCCTTTATTTTATTAAAGCGTTAAATTTTTTAAATTGTCCACTCAACAATTCGACAATTGTGATTCAACTACTGCATAAAATATTCTCATCACTGAATATAAGATAAACATAACTTTACTTAATAAATGGGTTGATAGTAATATGATTTTTTTATGTTATTAAATAAACAAACGTTCGTTGAATGGGTATGAGAAGAGATTGTCGTCTTTCAGATATTGTAGACTCTTCTGACGAGTGTAGTTCTCAACTGACAGATGTTTTATTAAAAGCTTTCAACAACAAAAGCCAACCTCAATACCTACACCAATATCACTTCTTACTTTAATGTCTTCCTTAATACAGTGGTAAATAATAAGTTACTCCCTTTTTACTTATTAAGATTTATTAGTAGACATACATTAACTTGGTAGTAACATATAATACAATATTAGTATATTACTGGTTATAGTGTAATATAAGACTAAATTACTTACGTACCGTCAGGCAGCTCAAATTGATTACAGATTATAGTCAGGCATGGATGATTATAGTATAATAGTGCATTAGTATTTTGTACATTATATAAGACATTTTTAAACATTTCGCTATGTTTTGGTACAAAACTAAAATTAATTTAGATGGTAATTTCATTTATGCATGACCGCCGTTCTAAACTTATACATGGACTAACGAATTAAACATGTGTTAAAAAACAAAGTGCAATTTAAATTAACACGGACTACTAAATCGTAACTTCGTTATATTAACATAACCGTTATAAGCTGTTATATTTTATACCAATTTGTTTTGTTTTGTAAAAAAATAATAATAAAAGGTCTTTGTCAAGAGATATTACATTTATATGTAAGTGATCGTTAATTATCTATTTAGTTGTGTGTGGTTGGCACGCCGCCTAATTTAAAGTTGAGACGGAACGGTTAAAATAATTTTGGGTCGACACCTTTAAACCGACACTCTCGTAGATAATATAAGTTGATTATAATTGTATTAAGCCAATAATTTGTAACACAATGTTTATTTCAGATGTATTTAGGATAACTAATTTCAGTTTATATATTCCTGTCAAACCAATGTACGTAAAGTCATTAATTTTCTTATGTCGTAACGTAATTTATCTTGTAAAACTGAACCTGCCAAATTTGTTTTCACATTTCACTTACATTTATTACATGTATTTTGCACTGTTAAACGCGTAAAACTCTATTATATTATAACCAACCTTAAGTATTGTATAATGTCCACAGACGAGTTCGTGTGTCAGGGCGCATCCAAGCCCAAGATCTCATCCTTCAAATAAGTAAGATTGTTCTTATTACATTGGGTTCATAATTAGAGTATGGTTATGGAGTTTTGATTTAACCAAAATAGTTAACATAGTCCATTAAATATTACAGTACTAGCTGTGTACCCGTCCTTCGTACGGGTTGTATATAAATGGTAGATTAACTAAAGCAAATAACAACCCACATTATTTTACAGTATTAAAATTACATTTTAAACGTTCAATGTTCAATTAAATCAAAGTTAACTAAATATACTGGCAGATAGTTCGGGTCCTGTTGCTAAGTATATGACCTCTGTCGGGTAGTACAGCGAACGGCGTGTGTTTTGCGATTCCAAAACACTTTGGATTCGCTTTTAGAAATAAAAAAACTCAAGTACAAAAAAAATTAAAAAATATCGTGGAGGGGGGCAAAAGATAATCGGGGGGAAAGATAAAATCGCGAGGGGGCAAACATATAAAATGGGTAGGCCATACAATAAAAATATAAAATCGAAAAGGGGGGGGGGCAAAAATATAAAATCGGGGCGGGGGTACAGGAAAATAGACCACAACCAGATGAAGCCACATTAATATTTGTTAATTGATATTAATTAATTAATTGCTAGCTGACGTACCCGTTCTTCGCACAGGGGTTTTCTCTACCCGTTCTTTAGTCAATGCAATTTGCATTTTAGTTAGCTTGAAACAGCTGTCCTTGCTTCTGCTCTTTAAGCTGTCAAATGGAAGTATCCACAGCTGTTCGCATTACAGTTTCTGAATGATTACTTTATTCTGAAATGTATACATTAAAACTTAGGAAGTTCACGGGGCGTAGCCCGAGGGGATTTTAAGGAAGTGAATAGGCCTATGTGTTGCATGGGTTCAAGATCTACCTATGTGTAAAGTTTCAGCCCAGTCGGTTCAGTAGTTTTTGCGTTCACCCGGAACATCAGACAGACAGACAGACAGACAGAAACCATCCCTTCTTTATAAAATTATAGATTTATTTGTCTATAAAAGTGTATCATTGACATAAACGCTCTTATTAAGGAAATGTTATATTAATTTACAGAAGAAAGTGTAAAGTTTGTTTATTATCTTGGTGATTGACAATATACACTTTATAATGTTCTGCTAATATGCTGGTTTTATTTCAAGTGTCCAAGTGCCTACATTTATGCTAAGCCTAGCCATATTTGATAACGTGGTCTCACCCATATCTTAACTCTGCTTAAATGCTAGTAAATGATGTTATTTGTTGTTAAGTAATTGCCTCGGATTTGGCATAAATGGTCAAGAAAACAAAGAATAATAACAAATAAAAATAATAAACAGCGTTAAAATGTGCCATTGTAAATACTTTTCAACGATACGTATCCGGTCATGAATGAATTCCCATTTTACACAATCCACTGTTCCGACACTAATAACATTATTTTTGTTCTTTACCATTTGCTAATTTTTACCATAACACTAATTCGTTTTTATTGAAAGACCTTATCTTCAGCCTCACTTTTACTTACGTACCATCAAAAGGTTTGGCTGTTATGGCCAATTTCACTCATTTCGCACCACTTGAAATATTTTACCAGAATACAAATACACTGCCTTAGAGAGAAGTTAATGGCATTCTTATTTCAGTCAAAGAATTACCTAGCTTAGCATTTTCATGAATATTAATTGAGTATTGTGGATTATAGCATAAATTATATTCATCAAATGTACTATGCATGTAACTAAATTAGACTTTTAAAGATCTGAATATTAGTGTAAACAAAGTTAGACATTTAAATAAAATCACTTATTTTATATATTTATTATTTAATACACATGTCTGGAACAAAAACCGTTAGGAAAAGCCTGCCTTCTACTAAATCTTGGATTCATCCCTCTTCCATCATCCTAAAATTTGCTAGTTATTCGTTTAGAATTTAGTTTACAAATTGCACATAAAGATGACACTTCAAATAAAAATTACAAACGAAGTTTGATTTATTAAAATAGACTAATCTACAAATAATTACTTAAAGTGTGATAATATAAGATAAACCGCCTTTAAGATTTAATTAGAAAGAGTCAATTGTTAAGAAGTAAATTATCATTGCCTTTATTGCAAAGTGTTGAAGTTATCATGGCTTGGCAAAGTCTCATCCAGTTTGTTTAGGATCAGTCCTTGGACCAAAGCTGTGTGCAACCACCTAAGGAGAATTGAGAGTCTCTGACAAAACTGTCTCCTTTAGAAAAACCACATACTTTAACCAATATACAAAGTGTTAAAATGTATAAATATGAATAATATATTTCGGAATCCATTTGAATATATTTGCGTTTTATGTTTGATTAAACACAAAATAAAACCATACTTTTTGACGAATTTTTAGTTTGTATATGATAAAACAAACAAAATAACATTCGTTATTGGTAAAAGGTACTAAATAATTACACTCAGAAAACTATTCCAGTCATCTTATAGAGAAACGGGATGAAAATTACAAACTGATAAATACATGATTTATTAAATTACAAGATAAGCTTTTTTATCGATCAAAGCGCGATATACATGTTGTAATATAAAATAGAAAAATATCTAAATCTACACTCTCATAATTAACTATTTAAGCTACTTCTCTGACTAAATGTCTATGGTGGAAATAGCAGTTATTGCAATGAAAATAGAGAAGTAATGATTTATTCGAGGCTTTCAATTTGTGATTGCAACTATTTCGAGACTAGAGGAAATAGTATTGTAAGGAATCCCATTAGATAAATATCGTTTAGATTGCACACAGACACGTTTCAAAATTAAATGAACACTAATTTGAAAGTCATAAAGTTATAACAAGTTGTATGGTTTTAAGTGTTGCGTGCCTATCTATCCATAATTCCTATGCCTATTTTGGGTCTTGGATTAAGTGTAAGATCTAAAGAATATGTTTACTTGGAGTTTAATTTTCAGTTAAGGATAACAAATAGTTTTTTTCAATTAAAAATAGGATTCAATAAAAATACAATTAAAAATGTAACAACACACAATTAAAAATAGGAATTAAGTTTAATGGACTAAAGCCAATTTGAAGAAAATATTGTAAAAATATCCAGGCTAAAATCCAAATAATTGGCGAGAAAGGTAAAGTGGATGAGAATAAAATATTTAGCAATAACGAAGTAAGTAATGTAGATACCATAGATATCATAAGGCTTTCTGGAATAAACAAACACCGTGAGTAAATCGCGTGGTAAAATATAAACACAACATATTACGTTAACAAATCTATTAAGTAACTGCAATTTTCAACCTGCGACTTTACTCTTAGGTGGGCAAGTGGCTCTTTATTGCTCACTTTATCTTTACTTGTTCTCTCTAAAATGTTATTTTGTAATGTGTCTAAAGTAATTTAAAAGCTAGTGTTTATTATTTTTAATACAACAAATTCAGTATCTAAGTTGGTAATTATTTTGTATGGTGCTTTCATGTAAAACAAGCTTAAATTATTTTTAGTAGTAAAAAGGTGCTCCATTATAAAAATTAAATGAAAAGTGTTTGATTAAACTCAACTTCATGAAATACAATTATATTGTTCCACGTAGGGAACTAATTGTTTTAACACTTCGAAGCAGCAATGGCTAAGCAGCTGTCTGTTGGGTTGGATTTTATAATGTGGATAAACATAAAATATTGGTTTTACTCATGTGATACTCAGGTGCTTCATTATGTGATTAAATAAATAATTAACTAATGTAATGACGTTGGCTGATTATAGTGCCTGATGATGACCGATGTGATTACCCTGTACGTATGTCTTATCATTGACTATATACTTGTAGTTAGGGAATCCAATCCTGGGATCCCGACCGAATTTCGTCTCGTAGCAATCCCGGGATTTCAAGCTCCAATCCCGGGATTTTCGGAATTATGAAAATATGTCGAAATAGTGATATAAAAAAGGTTTTCGAATATTATGAACACAATCAATCATTTAAATTCATTAAAAAACCGTTAACGAAATTTTAAAGCTGTAATTTATTAAATTTAATTGACATCAGTTTAAGTAACTAAATATTTTTTACGATTGTAGTTTAATAATACTCATGTAATATATTGCTAGTTGCAAGAGGATTATGTTTGTGTTTTTATTAATAATACCAATCATTTCAGAATTCAGGTTACGTTTACTTTGTTGTATTATACAATAACAGTCGTATTATTGATAGAGAATCCTTTGTGAAAATATAGTTTATTTTTCATTCTAGGACTATACAAAATGTATTAATATTTAATGATTATGTGCCAAAAGATATAAATGCATTTGTTGGTATTTCCAGAATAAACACTCAGTAAAGCTTCATTTCGATATCCAGTTCCACTATTAGACGAGAAATAACCAAGAGTAATTGTCCAATAGTTTTATAAATATCTTCTGAGCAATAGTATTGCGTTAAGGACTAAACTGTGTTCGTAGTTCAAGAATTTACCATGGCAAATTTCAGACACTCAAAAGTACACTCTGTACTACATGCACAGGTAATTGGGACAAATGGTTTAAATGATTTTTTTCCATTGTGATCCTATTCGTCCTCAATATAAGCGACCGGTTTCGAGGTTGTTTATGACCTCATCTTCAGGCTACAAATATGCCATTCAATCACAAGAAGTTGTCGAGTATTCAAAACACAATGCATTAAACAAACATGACACGGGCGCACAAAATAACAAAGGATTAAAAACTGCACATTGACATTGTAGATTGGCCAAACTAAATCACGACACCGACGCGGCACCAGCGTGGATGGTTGTATGCCTATATTGAGGACGAATAGGATCACTGACGGAAAAAGGTAATTTAAAACGTTTAACATTCAGAAAGTTATCCTGGGAGTAGGGGGCAAAGACCGATTCAAAACCAGCAAAGGCGCGGTGTGGACGCGTGGACGCGAGGACGTCCCCCCCCCCGTGACGTCAGCCTCCCCCCCCCGTGACGTCAGCCCCCCCCCGTGACGTCAGCCCCCCCCCCCCGGCCGCCAGCAGCACTTTTCGTGATGACCTTGAACATGAGGAAAAAACTTTCGAAAATTAATAATTAGCCTATTTATCCACCGATTCCCACGGGACTTTTCCAGAGTGTAGGCCTATCCCCAGGGAAGCGAATGACGTAAGAACCCCATAGATCCACCATTAAACAAGGCCGCTATTAATTTATAACCGCGTTTTCCTTATGGGATCTCAGCTGTTTACCGACTGATTTTGACGAAACCTCACCACATGTCAGGCCGTGACCTAAGAAAACCATCGCTTAAAGAAAATTGAAAATCCACTGTTAAACGGGCCCGCTATTAATTTTTAAACGTGTTTTCCTTATAGGATCTCGGCTGTTTACCGACCGATGTTGATGAAACTTCACCACATGTTGGGCAGCGGCTTAAGTAAACCATCGCTTAAAGAATATTGAAAATCCACTGTTAAACGGGCCCGCTATTAATTTTCAAACGTGTTTTCCTTATGGGATCTCAGCTGCTTGCCGACCGAATTTGATGTGACTTCGTTACACGTTGTATGCCGGCTTGACTAAACCAACCTGCAAGCGGCTCCGCGATGTCACGTGTCGAGGCGCGTGCTAGGGCCTACGTGACTGTCCCAGCCTGTTTACTCATTAGCGGCCTTCAGGACCCCTCCGTTCTAGAAGGTTCCGGCAAGTGCGTCGCATGAGGCCTCCTCCTGACTGGAGTGCTATGTATGAGCATGTCATGTGTCGAAGCGCGTGCTAGGGCCTACGTGACTCTCCCAGCCTGATACTCATTAGCGGTTCCGAGAATTGTTTACTACTTTCACCGCTTACTGTACGGTACGTAGCTATGTTACTTCAGTGATTGTCATTGCTTCCTTCATTCAGTTTGTGTTTGGAGCTCAGTGTATGTAGATGTTCTACTTCAGTGCTGTGCTAGTCTTTACTGAACCATATTCCGAGATTTTTTAAACGTAAGTATATGTAGCTCTTATAAGTTGTAGTGTGGAAGACTATTACATTTCCCTTTATAATAAGATTCTCATTTAAGGTATGATCGTTCAGAAATTTTGAAGTCATAATGTGTAAAGAGAGGTCTGGCTCATTAATAGAAGTTGAATAATTCGCATTATGTTTTAGGGAAAACGATTCGTTAAATGTTTGAGCGAAATAATTATCTAACATTAATATTTAAACTTTTACATATCCCAGTACACTGAGCCTTGTCGTTGTTTCTTTTCAGATGGAGACGAGTGGATTTGTAATGACCTTAGAACAGTTATGTTTTATAACGATTAAAATTAATGAGTCAAACTTTAAAAATTTAAAAACAGATTCATTTCCACTCTTCTAAAATTTTTTGAGGGAAATAAAATTAGGTTTTTGCTTTCCAAGCCTTTGTGGTGGGTGGAGAGTATAGATACCCGATGTTGCAGATGGCTGTTCCTCGTATGTGTGAGGTCTGCGGTCGCGTCTTCGCTGGAAACCTGGCTCGCCACATGGCAGCTGCTCACAGGGACCGCCATTTCGACTGCAACGTCTGCGGGAGACGCTTCGGGCGAAGCGACAGCCTGCGACGCCACCTCACAGCAGTTCATCCTCCCACTCCTCACGACCAAGCGCCAGGTACGGTTTTTACATTAAACAAGAAACCGTCAGTACTAATGACTTGTTTTCGAGAGAGAGTAAACGGCTTTAGCTGAGTAAACAGATTCAAGTAGTAAACAAGGGGCTGCCAGCCTCTGTTCAGTTCCTCACCCTTGTATTACTGGGCTCAAACTGGCGTTCGAGATGAGGAAGAGGTCGTCAGGCCTCTATGCAATTCCTCACCCTTGTATTACTGGGCTCAAACTGGCGATTGAGATGAGGAAGAGGTCGCCAGTCCTCTATGCAGTTCCTCACGATCAAGCGCTAGGCACGGTTTTTACATTAAACAAGAAACCAGTACTAATGACTTGTTTTCGAGAGAGTAAACGGCTTTAGCCGAGTAAACAGATTTAAGTAGTAAACAAGGGGCTGTCAGCCTCTGTTCAGTTCCTCACCTTGTATTACTGGGCTCAAACTGACGATTGAGATGAGGAAGAGGTCACTAGGCCTCTGTGCAATTCCTCACCCTTGTATATACTAGGTTCAAACTGGTGAATGAGATGAGGAAGAGGTTTCCAGTTCCTCACCTTCATGTATATTGAGGTAACTAATAGAACTTGTTTTTCCTGTTCACAGGCCATCCGTGCCCGTTGTGCTCCGTCGCCCTGGCGGGTCCCGAGGATCTTCGCCACCATATGGAAGCGGTCCACGGTGCGAGCCCGTCTGCTTCAACTTCCTCCTCCTCCTCCGCAACGCCACCCTTCAGAGACCCACGGCCCGAGTGCGACGCGTGCGGGCGGCGATTCTCCCGCGGGGACCTGCTCCGGCGTCACGTGCAGCTGGTGCACGCCAACGAGGTCCGCTGTCCCGATTGCGGCGCCCTTTTCCGCAGGGCAGCGTACCTCCAGCGGCACATGGAGAGAGTCCACCGCGGCATGAGGTTCACGTGCGCCTACTGCGACCGAGGCTTCACCCGGCGCTACAACCGGGACCAGCACGAGGCCCACAACTGCCCCGTCGTGAGGAACCTCGTTGTGGACGAGATGCCGCGCCTGCCCGTTCTGTCACCCGAGCCCCGGCCCAGCCGCGAGCCCCAGCCCGGACCCAGCCGCGAGCCTCAGCCCGGACCCAGCCGCGAGCCCCAGCCCGGACCTAGCCGCGAGCCCCAGCCCGGACCAAGTACGGCACCTGACGGGATGGTGGGTGGTGGCGGACTACCCACGTTCCGCCCCATCCAACGGGCGTTCCGCGGTCGCCTCCTGACCTTCGGCCTGTCCCGGCCCATGGAGGACTTCTTGGCCGTGGAGGACGCGCTGGTGCTGCTGTTCGACAGCGTCCTGGAACTGTTGGCCGACGTCAGGACCCGACACCCGAACATCAAGGTGAACATGTTCCTAGAGTGCGAATTCGCCAACGTTCACGGAGCCACCTGTCTGCGGGCCTTCAAGACAAAGAACGTGCCTCTCACCGCCGCGTCCAACTTGGAGGACTTCCTATCGGCTTCCTTCCACAAGCTGGAGGAAGAGAAGGAGCAGTGCCTGCTAGTGGGCAGCGGGTGGAGCTATCTCCGAATACGCGACCTGGAGATCCGCGTCAACCTCTACACCCCGTTGGGAGAACGCGGAGCCAGGTTCGTCCAGCTTCCTAGGACCATCTGCGAGACGCGTGCCGTTATCAACGTGCAAAACGTCGATGACATGTGTTTCGCGTATGCCGTCCTGGCCAAGTTCGTCGCGCAACACCCGGAGAGACCCGCATCGTACACACCGGACGTCATGGCACGCTACGACTGGGTCGGCCTACGCTTCCCCGTGGCTGTGAAGGACATTAAGGTCTTCGAGAGGAGGAACGCCATCAGCGTTAATGTGTACGGGATCGAGCGCGCTATGGTGGGGAGACGCCCTGACGGATCGCCAAAGTTCCAGGACCGCGTGTCCCCGCTGAAGATCTGCAAGCGGGAGTTGGAGGATCACCGGGACCTGCTGTACGTGACCACCGGCGGGGACAGTCACTACGCCTACATCACAAACATGAGTAGGCTAGTGCGACACCAGCTGACGTCTTACGGCCACGCCATCCACGTGTGTAAGCGATGCTTCGCCTACTTCGACAACCGGCTCAACAAGCTGCAACTGTCCGGTGCCGAGCGTCTTGAGGAGCACATGCGATACTGCACCGCCAAGGCTCCCCTCCGCTTGGACTTACCGAAGAAGCAGCAGATCCGCTTCGCCCACCCCGAGTACACTAGGCGGGAGAGGTTCTGCATCTACGCGGACTTTGAGTGTGCTCTGCAGCCCGTCGCCGCTGACCCTGCGGAAGCGCCGCCCGGCACGAGGCCCCTGCAACTGCACGTCCCGTACGCCTTCGCTTACCAGATCGTGGACTCGCTCGGCCTGGAGGAGTTCGAGCCCCGCGTCTACTTCGGGGCGGACGCGTCCAAGGTCTTCATGGAGAGGCTCAAGATGGACGTGCTGGCGCTGTGGGAGTTCCTATTCGGCATGAGAGCTCTGCACCCTTCTCTGACCCGGCAGGAGATGGACGAGTACCTGGCAGCGACTCACTGCTACCTCTGCGGGAAGGAGTTCACGGACCAGGACGTCAAGGTGCGGGACCACAATCACGCCCCGCCCTACGAGTTCCGAGGAGCCGCCCACCGCTCGTGCAACCTCAGGTACCGGGAGCAGCGACACATCAACTGCTACTTCCACAACCTGTCCAACTACGACGCCCACTTCGTAGTGCGCGAGCTGGCCATCGACCCCGGCGACGTGGACGTGTTGGCCCACACGGAGGAGCGGTACATCGCTTTTACCAAGCGATTCCACTTTGGTCAGCCCGGGGACAACCAACGACAGAGCAGTTTCGCGGTGCGCTTCCTGGACACCTACAGGTTCCTGTCCATGAGCCTGGCCAACCTGGCGGCGGGACTCCCCACGGACAGGATGCGCGAGACGAGGAAGCGCTTCCCCGACGACCGGCTGTTCGACCTGGTGCGCAGGAAGGGCGTGTTCCCCTACGACTTCGTTACGTCCTACGACACGCTGTACAGGACCAGGGAGTTGCCGCCCAAGGAGGCGTTCAGGAACTCCATGACCCTGGAGGACATCAAGGACGAGGAGTACGAGCACGCCCTCAACGTGTGGCGAGCCTTCGAGTGTCACAACCTCAAGGACTATGCGGACAAGTATCTGCGATGTGACATCGCCCTGCTCACCGATGTCTTTGAGCAGTTCCGCGACACCTCGCTGGCAGAGTACGGGCTGGACCCCGCCCACTACTACACCCTGCCGTCCTACGCCTGGGACGTAATGCTCAAGACCTGCGGTGTGGAGCTGGACACGCTGCAGGACTTTGACATGTACCTGTTCGTGGAGCAGGGGATCCGGGGAGGCATCTCTCAGGCCATCACCCGCTACGCCAAGGCCAACCACGACAGGTGCCCGGACTACCGCCCGGACGAGCCCACGCGCTTCCTCCTGTACCTGGACGCCAACAACCTCTACGGCTGGGCCATGTCCCAGCGCTTGCCGACCGGAGACTTCGAGTGGCTCAGCCGTGAGGAAATACAGGCGTTGGACGTCGCGGCGCTGGACGCAGAGGCCGATCGAGGCTACATCTTGGAGGTGGACCTCCACTACCCCGCGCGCCTACACGACCTGCACAAGGACCTTCCCTACTGCTGCGAGACGAAGCGTCCGCCAACAGGGAAGTTCCCCAAACTGTTGACGACCCTGGACGACAAGACGCACTACATCTGTCACTACAGGGTCTTGCAGCAGGCGCTGCAAAACGGATTGGAGCTGGTCGCGGTGCATCGGGCGATCTCCTTTCGCCAGTCGCGGTGGTTGGAACCGTACATCCTGATGAACACGGAGCTGCGGAAGAGGGCCAGGACGAAGTTCGAACAGGACTTCTTCAAGCTCATGAACAACGCAGTCTTCGGCAAGACCATCGAGAATGTACGGAAGCGCCTCAACGTGAAGCTGGTGTGCACCCCGGAGAGGTTTTCCAAGTACGTCGCCAGATCCAACTTCCTGGACCGGACGTACTACACGGAGGACGTGGCCCTGGTGCATCTGTCCAAGGTCAACATCGTGTTGGACAAGCCCGTCTACGTAGGCATGACAGTCCTGGAGCTGAGCAAGTGGCTCATGTACGAGTTCCTGCGCAAGATGAAGGAGCGCTACGGTGACCGTCTCACCGTGGACTACATGGACACGGACAGCTACGTCTTTGACATCGTGTCCCAGAACGTCTACGCAGAGATGAAGGAACACCTGGACGACTTCGACACCAGCGGCTATCCGAGGTCCCACCCCTGCTACAGCCCCGTCAACGCCAAGGTCATTGGAAAGTTTAAGGACGAGTGCAACGGCCTGTCCTTATTCGAGTACCTCGGCCTGCGGTCCAAATTATACTTTATGGACATCGAGGACGCGGCGACAGGCGGCAGCAAGGCTCTCAAGCGAGCCAAGGGGGTGGCGAAGGGCGTTGTCAAGAACGTCCTCACCCCCGACGACTACAGAGAGTGCCTGTTTGACGGGGTCCAAAAGCACACCACCAACGTCCGCTTCCAGTCTCACTTGCACCGGGTCTACACCGTGGAAGTGGACAAGCTGAGCCTCAGCCCGACTGACGACAAGCGGTGTGTCCTCCCCGACGGCATCCACACTCTGCCGTGGGGACACAAGGACGTCCCGCCACTACCGCCAGCCAGGAGAGGAGATCGACGGATGGAGGTGGACGGTGAGGAGGAGGAGGAGCGCCAGGACGAAGACGAGGAAGAGGAATTCCCTGTTTAGTTTTAAATATTAATTTTAAGAAAAATTTGTAAATAGTATTTGTAAGAAAATATAATAGCTTTATGTACAGCACGAACCTGAGTTGTTTATTTCCTCCCCTTTGCTCACTCAAAAGCCGTTAGGCTTAAAGTGTGTGAGAAAGGCGTTATGGGCCGTTTGGCCCGAGCCGTGCAGCTTAAAAAGCCCCCGCCAACCGGGAGCGGTTGGCGGCGCGTGTCGGGGGACGGCCCTGAAGGAGTTGCCCAGGAAGGAATTACTCAGCGGTCTGCTGACGCTCGAGGTTGCACCCTTGAGTTGCTAAGTGGTTTGCTGATGCCCGAGGGGTCTTGTGGCGCGCCCTCTTTGGCGGCCTTCACTGCCGCTTGGCGGGGGCTCAGCCAGTGACACGCGCCGCTTGTATATAAACCTGAGGTCCAGCCCCGCTGCCACAGTTTTGCTAATTTATTTTTAAAATTTAGTAAGGAGAAAGGAGGAATGAAAACACAAGCTTTATCATTATGAGGCATGTATTGTACAGTAATAAGGTTACATACTACAAAAACCTTACAAACTAGTTTCAAGCGAATATGGAGTGGAAGAGCCTGCGGACCAGAGCGTCGTTGACAGCGGGAGCGGTGAAGTCGAAGAGCTGGACGTAGTCGCTGAGTGACGTGCGGAGAACAGCCCGGCAGTACAGGTAAGTGAGGCAGTAGTAGCCGCAAACAGAAGTATCGTAGCCCTGGAGCCGATACCTGTTGTAGACGTAGTGGCGGTGATGAGGATTGCGCCTCAGGAACCTTTGAAAGTCGGCCTGGTATGGCGGCCTCCCGTAGCTGTCCAGGTACTCGAGTCTGTCCTCTTCCGAGCAGTAAAACGCCACCCAGTGTTCGCCGCTCTCGGTGTGCACCACTGTGTTGGACACGATGGCGGTCAGAGGCTTGACTGGCGCGTCCGGTAGTTGGTCAGAGGCGTAGACCGCGACGTTCCTCAGTCCGGGGATCTTCGCCAGGCATTCTCTGATCTGGACGGTATTCATCGTGGGCGGAAGCAGCACAGGCAGCTCGAGGTGGACGAGTCCAGTGTGTCGTTAGCCACGAGCCAGTCCCGCAATACTATGCAGTTATGAAGGGCGCAACGGTTGTGGGAGCTCTTATGGTGGCGACAGCGCAGGGTCCGGTAGGTGGGCGGACCGTTGAGCGACCCACAGCCCAGATCCTCCATGTCCTGAGCGGTGGTGGCGGCGGGCTCGGTTATGAGGTGGCGTTGAACAAAGTCCCTCTTCTGCGATCCTTTGACGTAGACCAGGGGGCGGTGGATGAGGCAGGAGCGCAGCTTGTCCAGCAGGGCGACGTACGCGATGTCCCCATGGTCCCACTCCAAGCCGTGGCAGTGGCTAGTGACCCAGACGCTCTCGCGCTGTTTCTCGGAAGTCAGGAGGTCCTTACTGAAGGGCGGGCGGGCGATGTGATGTAGGAGCAGCGTGCCGGTAGTCACGTCCACCACGCAAACCTCTTTCAGTAGAAAGTCATTATCACTGTCTTTAAAACACTGCATATCCATCACCACGCTTCCGTGATGACAGCGCGCTGGCGGCGGCTCGATGTAGATCGGTGGCGGCACGTCCATCCCGTACGGCTGACTGAACTCGACTGAGCGCTGGCGGGAGCGCGCCTAGCGGGTTAACCTTGGGTGCGCGCGCCGCCATCACGGTCCGCGGTGACCTTGAGCGCGCGGCAACTCGTTTACCCGCCAAAACCTAACGGTGCGCGCGCGCGGTGACCTTGAGCGCGCGGCAACTCGTTTACCCGCCAAAGTCGACTGTGACGTTGCGATGACGGTCCACCTCCACGACGTTGTCCAACTCGGCGTACACTATGCAGTTGAACGCCTCCGCCAAGGCTTCGGAGAACCCAATCTCTATGCGCAGGTTACCGTTGCGCACCAGGTTCCAGTGGCTGGATTGAGAGGCCGCCATATCGGGCGTCAGATCAAACGCCATCAGGCAGTATCCGTAGGGGTACTCGTTGCGACTGACTTCGTTACCACAGTCTGAGAAATTGATGCCGGTGCCGGTGTACAGCGTGTGGTAGGTGAGCACGCACAACTCATGACCGAACGTGTAATCCGGTTGAAGCGGCTTACATGGCACTTGCTCACCGTCTATGTACAGCGCGAAGAAGTTCACGTGGCTGTGGGTGAAGTTGAACGGGTTCTTCTTGTAGTCCCCGTTGAACGCCTGATTGCTGACCAGGCCAACTATAACGCGTTTCGGCAGTTGTCCCAGAAACACACTGTCCAGAGTCTTGCTGCTGATACCGGAGGGTAGCGTGAAGGATTTGACTTCCACGCGCGTAATGGGATATTTGGCTGTACCCGACTCCAGCGTCCTGCTGTGAGCCAACAGCACGCTCGGGTTGATCTTACAGCGGCGCATGAACAGGTTGACTTCGGCGATGTCCACTTTGTAGTCTGTCACGGTTTTGGACATGATGGAGAATGAGTTCTTTGACCTGATCAGGCGAAAGCGCATCTCCACGCTGTTTAACATGAACTTCTCCTGGTTGCACAGGTCGACGTGCAGATGTCCGACCATGTCCGCGTACCGGCTGCCCTTGACAAACTCCCTCCGGTTCTTGAGCCCGGCATTATCCTCCTCAGTATTGTCCATGTACCCGGCATAGTCCTCGTAGAACAACTCCGCGGTGAGGTGCGATGTCTTGGCATCACCGCCATAGGACAACAGGTTCTCCAGGTAGGCGCGATAGGCGTACGTGTTGTTCTGAGGAGACACCAGTTTGTTGTTCAGGTACAGGTCCACTTGACTGAACAGCGAGTGCAGCCAGTTGTTAATCGGACCCACCTCTTTTATCGCTTGATCACCCGTTACAGCGCTTCCGTTAGCCGTTCTAATGGTAGCCTTCACATGCAGTAGCGTCTGTGACAGATCCGTGTACTCGTCCCCGTGACCCGGAACTATGAACTCAACGGGCGAGTCGTCTGTCAGGGAGGAGATGGGCTTGTACTGCACCCATTTACCGCTCTCTATACTGGTCTGCGTGGGCGGTAGCGAGAACAGGTCCAACTCGGTCTTGACACACTCGCACGACTTCTGATGTAGAAACGCCATTATCCAAAAATGTCCTTCACGGTACTCTTGCTCTTCTTGCTTCTCCTCTTCTTAGCGACACGTTTTGCGGGCTTCCTCTTGGGCGCAGCGCTCTTCTTCCTCGCTCCGAGGAGTTTCGCCAGAGACTGAGGAGTAACCTGCTGTACACGCCTCCTCTTATAGGCGCCACCACCGCTCAGCACGCGATCCAGTTTTTCATCAGCCCTGCGTTTCAGCGATCCGGTAAACTGTCTGAGTCGGGCGTTGGCTGCGACTCGGGGGTCGGCTGTGCCCGCCGCCACGTCGCCCAAGAAGCCCACACCGGACCTCAGCGCCTCCTTGCCCAGCGCCGATGCGCCGGATCTGATCAACGGGACCACTGTACGCATCAGCCCGCCTAGGAAACTGCCGATGCCGTGTCCGCGTTGGAAAGCGGCTCCTCTGAATACGGAGGATACGCCATGGCCCGCCTGCTGGTGGCGGTAATACGCCAGATAGGGATCGCTCGGATTCATTGCCGCTGCCTCTCTTTCCTGAAATGAAGCTTCATGCACGTAGTCCCGAAGTGGAATGGCAAGTGTCGCCCTTGGTTGTCCCTTAAATCGATTTCCACGCTCTCGAATGAGGTTTTAATCACCGGCACGTAGTGCGGGTCTATTATATACACTGTCGTGTTGGCACCGTACGTGTAATTCCTGATGTCGATGTTGAGGATCTTCAGTAGTGGCGCCACAGCGTCGCCCACCAGTTGGGGTTCCACCAGGTCGCAATACACGTACATGTGTGATGGCAGACCGGCGAAGAGGTTAGCCGGCCTCACGGACCTGTGACGCTTGACGATATCCGTATCCACCTCGTAGCCAAACTGTAGCGCCAAACTGGGGCTCAGTTTGAGGCTCTGAACGGCTGAAGACGTCGACATCAATTCCACCCTGGAGGACCTCTCGTCATACGAGAAGGCGCACAGGTTACTCTTCATTTGAGGGTGGTTGTTGATTGCGTCTACGAGTTCCTCGGTACTACTGTAATTGCCCGGCTCCACTTTGATTAACAACTTGTCCACCACGGCCAACCCGCCTTTCGAGTCCCTCATTCCCAGCACTAGTTTGATGTAGGTTCCCTCACCGACGGTCAGAAAAGAGAAGGGGTAGTGCGCCTCCGCCAGAGCGACCTCCCACTCACCGTCTGACAGATCAACGGTCGAGGGTAGATGGGTCGTGTAGTTTGTCACCATGTTGTTGGGATAGTAATTCATTGAACTGTTACTGGGCAACGTCAGGTAAAACTGGTCGTGCCTCGTCATCGCAGCTGTTGCACGTCCACTGCGGGTACCCACGAATTGAAGTCCTCTCCGTAACCGGCCCACTTGACTAGGTAGCGCTTACTGGAGCCTCGCCCTTTAGTGTCCAGTATTTTATCTATTTGATACAGGCGGTCCGGGGCGATCGTTACCTTTTGCATCTCGTGCTCGTAGAAGCGCCCTTCCAGCGGCGTCCCGTTCAGGTCTCGCAGCACGTACAATGGTAGAGGATGCAACCCGTATACGTGGTCCACCACGAACAGCTCCTTACTCCAGTTGGTCTCGTAACCTTTGGCGAACGTGCCCTTCTCCTTGGCTATGCGCACCGTGTCGCCCGGCTCGAACCTGGGCTTGTGTCGTCGGATCGCCTTTCCATACATGTGACGCCAAACCTTGTACACCGTTTTTCCATCGCCGCTGTCCGCGTCCACGGGTCGTAGGCCACCCAGGCTCTTGTGCGGACTACGGTTGTAGGCGTCCACAAGCCTGTCCAACACGTCCACGTAGCGATACGTGTTCTTGTAGGTCAGGTAGCGCCACATGCGGGTCTTGAGCGTGCGGTTGACTCGCTCCACCACCGCCGCCTTCACGTCGGGGTTCTGCGTGGTGAAGTAGTTTACACCGTGACTCTTGAACACTCGCTTGGTCGCGGCCCCGGTGAACTCCGTCCCCTTGTCGGTCTGTAGGCAGCGGGGAGTCGCCTCAGCGAATATCCTCTCGAACGCAGCAGCCACCTCAGGCCCGCTTTTCCTCTTCAGTGGTACCGCGAACAGCCGCTTACTGAATACGTCTATCACAGTCAGCAGGTAGTTGACTCCGTCGTTGTACCGGCTCAGGCCGCGCATGTCGTTCAGGTCCGCCTGCCACAGCTCCCGGGGCCCGAACACGGCGTAGCGGTTGCGGGGAAACCGCTTGCGCGCAGGCTTGTGCAGTGTGTAGGTGTCCTGGGCGCGCAGCCAGTCGGCTACCCGACGTTTCGGTAGGCGCGCGGCTCTGGCCAGGGCGGCCACCCCGCCGAGGGAACCGGGCTGGCTCGGGTCGTAGTACAACTTCTCCATTACAGTGTGAACAGCTCCCAGTTGTCCAATGACGATTCCCGGTCGGGTTCCTCGGTTATTATCCTTCTTCGGGCCGCTGGGGGCCGCGGTCTCAAGCGGTCCAGTATCGGCGTCAACCTCGGTGAGAGGGGTGTCGACGAGGCTGTCGTCGTGTCTCCCCAGGGGCTCGATGCCGAGTCCAGTCCCACGCCTAAGTAACGCAACGCCGTGGGATTGCTCACGTATTCTTTGGGCACGTTCATGTCCTTCAAGGCGGCCATCACTTGATGCCAGCCGGTAGGCAATCGGTCCGCCCTTCGCGCTCTCACTATGCTGTGCGCGATGTCCACTATATTGGAATCGGGGATCTTCACCTTGTCCACGTACACCGCCCCACTTGCGTCCCAGGAGATGGGGCTGCCTTGCCGGGTCATGAATCGCAACAAGTTGCGCGCCACCGACCTGTAGATTTTTGAGAACGATTCCACAATGTCCTCCTCCGCCGAGGCGCTAGACTCACGCTTCATCTGACTCGGACCTCCCGCCGCTTCCTCCTCCCTCTGCTCACCCTCGATGATTGACAGACCTATGGGTTGACGTTTAGCCGCGGAAAAGTGCAGGAACCGCTGTAACACCTGCTGATATTGTTTCCATTTCTCCGTATCGTCCAGCCGCTTGTCACTCAATATGCGATGCATCTCAGCGTCCAGGCTGGCTGGCTTATTGGCGCTACCTGCTCCTCCTCTTGGCTCCGGCCCTGGTCCCGGTCCTTCTCGCAATCTCTCGATGAGCTCCTGCGGTACAACCACCATTTTCCTAGCGTACTCCATGTTCGATTAGCTTCTGCGCTAGAACGGGCAGAACAGCGTTCAACAGCAGAGGTAGGAGGATCCCTCCGCTCCGTTGGACGAGGTAGTGTCGCTTCTTGGTCCAACCCTCGCCGCGTTTCACCAGCCGTCTGAGCGCCTGTTTGTGTTTGCTCAATTTGCGTTTGAGGCAGGGAGAAAGCGGTACGTTTCCGCGTAGCACGTTATACGCGCACTCGCACAACGACTTGATGCGACTCTTGACGCACACTTTTAACAGGGCCTTGCGTTCTTTGGGCGTAGCGTGTATTAGGGCCCTCAGCAGCGCCGCGTCCTTCTTCACACGGTGTGACATGATGACTGACGCTGGCGCGCGCTCGGCCTATTTATCACTTCTTCTTGGGCAGGTACACGTAGTTCACCGGATCGTCTGGGAAAATGGTTGAACGTACGCGCATCTCTTCAGGCGTGGACTGTTTCAAGTCTATGAGCAGGTAGGCGTGCGGATCACGCGTGGCGTCCGCGTAAGCCTCCTCCACGAATTTGGGGTTTTCCGGGTACACTTGACGAGCCAAGTGTTTGATCTGAGCGCGATCCCTGGGATTCTTGAAGCACACTATGTAGTGGGCGTTCAGCGATATGTCGCGCTGCCCCCTGCCCTGGTGAAACAGGTTTTGCGTGATGAAGAACACGCTCATGTTGCGGTGGTGCGAGCCCTTGGTGAACAGGTCCGCCACGCCGGAGCCGGCCTCGCGCATCATGTCATCGACGATGACCAGGGTGGGCTCGCTACCGTCATAGTCGTCCAGGTCCGGCAAGCCGGCTACGTAGCGCACGGCAGAGTCCGCACGGCTCTTGCCGCCACCGCTGCCATAGTGCCAAGTGATGCGGGCGAACCGCGTATCGCACATGCGGTCGGCGTGCTCTATGAAGCGAGCCACGAAGTGCGACTTGCCGCTGCCCGAAGGCCCGGCCACGATGGCGGTGAACGGGTGTTTCCACCTCAAGTCCATGGCGTCTACTGACCGCCGTGCACCGCCACCTCGGCTCTTGTAACTAAAGGTTCTTTTCTTGCTCTTTTTTATTTGATTTTATTTTTTCAATTTTGGAAGGAAATAAGGGAATAGGAAATACCGTTTATTTTATACAAATTCCAGGAAAGGAGATTTGCTGCCAGGAGGGCCGCTCCTCTTTACAAGGCTCGTCCTCGGCCCCACGCCAACGTTGTACTGGGAGATGGCGTTGTCGTCCAGGACCGTGAGGAACCGTCGAGGCATGTAGATCCGGATCGGGTCGTCACCGACGAGACCCTCCAAGGTGGCCATCACCGCCTCGCCGTACGGTGTATCTACCCGCTCGAATGAGCGAATCGGGTACACCGCGTTGTCCCGCAGATCCGCGATGCGAGTGTAACCCGCGGCCTTGCAGCTATTGAGGGCTGTCCTGAGGTCCATCTTCTGGTCCGTGTTGAGCATGGCGCAGCGGCTGGATGCAGAATGACCGGCTCTCGCCACCGAGTCGCCTTTTATTGACGGTGTCTACGTGCCGACTCACGCGTATCAACAACATGATGACATAGTTACTCGCTCAATTCCAGGAAGGGTGATGTAATGGAAAGCTTTACTGCGTAAACAAGTGGATTGTTCTAGAAGCGTCTCGGTTATCAACTGCTTAGTGGAAGTTTCCACGCTCAATTCCAGGAAGGCTGACGTAATGGAAAGCTTTACTGCGTAAACAAGTGGATTGTTCTAGAAGCATCTCGGTTATTAACTGCTTAGTGGAATTTTCCACGCTCTCTCGTTTACTGGGTAGCGCGCTTGGAGTGCGCACTCCTCTTGGTTTTCCCTGAGATTATGCAATCGGTCTTTCGCCAAGTGGGTAGAGGAGTAGCGGTCCTAGTGATCCCGTCGTATCTTGACTCTCCCGTCTCGCTATTTGCCAGCCATAGGTTTTGCAATCTGGATAGCAGGTCCTCTAGACATATGCAGATTTCATCGTTTCGCTCCTCGTCCAAGTACAAGCCGCAGCTGAACGTGGGACGACCTCCTTTGAACACATTCATCTTCAACAGTACATTACCGCTGTTGGTAGGGTTCTTCACAGTGTACTGATATCCGCCAGCGGACCAGCACAGTGTCGGGGAATCGATAGGCACTTCCTTCCTCTTTACAGTCCACCCATCGAGCTTTTTCTTCTTTGACGCACATCCCTGCTGAACTGGCGGTGCGTTGGCGTTCTCATCGTTCATTGCGTTCAGCTCCTCTAGGAAGGAGCGGATCGTTTGGTCCACTTCGGCTGCGCTGACTCCGTTTCCGTTCATGATGACGTCTCGAACAACACTGAGGTCGCGCGCGCGGCTCTGCCTCGGTTTTATACCCAGGTTACACGCTTCAGCGAACCTTCTAGAAGCTTCCAGAAACGTGAGAGGTGGTCTTTCGCTAACGGGGAGCACTCCAGTCAGGAGGCCTCATGCAACACACTTGTCGGAACCTTCTAGAACGGAGGAATGTGGGAGTGATGAGGGGTCTGGAAGGCCGCTAATGAGTAAACAACCCCGGGCAGTCACGTAGGCCCTAGCACGCGCCTCGACACGTGACATCGCGGAGCCGCTTGCAGGTTGGTTTAGTCAAGCCGGCATACAACGTGTAACGAAGTCACATCAAATTCGGTCAGCAAGCAGCTGAGATCCCATAAGGAAAACACGTTTGAAAATTAATAGCGGGCCCGTTTAACAGTGGATTTTCAATATTCTTTAAGCAATGGTTTACTTAAGCCGCTGCCCAACATGTGGTGAAGTTTCATCAACATCGGTCGGTAAACAGCCGAGATCCTATAAGGAAAACACGTTTAAAAACTAATAGCGGGCCCGTTTAACAGTGGATTTTCAATTTTCTTTAAGCGATGGTTTTCTTAGGTCACGGCCTGACATGTGGTGAGGTTTCGTCAAAATCAGTCGGTAAACAGCTGAGATCCCATAAGGAAAACGCGGTTATAAATTAATAGCGGCCTTGTTTAATGGTGGATCTATGGGGTTCTTACGTCATTCGCTTCCCTGGGGATAGGCCTACACTCTGGAAAAGTCCCGTGGGAATCGGTGGATAAATAGGCTAATTATTAATTTTCGAAAGTTTTTTCCTCATGTTCAAGGTCATCACGAAAAGTGCTGCTGGCGGCCGGGGGGGGGCTGACGTCACGGGGGGGGGGAGGCTGACGTCACGGGGGGGGGGGCGTTCTCGCGTCCACGCGTCCACACCGCGCCTTTGCTGGTTTTGAATCGGTCTTTGCCCCCTACTCCTGGGCCATACTAACACAAAAAATAATTTCTTAACGTTGTAAATAAAGTAAACAAATTCTCATTGCAGATCCAAATCTGTACAAAATTGCCTTGCATGGATTAAAATTTTATAACTTATTAACGTTAAACATGAACAACCAAAAATAAACTTGTCTTTGTTATTTATACGCAAATTAATGTTAATCCCGGGATTGGATTCCCTACTTGTAGTACAAGTGTATAGTCAATAGTCTTATTTAGCAGTGTATTGTAATTGTAAATATAGTTTGTAGTGCTGTGAAACGTATTTATTTTACCTTATTTAATTTTCAACACTTATCATGCTACTTAGTACATTGTTTATAATATTTAACTCGATAACATAAAAATTGAAATTTCGAAAGATTCGGGATGCAGTTAAAAAATTCCTATCTCCAAAAAGTATAGTCTAAAATGATTAACGAGTTAAAACTGCCGAATATAATCTAAAACTCCTATGAAAAAAATAAATGCAACGTAATAACATGTAATAATGTTTACTAAGAGGCTAGCCAGTTTCGGAACTAAGGTCATCGACAAGGTTTAATTCATAACTTCAAACAAATTAGAGTTTTGTCTGTACATTCCTTGGAATGATGACATTTTTGCATACTTTCATGTTTTACGCCCTAGGGAAGCCAAAACAAGTCTTATCTCAATACCAGTCTGTCTGGCTGTCGGTAAAGCTCAAGGACGGGGTTTTGTTCGCTTTACACGGGAAAATGGGTAGACTGACTTTCACCAAACTTTGTTTATTTGTTCTATACATGCATGAGAAGGTTTTATTCAACATTAAACTGGCACACGCCTTTTTTAAAAAAGAATGGCGGACGCTCAAAAACGTGATTGTATTCGGGTTTGGTTCGCTTTTCACAGGTAAACTGGTGCACTGATTTAGATGAAACTTGTTTTCTATGTTCTATATGAGCGTTAGAAGGTTTTTTGCTAGTTGGATATTTTGAAATCACCTTATTAGGACTCTTGGGGGCAATTAATATCGTAAGATTCTATGCCATATCCGAAACTCGAATAGTAAATAAAGAAGTTGGCAACTGGCACTATAGTAATTAAAAAAATATTGTTTAAATTATATTTGGAAATTATAGGTTGTATTTACCTATGCTCGCAACGTGCAACGTGCCTAGAACAGTATCATATCCAAATTGCAGACAAATTGGACCGCAAACTCTAAAGTTAATTTTTATAGTTAAAAATACAGAGATAAAAATTATACAGAGTATCGACTTTGGAAATAATATATGGTAATTTTACATATACGTTGGTTAGGGGCTATAACAAATCCAAATTGTAGATAAATCGGACCATAAACACTAAATTTAGTTTTTGATTACGGCAAAATAAACAAAAAATATCGACTGCATTAAAGGGTTATTGGAAATATTATATGGTAATTTTGGGTATAATAGTTAGGGGCTATAACACATCCAAAAATAAATCAAATCGGCCAGTAAATAATGAAGTTGCCAATTGGCACTATAGTAATTTACAAAATATTGTTTCATTTGACAGTAATATTGAATTTGGAAATTGTAGGCGGTATTTACTTATGCATTAGCTTAGGACAATAACATATCCAAATTGCAGACAAATCGAACCATAAATACCAATGGTATTTTGTGTGTGGCAAAATAAACAAACAAAATATCGACCGTATTATAGGGGGTAGCGCAAAGTATAGTAGTGTGATTTTGTTACCTGTGTGATAGCTATAACAAATTCGAAAATCAGTCAAATCGAACAGTTAAAAAAGAAGTTGGCATGGAATTTTCATTTTTTTAATTTGACCGTTATAGTGAATTTGGGAAATGTAGGTAGTGTGTACATATACACTAGCCTACAACAATACCCTGTATCTAAATTTTAAACAAATATGACCATAAACACCAAAGTTAGTTTTTAGATTTTGAAAATAATTTTTTTTAAATATAGGGGGCGGGATTGGGTTTACAAACAATTTATTTAATATAGGCAAGGATTGGACATTAGTATAGGCCAACAAAGAATTTTGTGTAGGCCGGGAGCCGGCAAGTGTCCAAAAACGGCTCTCCATAAGAAAAACATTGCAAGATTGCCGAATCATGTATTATTATCTGGTATTGCCTCTACCAACAATAATCTAAGATAAAAATATATTTTGTTAATATATTTTGTAGAGCTGTTTTCTTTATATCTGTTCTATAGTCGGCATTTTATTTTTATTTGAATCAGCTCAACTTATGTAGTATTGATAATCTTGGTAGCGCTGAATTACTTTGAACATAATTATAAAATCTTAAATGTGTTTATGTGACGTTAATAAGTAAATCACAATCAATAAGATTACTGAATAGAGTAAATATTTTCACAAGTCTAACAGTTTAAAAATTAATCGAAAATTGTTCCTGCAGTATTCTGTAGTTCAAAGCTACTCCAATGTATTTTATAAAAGCGAAGAAAGTGAAGAGCAGCAAAAGACAGCTAACATTGCCAATAAAAGCCGACAACAATCAACAAGACACGGCGTTTCCATTGGAAGAAGTGTTGTGGAGGAAGAACATTGTTGGGAGTAGTACTGTCGATGAATGGCTGGCAAGTCCTGACGATGACATCAGAATTAATTAAATTGCAGGGAAATTTTACTTTAGGCCTACTATTGTAAACAAAATTATTTAGAACATTTTACTCTCTTACGTGTTTATAAACTTAAACATAATTAGTTAAATGGAATCCATTCTCAATGAAGAAGGGTGATTACAAAATACATTTATTAAAAACTTTAAATAAAACAACAGGGAAACAAAAGTATTTTTAGGACTTGATAAACTATACTCAACCGTAAATAAACTATAAAGTGAGTTACTAAAACTGTAACCTGGTTTTACAGTAGTGTATTTTGCCCATAAAAAAGGCCCTAACATGATGTAAGTATGTTTAACAAATCTGCTTCTTTTAGAGTCTGCCTTATTGTAGGTGTTCCGATAATTGTCACATCATGAGAACTAATGATTTATTTAAATATTTCTAAAAATAACTTTACCAATTAATAATTGTAACGTTGGTAGGTCAGACCTCAGCCCGTGACTGGCGTTTTGTTTTGATGCCGAAATCACAATGAGTTTACATTCACACCAGCAATTGGGTAAGAATGTCTTTTTCACTCGCCTTACAGGCAGAACCTTTGCGTGTTGTAATATGTAACTAACTATGTAGAAACTATTTAATTTCTTTATAATTTATTTTCCGCAATAGCTCCGTACTAATTTGTCTAAGGTGTGGATAATTTTCATTTGTGCTTTTTAATATAATTTAGATCTGTTCCTCATTATTGCCAATAACTTTATATTGTGTACGTTTTATATTTCTAAATATCTAGCGTTTCGAAACAAACGTAGAGTGATGAATATTCCCCAACACTTTCAAAAATAAACTAAAAAATTAACATGTAGTGCTGCATTGTAACATAAGAGCTGCTTTAAAGTTGTTAGTTTAAACTTTCATCGTCAATTACATGAAACTACCTTTTCAACTTAACAAAGCTACTGCCAGGCACAGTTGAATACTCGAGACAGTTGAATGCGTAGCGCCATTGCCTACAGTAACGGGCCGTGAAATGGCAGCAACCACAACGTTGCAAGCTATGTTCTGCGAAATACTGACTCTGTGTATTTAGTCACTAAATTTAATCAAGCCGAAATAGTTTTGTTTCTTTCCAGATTGGTTTGCTGATTTTTAAATTATTTTTAGACGATATTTCTTTTGTAATGTTATGAGATGTAGTTTATTTTATCTTGTTATCCTGTTAATCTTTTTGTTGAGACCGAAGATCCAAAACCTGATTGTTAAGAATTATAAAACTTAATACACAATTTGTTTTAAGTGTTTCGTAAAATTCAGGAGAATTTTGGTGAATTTGTTTTGATTTACTTAATATCCTTTTCCTTTAATGTCTTTTTCATTATATATTTTATGTAAAATATCACTAGTTCAAATTCAAAATCAGTAACTCTAACATCCAATTTATTTCAACTTTATTCTTATTTTATACTTTACTCTTTTTATTAATATTTTAGAATTACAGTTCAGTGGTATCTGAAGATATAAACGAATACTGTATATAATGTATTGTATTATAAAATCCCTTTTTCTATAATAATATTGTAAAACGCTCTTTCTCTACGGGAAAGCGTTTTACACGCCGTTTTTTAAATGAAGGTCGTAATTTTAACTAAATTATTTTTACAACGAATAATTATTACTATTTGACTAATAGATAGTTATTAGTGAATTTCCTTTGGAAAGTGAACTATTAGCATGACCCGCACGGTGAAACTTAAGCCCGGGACCACCATAGAAGTTCCTAACGTGACCCCCTGGACACGTTTTGGGGGTCGTTCAAAGTTTTATATATACATATGTGTATATATATATATAGACATATATATATATGTGTGTGTGTGTGTGTGTGTATGCACTCTAGCGGTCGCATTTTTTGTCCGATTTACTTCAAATTTGGTAGGGACGTTCCTTTCTATAACCTGTTGGATAAGTTCGTTGGGCAAAACAATCGGAAAACTGTAAACCCATTTTTTTGGGATTAATCATTCAAATTTTGAGTTTTTGGGCCCAAAAAGGGTCAGAAAAGCCCTAGATGTAAAATTAATGAATGTTAAAAGATGTAAATTAGTAAGGCGAAAGTTTTAAGCCCTCACTCGTCATTCTAGCATAAATATTTACCAAGTTATTAAAGAAAGTGTGTTTTGACTTAACACAGTACGTTGTCTTGTGGGGGTTTTACACTAGAAAAGCCTGTTATTCCTTTGTTAGAGTACTTTTATCATCCCCAGCGACTCACGCCTACTTTAAACCCTGTCTGGATCTTCTCCTAACATTATAATGCGCAAAATTGTATTCCCAGCTTTGCAGGTAATTTAAACCAGGAGCATCAGAACAGCCAAAAATCAATGTTTTCAGATTTCAATAAAAATTAGAAAAATGGATGTTTTTACACTGATTTTGAGTTTTACAAGTTTTTATGTGGAAATTCACTTCCCTCACGTCAGCGTGCTGCGTGCGAACTCGTTTTTGAATAGGAGCATTTATAACTATGAACCAACATTTTAAATATTAAATAACTTAAAAAATATGCGAAATACTTTGAAAATGAGAGTTACAGCCCTACCCCTCCCATGAAAATACAACAGACATGAGCATAAACGGAATTATCCACCAGTATCAATTTATTTCTATGTCGCCGCGTTATCTAGTTCTGTACTTATGAAACAAGCATCACAACAGAAGCAGCAAAACAGAAGTATTATTAGATGTAATAAAAGTATAAAACATACATGAGTTCAGAGATCAAACCAAATATAGTATAACAAAAACAGTAATTTCTTCCTTTATAGGCGACGGGGAAATATCATTGCAGTACTGACTTTACTTAGAGAGTAGGACTACCGATTTTGGCACGATGATTTGGTGTTCCAGTAAACATAAAACCACTATTAGTAGGAGGAAGAAGTAAAAAGGAGGGTCATTGAAAGTAAAATAGTAGTAACACCGTAGATTACATTATTGTAGCGCGGAATGAGATAACAATGTCAGGTATGAAACATTGTCATGTTCACTTTTCAATGGAGCTGTCTAGCCAACTTCCGCCTCAGACTACGATGGTGGGGCTTCCGACTCCAAAAGTCTTATTTTACTTTACATTTTATTTTCCAGGGGTATGTCATTGTTATTTACTGGCGTTGTTCCAGGCTAGCTTCATTGTTAAAGTTCTATATTACTCAGTTCCTAATTTAATACCGTAAATTGTACCAACAACTAGTTATTATTGTCTGTATGTCTGTTTAAAAGTGTTATTGTTCTACGTACTTTACAATAGATGGTAACAATTACTATCTAGTTATTACTGATTAGAGTTGAATAATTTATTATTTAAAATTGTTAATAGCTGTTGTGTTTTTCCTCTTTCGGATTAGATTAACTAAGAAATAAAAGCAATATCTTTCAAATTTGTTTCAAATCGTTAATATGAATTAAATTACCTTAGAACTATTCATGGTTTTTCTGGCCCCATATTACAGAACACTTACTTTATTTATAATACTTACACTACATATACAACTGCTTTATATACATATAATATGTATAATCAATAAATATACTAAACATTAGATACTTTCTTAGTGGCATAATGATACCTTTGTTTTGTCTTAATGTTTTAATTTTGTGGGTATTATCAGAGCACAAAGAAGAGACAGGTTCAAAATTAAGTCTTGGTTTATACAAAGACAATGATTACTGTCTGAAATCTCTGCGCTCCCTCTTTGTTGCTTTAGTAAACTTAAAAGTAGAAGACAATTTCTAGCGTGATTATAAAGATTGTAATTTCAACATCATGGATATTAGATTACGTACAACATTCCTTAGCCTGTAACAAATACTGAACCATAGAAACACATTTTAATAGTTTTTGTACATGATATTTATTACAAGTTTTTTGACTCCATGTCAGTCAATACTTATTTATTGATTACCAAAAACATTAGTTTAAAATATATACGTTTAAAATTTGTTGTTATAGTCGTATTTTATGGTTTTATTTTCAATAGTAAACTTAGAGTTTGCCCTTTGATGCAATAGGAACTAGATATTTGGTGATATATGGAGCAGGGCCCTATAACTATACGGCTCTATAACCATAGGGCCCTATAACATCTGGCTCCGGTATGGAGACGATACATTACAAGTAATGTACATACATAACATACATAATGTAGTAATGTACATGTTTATATACATTGCAAGTAATTAAAAGTCGCGTTAACATTTACCAGAATAAAAAATAACTTCGAGAGTAAAAAGTTAAAAATCACAAAACGTTTTAGTAAGTAAACTAGTAAAACTTGATCCTTTATTTTAAAGAAATAAATACGATTCAAGTTATATTTCAGTGACAAATTGCTGAAGTTTTAAAAGTCTCTTTGTTGAAAACCACACAAATGTTACTTTGTCACGACATCGCGGCATCGTTCTTTGAAAGTTTACGGACTTCTAAATAAATGTCAAGAATCAGTTAGTTGCTGACTTTTATTCTTGTTCTTGCTATATTTAGTGAATTACATTTAATCTTGAAACACTGTTAGTAATTTATACATATAAAAATTGGCTGGATTGTAACTCTTCTGGGCCGTTATTAGCCTAGTATGGGTCTATCCAGTGTATTTCTACCTATTGTATTATATGTGTATAACAGTTATCTAATAGTACAGATTTAGCTTAATTTTCACCGATAAAATACATTCAAAAATATATAAGTTAATAATAGTTAAAACACTAGTTGCTAAAAACAGAGGTTTACAGTAGTCTCTCAACCCACGATTTGTCAATAGGTTAAATTCTTTGTTCTGAAGCTTCAACACTGTTAAAAGTATGAACAGGGATTCCTCACAGTAACAAGCCAAATATTTTAATAAGCTTTAGAATAATCCAAAATGGGCAGATTGTTACATACTCCTGATGTACAAACCCTCTTAGTCACCCACGACCACCAAACAGGGCAACGAGATCTCTTAAATATCCCCAGAGCAAGGTTGACTAGTAGGACCCGGAGATCTTACGCAGTCAAGGCATTGAAGTACTTTAATAGGCTTCCTCCATCTTTGAAGACTCTTGACAAAAACACACTCAAGAACAAGCTAATGAAGTACTTCAAAAGCAACCCCTATTAATCGCTAGATGAGTACATGCAAGATCCGTTCGGGCCTCGTCACCACCAAAGGCCTATTCACAGCCTTGTTTTAGTATTTTGGTCTTGTTTTAATGTATTTAGTTTAAATATTATTATAGACCGATAAAATTATATTTAGCACTTTAAATATAGCTTATGGCTAAACGATAAAATAAGTGGACACGATCAAAACAGGTGTTCACTAACCTGGATCTCATAGTAGACTGCCTGATGTCTTCATTGTCTCAGGGCTGCGGTGGGGCTTATCTCTTCACCTTTAACTAAGGTTTACAATAGGCCTACAACTAAACTTAATCCTGCCGGTCCTTGGCATTTTACTTTCGTGTTCAATATTTAACTCAAAATATTTGTCTTAATAATTTTCAATAATAAAACAAAATTATTGTTACTTAATAACAATTATAAGTTTTGTTAGTGACAAGTATGTTTTGAAAATTGGCGCTATTTTTTGCCCCATTGGGGTAAAAGATGAAGAAGACGGTAATAGTAACCTAATTAAGTCGCCACTAAAATCATATTAAAAAAAAAACTCTAAACAAATAACAATAGGTAGATTTTTTACCAGGTATTCGTATTAAAAATAAATATAAAATACTTAACCTATATTTATAAATGAAACTTTTACACTTAGTGAATAAAAAAAATATGAAATACGTCTATTGTGAAAATTTATTTGTACACCACTTTTGATATGTACAAAATATTTATTTTAAGGTTTTAAGTCGGTAAAATGTGTGAGAGAAAGTATAAATAACAATCCAAATTTATAGCCGTGTTTGATAAAAGACTTCGTTAATTTAGATAAAGCACGTTTTATATTTCAACACACTACCTTTTAGTTTGAACAAAGCAAGTGATGAATGGGTGGTGAGTAATGTTTATTGTCTTTTAAAATTAATATTGTTTTATTATAGTGTATACGCTTTATTTTTTACGATTTTTGTATTAATAACAGATAACATTTAAGTATAACTGTATTATCATCTTACTACAAAAAGGCGATTTTTATGAACGGGCTACCGTCGAAACTGTAAGGTTTAAAATTATGGTTGATGTGTTATTTAATCTCTTAGTGTCTAGATGTGCCTTTTAGGGGTTTGAAGTCGTCCACGTTCAGGGCTCAGCCCCCTGGGCTTTAAAAGTTCCAATGCTAATCATTTGGTAGTATACATTAAATGTAATTTAACATTTAACAGCAGCTGTTGATAATAACTAACAGTACAGCAGCAAGTTCAGCTGTTTTAAGCAAAATTCTGGAATGACATCTCAATATAAACTAATATCACGGTATACGAGCTGGATACTCCCAAAATAAAAAAAATATCGAATTCGAGTTTCTGGATTTTCTAATTAAAAGTTAATTAATCGATTGATTCTAGCTTTAAAAATGTAATAATCCCCAAAAAGCACAAAAAATATTTAGGTTAAAATCACAAAATGCATCCATTATATTGAAAGTATAACCGCTCCAACTTATACGACTCAAAGTTGCTAGAGCACCGGCTTAACAGAAGTTTCATAAATTATCGCCAAACTTGAAGCATTATGAAGTTACCTCTCGTTTTCAATAGGGCAAGGAATAAATAGTTACTGACGTTGCAGTTTTTCCATTTTTCATTTTCTTTTAATGCAAAAATAAAGTTTAAACAATGTTGAAAATCACTTAAATCAGTGTTTTTGTTTAGTTGTTACACGAAGTATATATTTTTGTAATGTTACTTGAATATTTGAGTAATATATTGTTTCTTAACATTAATTGTTCAGTCTTTTGTATTACTATAGCGGTTTTAAAACGAGAACAAACGTAATTGGTCCAAAATTAAATAACGTGCTCTACCCCACCCAGAAATGTTTTATATAAAGGTTTGAAGACGATCAGTGCAGCCATTTTTACACCATTACGTCTCATACAAACACAGTCTAATACTCGCCTATCCTGAGTTATATTTGGTTCACCTCTTCGTTCATCCAATAAGTATTTAGCTAGGGAATAAATAATCAAACTAATTCTTCTTCTTTTCCGTTGCGTAAAAGTACTCGTTTATATATTTTCTAAATATAAAGGACAACACCATGCTGTAAACGTATAGGGTGTAAACTATGCTGTATCGTTACTTCAAGCTTTACCATTGAAATAAATAAATAAGTCTAAATAATTAAGTAGAACAAAACATATTATATGTAGATTAAACTTTATAACACAGCTTAGAAGCCATAGAGTTTTATAAAAAGGTTCATACATTTATGATTATCATAAACAGTAAGCTAATTTAAATTATTTATTTACTGATCAGTATTAACTAATCAAATTTGTTTCTAATATTTAACATTTTCCTTGGATAAAACATTTTTAATAACATATTAGCCATTTGGTTTTTAATTGATTGGTTGCATTAAAATATCAAACAGGAACATAAAATTGACACATACTTTCTTCCTATTCTTTTGACCTTACAATATTTTGAACAAACAAAATGATACAAAGTAATATATTTTAAGGTGTTTAATATGTCCGCTGAGAAATACAAAACAGTTACAACTAATTTAAACGCCCGTCAGATAAGAGTTGTTTAACAAAGACTTGAGAATTTGGCTACCATAAGTAAACTGCTCTTTAACAGCTGAGTCAACGTTGATGTAACAAACAGTTGATATTGGGGCAGCACTAAAATAATTGAAACTTAAATATTATCAAAGTATTATCAAAGTAATAAGTTGTAACTATAAATCACGCACTTGTATATTTTATAAAAAACAAACCATTATATTGTTTTGCGTTTGTAGTGAATTTTTACAACTAAATAAATAATAATAATTGTGTTTTCAAGATAAACATAATTTAAACTAAATATAGTATTTTGTCTTCATATTTGTATGTTTTTTCTTTTAAAACCAAGGTAAATATGGCAGTACAAATATGTAAATTTATCAAAAGCTTGATGAAAAAATGAATTTGCCCTTTTACCATGCAGCTTGGTTAAGTTTTATTAGAAAAATCGTCTAAATAAAATATATAAAAATATAAAACGTTTACCGCGATCCGATTTTGAAAATCTTAATTTTTTCTCCAAATATTTTTACGTTTTAAAATTCATTTTGAGGTTACAATGTCATGATAATGAAAGGGTTTAAAAGCATAATGTGGCATTGGCTTCAGATTAAAAGTGTAGTTGAATATAATGAGTCAAAACCCTATCTTAACATTTAAAATTAATATCATTCCAAAATAGCGGATCCAAGATCGTAATTTAAAACGAGTTCGCACGCAGCATGCTGCCGTAAGGGAAGTGAATTTCCAGATAAAAACTTTAAAAACTTAAAATCAGTATAAAAACACCAATTATTGAAATTTTTATTGAAATCTTAAAACATTTTTTTTTGCTGTTTTGATGCTCCTGGTTTCACTTACCTGCAATTCTAGGAATATATTTCTGCACATAATAAGGTTAGGAGAAGGTCCAGTTAGGCTTGAAAGTAGGCGTGAGGTTGCTGGGGATGATAAAAGTACACCAACAAATGAATAATGGGCTTATATAATGTAAACGTACTGTTTTTGGACGATACACATTTTCTTTAATAACTCGGTAAATATTTATGCTAGAATGACGAGAGAGGGCTTAAACTTTTTCCTCACTAATTCCCATATTTTGACATGCATTAATCTTACATGCGGGGCTCTTATGACCCTTTTTGGGCCCTAAAACTTGAAATTTGAAAGATTAATCACCAAAAAAGGGGTTTAGAGTTTTCCGGTTGTTTTGCCCGACACAATTGTCCAACTGATTATAGAAAGAAACGTGCCTACCAAATTTGAAGTAAATCGGACAAAAACTGCGACCGTTAGAGTGCAAACATATATATAATTTTGAACGACATCCCAAAACGTGTTCAGGGGGTCACGTTAGGAACTTCTATGGTGGTCCCGGGCTTAAGTTTCACCGTACGAGTCATGCTAATAGTTCACTTTCCATAGGATATTCACTAAAAATGAAGCAAATGCCACTTAACATTAATCGTAGGTGATTATGGTTATAAAACAACAACAAAAAACAGTTCAAAACGATGAATTAAAACTCCACCTTTATAATTTAATATTCTTGTTGCAATCTTATTTTTGATTCTGGATCATATAAAAAATAAATTTAACAAATTGTTCGTAAACAAAACATATTTCAACGTAACCTGACACTAGTTGTGTGCAAATAAATTATATTCAATTTGCATCCGAGCATCAAACTTGGTAAAATATTTGAACTGTTAAAAGTCCACTGCAGCACAGTAATGTCACTTTCTCACGACATTACACTGGAAAAGTTAGCAGACTGAAAATAAAATCAAGGTAGACTGAACAAAACAGACTTCTGACTTTCTAGACTTTTATGGGATTAATTTAAACAAATGTAATTATCTACAATTATTAAATACCATTTATGTTATTTGTAGTTGTTGGAATAAACTTTATTTTAAGAAAGTTAAAGATTAAAATTGATTTTGTTCCTAGCATTGGTTTTGATTGAATGAATTTCAGCGAGGGCTCATGTTCAGTAATAACAATTATTGGTAGTTGTTTTACCATCTCACGACCTCCTGATACAAAAACACGGCTAATATTCATTTTTAGATTCATAATTCAGTTATTGATACATTTTATATCAATATCACAGTATATATGAAAGTAAATATGAGGTAGCAGTGGCGCAGAATGACAGTTCTTAATGTGTCTTAAGGACTATGCCACTTGTGGAAGTATCGTGGTGTCAAATAACATAAGTGTTACATTTCCACAGTATTTTATATATAAAATTGGAATTAACTGTTTTAACCGTTTTAAATGAATACTGAACTTTATTATACAATTAAATGACACGATTTAAACAATATTTTAAAACAAACCAATAATAGTTTAAGATGATATAAGAAATAAAATATTTAAACAGTTTCTTAACTTGTATGTGTAGTTAGGAGACATAAAATATAGTTGATACATTTTTATAGCAGTCTGCCTATATTCAGTGATGTTCACTTATTCTATCACACATATAATATGTTACACATTTTTAAACAAATGGTAGTTGAGAATATGTTTATGGATTTCCTAAAATCTATGTACTGCTACTAGTTTCATATACGTATTTCAGTTTTAATTTAACATTGCGATTATTGAAATCCTGTAAAGAGGTTTTTTTAATGCCAACAAAATTACAGGAAAGTTAGCAAAGATAAACGAGAGCTTGTCAGAAAAGTTTTTAAACTGGTAAAAGTTTGATTAGCCTCCTACTGGTAGCTGTCGCATCCCAACTGAAAATACCTCTCCAATTAGATTTTCTTGGTAATATTGTTAAAACCCTTTTGAACACAAATTAACTCTTGAACATGCGTTTTCATTTATAGTCTGACATCTTTTACCTGAAAAATAGTTTTTTAAAGATATTTTGCAACGACTTTGAAAGGAGGGTTTTTAATAAAATGATTCAATAGGATGAGGCGACCAACGAAACATGCGGATGCATTGTGCAAAACAAACTATAAATCATATTAATTATGACTACTTATTTTCCAGAAGAACCAAAACACTTGGAGGACCAAGCCAGGAAACACTTATTACTTTGAGCGAAGGGTAGTTGCTGTAACATTATAAATATATTGCATATTTCAGATAAATAATACTATTATTTGTTTTATATTTAAATTATCATCAAATACTTTTAGTTATACAAAATTGTGTATATCCCAGAAGAACTAGTTGTTTTAAGATTTAGATAAGGACCTTATATAATATCTTTCGATTAACATATCATCTAGTAAGTTCTGTTAAGCTTGATAAAACTGAACCTCTTGGATTTTACATACTTAATAACGTTAAAAGGCTACACTAATTATGTTGTAAATGTGTAGTCTGTGATGTTTTAACATGTGGCACTAATGCGGAAACTATCGGGTTTAGATTTGAATAAAAATATTAATGCATGTTTTAGAGAAAGTATATATCATGGATATAAAATATGTAGATAATAAAACATTTTCAAGTTAGTTGACGAAAATGTCATAGGTCCTAAAACATTTATCCATTACCGGCCTTGTTCTCTTATATTATTTTATGTCTATGGATCTTATATCTTGAAACGCATTATGGCATTAGTTCTAACGATTTTAATGTCGCCACATGTAGCCCATTTAACATTTCATATACACAATAATAGTTATGAAACAATAGATATAATTAAATATAACAACAGATATGAAAACGATTCGATATAATGATTGAGACAACTTGTTTCCTACAGGTTATTATATGTTGTAGAAGTAGGAAATCAACCGACAACTTGCAAGGATGAACGAATCATTTACTTCTGACGCCTAGTAAAAGTTTCATAATATTCAAGGAGATACAAAGTTTTTGATATTTAAAACGCTGTCCAATTTATAACATCGGCCCTTTTTTACATTCTTATAATTATGCCATTTCATCCAATGTAATTGCTCTCAGAGTTGTATTCATCAGAATAGAATGGATTAGAATATGCTTTATTTACGTTTGGTACATGTTTGTACAATGGACATTGTCAAGAAAATTCAGTGAACTATAGTAATAAAAATTTTCCGATTCTTCCTTGACGGTGCAGTTAGCATTTCCTCTCGAAAAAAAATTATTAATAAGCACTGAGTCACTTAGTAAGTAAACATGAATAGCGTAACAAAGAATTAAAATACAAATTTAATTAAACAAATAAATAAGTTGGAACGATATCAGTCTAACTTCATTTGACAGTGAGTTTGATGGACTTCCAAATAAAATGAACATGGTGAAAACAAACAGATATTGGACAAAGCTAACTGGTTAAAATATTTAAAATGATCAACAGATAGCATTTCAAAAAACAATAACAGATTGACCAAAACATACAAAAAAGTTGAACAAAAAAACTTTGAAACAAAACAGTACCATACAAAACAATTAATTGAACAATATCACAAACAACAGGGCCTAGTCTAAACAGTTAAAAATTAATATCACAGTTCTTTAGCTTTGAAAATTCTTCTACAGTTTAAAAAGGGTTTCCCAGAAGCCAGTTGTAAAACTTGTATAAACTTATTTTATTAGCATATAAGATTACCGCAAAGGAAGCCCAATGAGAAGATGGAACATACGATTTCTATTAATAGTTTTAAACCTATTGGTTCAAAATAAACATTTCCAAAAACTATTAAAAGGGTATTTATCTAAGAGTCGTTAGGGTTGCAAAGGTTTGCAAATACTAAATAAATGCAATCTTTGACTTGATCGCATTTCCGATCCAGAATGTCAGATTGAGGTTTTTTTCTGGAAATAAGTTTGATTAACTGATACTTTTATTATTACTTGAGATGTTCTCCTGAATTATTTTTGGCCATAAAGTGATGGAAAATTTTTAAAAGGACAATAATGACCAAGTAGGCTAGGCCTACGTAAGAGAATTTGGGGAAACATTAGGGTTTTTTAAGTTGCATGTCAGCCAGAAATAATGAAAAGTTATCCCCATAATAAAATAACGGGGAGTGTAAAGGTGTGTACTGCGTTTTAATTTTAGTAATAATTTTATTTATATCTGTAACATATGCCCTTGGTTTTGTTCCATGAATAGTTAGCAGCTGTTAAATATACAATATAAATTATATCATTCTTCCATAATATTAACGGGGATACTTCAAAGACCTCTGGGGTGTGCCCTAAAAAGAAATATACATTTAAATGAAATTGTTATAATCTATATCTTAATCTCTATTAATGAAAACATCAAACACAAAAATCAATTCATAAGTTTCTTAGATCTCGTTCTTAAAAAAAGTATATATTATATATAGGAATAACATTAATAACTAAATGGTTACATTTATTTGTAGTTTTAATTGATTAAAATTACTATCACCCGTTAAGGTTATTATTATAATAAAATCTCTGAAAAGCAATCAAGAGAATATGGCATAAGTTAAGGTTTCTCGTTCTATTGAAAACTAGGACTAACTTCATAACGCTTAAAGTTGAGCGATAATTTACGTAACTTGTGCTAAAATGGTCCACACAGAACTTTTAAGTTCAATGAGAGACTTTCCACTCATATTAAACCGTCTTCTCTGTCGTATTTGTTTTTTATACTTACAAATAGTTTTATGGAGGACATTATTTTGTCCTTTAATGATAGAATATAGCGTATGGATTAAGATTGAAGGAAAATAGTCCTTTTGAAACCTTTCCCTATTGATTGCGCAATAAAAAGGTGTATCATATCCTATGAAAAATCTTTAAAAAAATAACACATTCATGTTATCTCTACAGGTACTACTAAATGGTATATTGGTTGTACTAATATTTTCTTGGTAATGTATAATATGAGATTTAATGTAACAAAACATATTTTACCATAACATAAATTATTAGTTGGTTAGATTATGTTAATTTTAATAAAAACAATACATTTACATATATTGTTTTACCCGTAACTGAATGGTAATTCCAAAATACGAATGAATCCATCAAAACAACTACGACAAAGGGTTTTTATCTGCTTGCATTAAAACAATAAACCTACTTGCGGGAGGGCGAACTCACTGAACAGCGCTGTCGGTAACAAAAGAGCAACGTCGATGTGATTTGGACTGTTGTAGCTTCTCCCTCGATTATGGTTCTGTTAAAATGTATAATCCTTCAATGTTTTTGTTCGTAATAATTTATATTTCTAATTCACACCATAAGTACAACGTAAAAGTTACTTAAACATAATTGTAATGCAAGCGTACTAAACGTACTTTAAAATTAACACCTTAAAGGTTTTTAATAACCATTACTGAGGAATTAACGTTTAATTTTAAAAGTTGTAGCCTTCTTTTCAGAGTTCATATATAATAATTTTAAATATATAATGGTATAACTTTTTTAATCATGAGATATTATGAAATTTTTGTTGTTTTGCATTGCTAAAAAGATTTCAAGTTCATTTATATATTTGGATTTACTTTAATTATGGTGATGATAGTAGATCTTGGTAATCCTTAGTTTTATGGTAAACATTATAACAAAACTTATGTTTTGGATTGAAAATATAGAAATATTATCTGCACTTATCTACTTATTAAAAAGTAAGGAAAATAGAAAGAAAAAGATTTTTTTATAAAATAAAGTGAGACGGAAAATAGCGTAACAAATCGATTGGTAGAAAATAAACAATGTCTTAGGTACCTTTACTACCTTCAAGTAAAAGTGATATCGAAAAGCGGTTCTTTACAGGGGGTAAAACGTGGATGGAATAAGTGATAACAAATTGTTTATTGACGACAGACAGAAGAGTGAAACTAATGGAACGAATTCCTGTTTATTCCTGATTCGTTTTTGTATAGGATATATTTATGTAATAAAAGTCTTTTGTTCATTGGTTGTATGGTGTTTTGTATCAAAGAACTAAACTAAAATAATACATAAAATAATAAAATATATTAACAATTATATGACATTTGTTACTTCATTTATTGGCAAATAGATTATTCCTTATTGAGAATGTAATTCATTTCACCTATGCTCTCTTTATGACTAGTAGGGTCACTAGGATAATTCAATTTTCTCCAGGTAGCGAGCGAATTCACTTTGCAAATTCTGTGTAAATCGCCAGAAATTACCACGTCTTAGCAAACATTCCAATTATCTTTTAGGCTTTGACGGTTGATAATAGTTTTTTATTTATAGTTTTAAATTTTTTTATTGCAGTGGCAGAAACGTTAAAACGCTAAAAGCAAAAAAATAATAATTGATTCCAAATTATCTCTTAAAGTGTATAAGTAACTCTCAGATATAATTTATTGGTTAAAATTAGACAAATAGTCATACAGACTATAGCGCTAACTAGCAGGCTATAATATTTCTTGAGGTTAAGAAGTGGTCTTTTTAAATGAAAATTAACTAAATAAAATCTTCTTATATTTATTTAAACAAACAAATTAAAAGTCTTTCTTCTCAAATATTAAAAATTCAAAATAAAATTAAACTTGTTTGTGCTTATCACTTCAATGTTTCAAAATAAAAGTTAACTGTTCGATTATTGATATTACTGAACTTTAATTATAATTCTTCTTTCTCTACTTTAACATGCTGGTTTTTTAGTTTATCTTCAACCCAAGTATCAAAAAAATAAGAAACGCTTTGAACCTTAAAAAAGAAATAGTTGTTTTACAGACTGTTCCCCTTTTGAAAAACGACTAAATGAGAAATAGAGCAATGATTTAAATTAAGACTCTAAATTTTAAAAAAAACTTTTGTACCTTCCAATCTGAAGAAATCCACGTTTTGTTGGGTAGACTCGCGACAAACTAACGACACCAGAAATATACGTAAAATGGCACAGCCCCCCAGTGACCGTGAATTTATTAGCTTTGCTCAGAAAGTTCTCGAACCCGAGTACGCCAGCCGTCACGTGACCCGGCTCCAGTTCCTTCAGGCCAAGCAACAATTTAAATCATTGTCTCCAAATCTTTCCGACATCCTCGAACAAGAAAATCACGAGTTTGCCCAGACTTGCAAAACCAAGTAGCACCAGCAAATCTTATTTGCAACTGTTAGCAATTATTCACAAAACTTCTTTTATATTATTTACATTATTTCTTTTTTACAAATCATAAATAGTATATTAAATATATAGTGTTTCAATGGCAATTGGGACGCTATATTCACCCCTGACTTTCTGAAATTGCTGGTGCTACAATGCATCATCAAATCTACATTTTTAAAACTTTCACAAATGTTATATCTCATAAACAATTATACAATCTAAAAAAATTTACAATTTCCTTAACATTTATAAAATTCAAAAGAAAATATTTACATTCAAAATCGCTCAACAAATATAAATTTTTAAATCACAGTAGCTACTCAATTTTTACATCAGTGGAATGTAGAAAGTGTCCAGCTGTAGTCGAGTGATAACAATCAACAAAGCCTTGCTCCTTATCGCCGCTCGAAGGTCAACGACACAAGAACTCCCCTACTCGGTTCAAGGAGCCCTGCGTTGTCGATTGAAGACTCTCTGACGTGTCGTCTACTACTCGTGTATGCAGTTCAGTTCTTGTACGGCATCTGAAGTTCACAGCAACACCTCGATGTTGGTGCAAGTAAACGGTCATCTCAGCAAGAGCAGAAGAAGTTCTGCGCAGATCGGGTACTCGTCCTGAATCGTCTTCGCAGTTTAATCAGCAACAATTCCCAAAACAAACATCCTCAACGGCAGATAAATATGTTATATACATTATTTCACTATTTATTCCCTTCACACTACTTAAGACAGAAGGTGTTTTACTCTTCAGACAATCCTCTGGAAAATTATTTCTCCAAGCGTCAACACTGACTCCATTGAACGTCAACCATCAATCAATCCGACAACGGGGAGTGAGAGAAGTGAAGTTTGGTCTATTGTGGTTCAAGTGCTGTAGTTAAGTGATCAGTGAAAAAAGTCATATTAGGATCTTAATTAGAACTAATTAGGATACTAGGGTTTATCTAAACTGAGGAAAAAGATAATTTAATACCGGTTCTATGGTGGTTTTGTATTTTTTTTAAACCTATATCTTCACTATCATTAGTTAACAAACTGTTCATTGTTCGAAGTAGATATGTATAGTAATTTAATAAAACCTATACAATACTTTTAATAAAAATAACATAGTTTTTAACCATTATAATTGTTAGGGCGTGAGGCTAATGTTAAAACAGAACAGAACACAAATTATCAAGCATACCGTAGCCTTCTGACATGTAGGCGGACACCATCAAATCTCTTGCAGAATAATCCACACAAAGCTCAGCACTCACAGTTACTCATCATTCTGTATTATATGTGAACGGTTATTTTACGCTACCAATTACAACCGAATGCCAAGTACCGATACACCAAGTACCGATTACTTTGTATTCACGGTTACTAGTTGTTACAAATAACTCTTGGTTGCAATGTACATAAAAAGTGTTTCTTTCACACTCTTTAATGTTTATTCCTTATTACTCTTTTGTAAGTAATCATTCTTGAGACATAGGGATTCATGATCATTCTGTACGTGATGGCAACATTTCTGAGTATCAACATGCATTAACAAAGGCGAGTACCTGGTACCATAGCCCTATAAAGATACTTAGCCACTAAATGTACTATGGATCTCCTCCATATACGAAAGCAATGTAGTATAAATCTCTCATCCATTATAGCTTGACTTTGTAAATTAATAATTTGTTGTATATAAAACCTGCTTGAAAATTGTAATTATTATGTCTAATAGCATTTTCTAGGTTTTATTTTTTCTGTAAAATTATAAAATATCTTTACAAAATTTCAAGTAAATTGGACAAGAATGTGATCGCTAGAGTACAAATGTGTACAATTCATAGTGATTCTCTAAAACGTATTGAGGGGTCATGTTAAGAACATGGTGGTCCCGGGCTTAAGTATAACAATGTGGATGATCATAATAGCTCAATTTTCCATATTAAATTCACTCATAAAATTCTTCTTAGCCTATGAAGATCAAACAAAAAACATAATATATAATTTTTTATAATTCTGCACGAAATCCACCTGTTTTTTGTTCTCTAAATAGTATGCAAAAAGGCACTTTTTAGTCCTAGGACCTACAAAAATCAGCTGTTATATTTTTAAGTCCTAGGACGTAACAAGTAAGCTGTTTGCTAAATATTATTATTGTTTCATGATCTATTCATGATAGAATCGTTCCTTACCACACGTTAAAAAAGTATTGTTTGTAAATAACAGAAATGTAAACACTGTATATTACTTACTTTGTAAAGATAACCTCAAAAATACAACTTTATAGTTATAATTTTTAACGCTTAAAAATCGAATTCCGCATTATGATCAAAAACATTGTTCATCACTCGAAGCAAAAATGTCTTTTTGGTCCTAGGGATGAAAACTACTATTTAGTATTCAAATTTTTATTAAAATAATCAAGATCTGCTTCAATTTAAAATACCTCATGAAGAAAAACAATGAAATTATACGGTTGAATAAAAGTACTGAAACAAAAATGTGGAAGTGTCAAGGTAAAAATATGCAAATATAAAGTTTATGCTTTGCAATAAAACAAACTGTAAAATAAATGTGTCAAAATTCCCAAGGGTATTACTCACCAAAACCATGTTTTTAAATTCAAGGTAAAAACTGGCACCAATATATGAAATATTAATTTACATAGGTTAAAGAAGATCTTTCTGTTCTTTACTAACAGGACCAATCATATGTCTACCGCTATATACTTTTGATCCCTATACACTTCAATCAATAATCAATAATCAACGTTTATTGTCAGACAGCACTACAATTATGCTAAAGACATGGTCAGAATTCCAAATGAGCAATTACAATCATACAGTCAGCATTACAATTATTTAAAAAGTACTCTACAATTAAGAAACTATATTTTGCAATAACACTTAGGACAAACATACATAATAAAAAATATAGGTACATTAGCAATAACAACACAATGGTTCATTCAAAATCCTTAAGCGTACTTAATCCTTAAATACTGAACAATGAAAACATACTGATTTGGCAAGGTTTTTAAAATTGGCCAAGCCTAATACTTATTTTTCCTTATACAGCATCAGACTAAAAAAAATCTCTCTTATATCATAAAACGTATTTTGAGTTAGCCAATCGTAGATATTATTTCTAAATAAACGAAAAGGTAGCAGCTTTGTGTCATCATGAAGCTTGTTAAATCATTTAAGACATAAAATAAGAATTGGCACAAACACTTAATCATACAATCATATGTATATGATTTGATACCTATTGTTACAACATGGATGATTTTATGGTGTGAGCACAAGCAATCACCATTATTTTATGTACTTTAAAAATGTTCCACTTAATTTATAGTGATTTTAAAGAAAGTTTCGTAAAACTTCGTTCGCACTGTCCATTATCAAATGAATAAAAACTTATATTTAAAGCAAGGAACATGTTTTTTTCCCTTGGTATGTGCATTAAAAGACAAGAATAGTTTATCAAGTGATTTGTAAGAGATCACCATCATTTTAAGTACTTTAACAATTTTCTATTTAACTTGAAGTGATTTTAAGAAATGTGTCGTTAAACCTAATTCGGTACTTTTCATTTTCAAATAAATAAAACCAATACCTAGGGCAAGAAACAAGTTTTTCCTTGTGTTCTTCAAAAGACAAGAATGGTTTATCGAGTGATTTGTAATAGATGATGATTCCATCAGATACAGCTAACTTTGTACAAGATTGAAAAATGATCACCCAATCATGACGACATTTTCCAAGCTGAGTTTGGGTAAGAAAAATTTGAGTACTTCCACTCTTAAAACACATTTAAAGAATTTTATAAAATTATACCTAAATAAAGATTCCGTATCTGCTTCCGTATATTATATATTGTGCAAATAATATTTTTTAATGCACATTAACAATATAATGTAGAAGATGTAGCTTACTTTTTAGAATAAATATTAATGTATCAGTGTTTTAAGGCAAAGTTTGCCAGTTTGACGAGTAAAAGGAAACCCCCTGTTTTATTTACACGTCAGCTACTCTTTTACTTCTATCCGTAAATAAAATAAGAAAATATACAACGGGTCAGAAAGAAGCCAATTTAGTATTCTGTCAATGAATAAATCCCTACCAACGAATAAAATATTGAGCAAAGCAAATTGCCTAGGACATAAACTAAAATATACTAAGTAAATTCAAGTGTATATCTCAGCTTCTGAAAGTGAAAGGTATTAGAGTACCTTCACAAGGCATCAGTTATTTTTATATAGTATTTGTATGTACAAACATTTATATAAAACCCGTATATGTGTAAGTGTGGGTATGCTTGGTATGTGTATATATATATATATATTTATTTATTTATTTATACATAAACCAGATAAATTATTACATCTAGGTAACAGAAGTAGCGTACATAGATCATATCCGGTTTTATTGTAGACGTTAAACCCATCCCGCCCTTTCCATTGTCATCGTCGTTTATGACCAATGAAACCCCCGATAAAATAACCATTACTGGTCACAGTAAAAATTGTACTTCTTGGGATTAAGTACCGGAGCTAGTCCTTTTCGTTATTTTATTTTTGTTGAGTTAAATATAAATACAATCTTTATACTTTTTGTTACTTTAGCTTTTTATACCTAAATACTACTTCTTTTCTACAATTTCTCCATCGCCAATTTGTAAGGTTATGTACTTATAATATATGCTTTTTATTTATTTAGCGTCATTGATATTTATTTGTATAAACATTTTTAACTTTTCAGTTACCGTTTCCTACATTCATGTAAGCCAATTGCTGCAGGATAAAATTAATAAATGTAGACATTTAGATGGAAACGACACAATTATAGCTAATATCTGTGAAGTTTTTTAGGCTAGTAGAGACAAGAAAACATACGTCTACCAACAGGCCAGTTATACTTGTGAAGTAAAAGGTATTCGCAGAAACTATAAACAATTCATCTGTAAAGTATTGGTTTTATTGAAAAATATAATAATCTAACCGATGATCAGTCTTGCTTTTAGATCACAATTTTTTTTAAATTTACTTTTGAAAAACTGTATGATTATGGCATCCTAGTGTTGCCAAATAGATGGCTAACTTCATATTTAAGAAATAGAAGGCAGCAAGTAGAAATGTCTGGTAAACTATCTGAAAGCGTACAATTATAATTTGGAATACCGCAAGGCTCTATATTTGGACCATTGTTTTTCTTGCTTCTTGTTAATGATTGCAATAAGGGAGTAGAATTTTCAATATTATACAATATGCAGATGATACAACTCTACAGTATGTCTAACAGAAAAGTCAATTTTTGAGTTAGAAATTAAGGCTTTTAAAGATTTAAATTCATGTATTCAGTTATTTGATGAAATGTTTGAAAATAACCTATACACGAATGATTCAAAATCAAGTTTTATTAAATTTTACCGTCGTCAAACTCTTGAGGACAAACCATTATCCAACCATTATAATGAACGATAACATTCTGAAAGAACTTGACTGAAGCAAGTTTCTAGGACTTTATATAGATAGAGGACATATTTGTGCAGATAATTTAAGTATTTTGTGTTCAAAAGTGTCTTCAAACATTTATGTTTTGCGAGAATTATCAAAGTACTGCCATAAAAATATGCTGCTGATAGCGTTTTATAGTTAAATACTCGTATATCCATGTTTATCGTACGGTATTACTCTTTGGGGCAGTTGTAACGACAAGGAATTTAAAAGACTTTTTATCCAATTTAACATTCAGAGAGACTTGCAAAACTACTTTTAAGGATTTTGAAATTTTAACCCTGCCATTTCTTTATATATTTAAAACTATATAATATTCCAAATTTAAATGTGAACTAATTTTAGGAAAGGATAATCATAGTTATAAGCCTAGAAATTCTAATCTCTTATGGCCATAACAACATCGACTAAATTTTTTTTGTAATCTTCTATCACGAGCAGGTGTGACATTTTTAAATAAATTACCAAAATGTATAACATTTGAAAACAACTCAAATCAATTTAAAAAGGAACTGAAATAATCTTTAATAAGGGATTCATTTCATCGTGTGTCTGAGTACATGGATCATTCTTGATTATGAAATAATTAATAGTATAAATAACCTGATTTAAATTAACATTCAAAATGCATTATAAAATGCTCTGATATTTCTGAGACTATATTATTATTCTTTTATTTGTTATAGTATTTATATTGTTTATTAATTGTATTACTATTTCTATGTAGTTAAACAAATTTAAATTTATGTTTTTCCAACATTTACACACAACATTTGTAGTTGTTATTTAAATAAAGTATTATTATTGTTATTTTAAATATTTTTTACGGTAACAATTTCAAATAACCTTTTAATCATCCCTAGCTAGTACAACTAGACAGCTAATTCAACCCTAGTTAATGAATAGCTAATACAACTCAAGCAGTTTGTTTTGAATATAGGTTGATGAATCATCAACTTTATAATACTTAAAAAACATTAAATTCTAAAACTAAGCTTATAAAATTAAAACAGTTCCTGATCGTGCTGGATAACACAGTGTTTATTCGATTAGTTTTGTGAATGCAAAAAAAAACATAGTAAAATAACACCCCCGGCGCAGCAAACCTGCATACTCAGCGAATTTCCAATGAATATATAACATAACACATTAAAACACTGGACAGGATTCATAAGAAATGTATTCACAAACAAGCGATATTTAAAATATTAATTATTCTCCATAAGAATAACATTGGGGATGAGTACGCAGGTTTGCTGCAACAAGGAACATAAAATAATGGGGTTTTATGCAAATATCAATAGAACTCATCTTAATGAAGTCACATACCAAGTTTCATCCATATACATTCATAAATAAGCGTTATATAACATTTTAAGTATTTTCCATAAGAATAACATTGGGACCAAGTACCTAGGTTTGCTGCTACAGGAACCATAGGCGAAATTTTTTTTGTGCAAATAACAATTAACCACAACCAGATCAAGCCATATACCAAATTTCGCTAGTTTATGTTCATAAATAAGCGAGCTATAATTTTTGCCTTATTCTCAATAAGAATAGCATTGGATAACGTACTGTGTTTAGCACTTTCAATATCTCGGTAACCAATTGACGTAGAGCAATGGTCAAAACACCAAATTGTTTGTTTTTTAAGCTGAATTCAATGGTATAAATTTACATGTGAAAACCCCAAAAAAAACATTTTTGGGGTACAAAACCCCCCAAAAACCCCCCTTCGGATGGTGCGATTCATCAGGTTTTCGAACTCGTTCAAATAAATGGTACTTTACACATTTGTACCAAATTTCATTAAGATCGGACCTTTTTTACGAGAGTTATCGTGCTTACGGACACACACACACATATATATATATATATATACAAATTTGAACGAATGGTGTTTTTGGCATCTGGGGACCTCAAAATGAAAAGTTATCATGGTCTCGGGCTTAAGTCTTACCATGAGACCTACGGTAATAGCTTCTTCCCTATAGGGGAAATTCGCTAAGATTCCAATTCACTAAGCTATTACTTTATTGTTAAATTAATTAAAAGATCGATACGTTATGAAATAGTTATTATAATATGCCGCTGAATCTAACTCAGCTTTTTAAATATTTGTTTATAATATGAGTTCATATTTTTTTATTTCAGTTTCAATTTATTTATTTACAGTAAAAATTCATCAATTGATTTAAAAGCCTGGCATGGAACATCCTTGATTACAATAAATACTTGTATGTATCAATAAAATGGTTTAAAATTAATTTATTAATCAGATGTGTGGTTATAACTGAACCCATGTACAAATATTTGCTTAAATATTTTTAGTTTATACATTCTATATTTTGTTATTCTTAATAACTGGACGATTAAACGGGTTTCTCAGTGTATTATTTTGATTTACTGTAGTGCAAAGCACAACTATGAAATGTATTTTAGGGGGATCTCAGAGCAGAAAGGGTACTATACAACCTCAAATTCATATTAAGTCTACAATTACATATACAGTATATAATAAAAAAGGTAAGGCTTAAACATAACCTTGAATCATACAATGTTTTTTTGTCGCAGTAATATTTCCTGTTTATCAAAACAATGATTGGACAATGCCTTTACATTATTTTCCTAAAAATAGTTATTAAATATGGCAATCAAATAGCTTATAACTAAAGTGATGAGTTTGTTGTATACAAATTGTAACACGTTTACGGTTATTATAATTTGAAAAGAGTAAAGTTGTCTTAAAGTAGCCTTTAAATTAGCTAAAAGTATTCTTAAAGTACTTTGTAAAGCCAAGTACAAATTCCCCGGATCCCGGGATTAACCTAATATAATTAAAATGATTTCTTATGTTGTTAAAAGGAAGAATAACCAACACCCTGGGGGACCAGATGTTGTAGCCAAATTCTGACAAAGTTAAATTTATTAAAATAATAGTAAAAAATAACGAGCTTATTTTTCGAGATCACAGGTTGCATCATAAAATAAAAGTGGAGCCTATTATCAACTTTAAAACTTAATATTGAATAGTGTGTTTAGTTTCTATTAAAAAGGTAAACAAGAAAAAAGGCAATATTGATCTAAGTGAGTAAGCTGATATCAGTGATAGGGCGAGTCTTGAGGGAGAGAGAAGAAGAACGGAAATGAATAGATCAGCTCACGTGACGTGAATGGGTATTACTGGAAGCTGACGCCAAGATCAACTGGGGTGATTTTGATACAGTATAATATGTTATCACATTGTAATTACTTGTTACAATCAGTTATTTACTTGAAACAATAATGAAATTCCCACAATTGATTTAACTGCAGTAACTGTGTTTTAAAACAGCATACACAATGTAGACTTTTTCTTCGATTTCACCATTTAGAAATGCAGTTGAGACATCCATTTGGTCAATTTCTAGGTCTTCTTCTATTGTTAGTCCAAGTAACAATCTAATTGAACTAAGTTTTGCTACTGGAGCAAATGTTTCATCAAAATCTATCCCTGGTTTCTGGGCAAATCCTTTGGCAACCAGACGCGCCTTTCTTCTTTCCAGTTCTCCATTAGGTTTAAGTTTTTTCTTTGATACCATTTTACATCCTATTATATTAGTTGCTTTATGTGTATCTTCTAAGATCCAAGTTTCATTTTTTAAATGAGCTCTTATTTCATCTTTTATCGCGTCATTCCACTCTCCCGACTGTTCTAAACTTGCCTCTTCTTTGCAATTTGCTGAAGAAAAAGTCTACATGGAATTACCAAAGAATCTTGAGAAATATCTCAAAGAAATTATGTATGATGAAAGTTGCAGTCAAGATAAACTACTATACACTAAAGCTAAAATGATGTTTGATGATTTGAGAAAGTCTAAAAATAATAAGGTATGTCTTCTCAAAAAGGCAATATACGGTTTAAAGCAATCAGGAAGACAATGGTACATGAAACTAGACACTAAACTGAAAGAACTAAAATTCACACCTTCTCATGCTGATCCATGTATATACATCTCAAGTTCAGGGGTAAGCAAAACAATAGTTGCTGTCTACGTGGATGACATTTTAATCGCTTCAAAAAACAGGATGAATTTAAATCATGTCAAATCCCAACTTATGAAAACGTTTGAGATGAGAGACTTGAGCGAATTAAACTACTGCCTAGGAATAGAGTTTACCAAAAGAAATGATAAAATTACCATGTCACAATCCAAATACATTAATGAAGTTTTAGAAAACTTTAACATGAAAGATTGTAAGCCAGCATCTACTCCACTTGCTCCAGGATTGAAATTGATTAAGAGAGATGATTATGATGGAAACTATCCGTACCAAAATCTGATTGGATCATTAATAACTAGGCCTGACTGGTCAATAGCAACTAGGCCTGATATAACACATGCAGTCAGTTACTTGAGTCAATTCAACACATGTTACGGGAAGGAACACTGGATTGCTGCAAAACGAGTTCTGCGATATTTACAAGGCTCAAAACAATTGGCTCTTGTTTTCAGAAAAACTGGAAAACCGCTGATGGGAGCAGCCGATGCAGACTGGGCTTTTAGTGAAGACCGAAGATCTTACACTGGATATTGTTTTAAATTTGGAGGTGCTCTTGTTAGTTGGGAATCAGGAAAGCAAAGGACTGTAGCGCTATCCACAAGCGAAGCAGAATAAGGTATGTCTTCTCAAAAAGGCAATATACGGTTTAAAGCAATCAGGAAGACAATGGTACATGAAACTAGACACTAAACTGAAAGAACTAAAATTCACACCTTCTCATGCTGATCCTAATTCAAATATTTAGTGATAATCAATCTGCTATAGCCATAGCGAAAAACTCAGTTGTCAGCAACAAATCGAAGCACATTAGTATAAAAGAACATTTTATACGTGAAAAAGTGCAAAGTGGTGTAATTAAGCTAACCTATTAAGCAACCTATTAAGCATTGTATTAAGCAACTGAGGATATGGTAGCGGACATTTTTACAAAAGGGCTAAGTGAACCCAAACATACCAAATTTCAAAGAAGTCTTGGACTTTCACCAGCCTTTGTTGGGTGAGGGGGAGTGTAAGTTATAGTTTGAGCACCCAACTAAGCCTTATGCATTTGTATAATCATATGGTTTATATCATATGTACTATACTTGAATTATTTTTATAGTAATGTTTTTTGTTGTGATTTGTGTAAAATATTTTTGTTAAGTAAACCAGTTCTGTTAAAATGTAAAGAAATGTTTTATTTGATATTAGTCAAGTATGTTTAATTTCTGGTAAGTATATATTTGTCCCTCACTGTACAGTCCAACACACAATAATAATTTAAACTAACTATACATAACTTGTAAATAACAATAATAGCTTTGTCATTTTGAGGAAGGCCCTCATGTTAGAAAGGACCGTGATTGGTAGTCAGTTTTTTATTGGCTAAACGTATATGTATAGCCCGTTTACTGGTATACAATAGTTTAAAGTCCTGTTCGTGTCTTGAAAATAATCTCTTGTGAATGTTACATGAATGCAATTTACTATACAGTTTTAACAGATATATAGTAAGTTCATATTTGATTTTTAATAATAATAATATAATATAATAAAATTAGTGAGATCAAAGTTAAAATATTAGAATCATTGTAAACTTCATTGTTAAAAAAATCCATTGTTAAAAATTCAGTGTTAATATTCATTGTTCAAATCATTCTTATAAATTCGTTTTAGTGAATGAGTTTATTTACAATCAAGATTTATTTTGACTTAACCTATAGTGTCTAGGGTTCAAAGCTATCCATTACGGCTTTGAGAGGTAAGGAAACTGCTTATGAAAATAACAATGTAATGGAAAACAATTACACTATCTATAATTGGTTGATACCTAAATGAAAGTACGGTTTACTTGACAACAGGAGTTTCATTATTTCAAAAAAACGTATTAATGATGACTTTATTGTGATTAGCATTTTTGTAAACATGTTTTAATAGGAAGGAATAATTTTCACCTGTACTTTTACACGACTTCAAACTTTGTTATTGGAAGCCGGCAAACCAATCTTAAATTATCACTTATCTTTTGGCATGTCTCGTTAGCTTTTAATTTTGGATAGAACAGGGTTTTCAGGAATATTTGTTTACTTTGGTTTTATGAAAACAGTAAACAAAATTGCAAACCAAAATCAAAACAGTTGTACGAGAATCTAGCTATTATTTGCATATATAAATATTACAAATACTACATAATACAATAAATTTTGCAAGTATATATGTTTTTTATTTGAGGTTAGTTTATAAACCTCAAATTAATTTGAATATAATTATTTAATTATAATTAATATAATATAATATAATTAATTAATTTTAATATAAAACATGGATTAAAATTGGATTTTATAAATTGTTATTAATTAGGTTGCCTGATGAACTAGCAAGATTTACTACAACTACGTTCAGAAAAAAAGTGATAACGTTAACTGTTATTTCTTTCTTCTAAGAAGAAAAGTTTCATTTCCAGGATAGCAGATATACTTTTGTATAACATCGAGTCAAAAATTAACAATACAATCTGTTCATTTGGTTCCGCTTCTTTCGTCGTCAATAAACTACGAGGCATCAGTTATTCTAGTTTTACCTCTCAACGGAGGATCGCTTTTTCAGTTCCATTATACCTTAGGGCAAATATATAGGTACTTTTTTCTTGGTTCTTACTACACTAACGCATTTATAGTCTTTTACCTTTCTTTTAATCAAGATATTTTCTTGTTTGTACCTTTTGTACAACAATTGCAAGATACTCGATTAGTAGTTTTGTTCTTTTTATGTTTCTTATACAGGAGATACGATATTTTAAATGATACTCTTATAATAGTAGTTAATTCATGCTTATTTATCATTGCATTATTTTGGTTTGGTTTATTTGTCTTTGGTTTATTTAGATTTTATTTTTCCTTAAGGACATTCGGTAACTGGAAAGGTATAAACATTTTATTTCTTGATTGATTTGGACTTTACCTATCGCTTCTAGTGTTTTCGATAGGTAAAGTCCAAATAAATCAAGAAATAAATTCAAATCCATCGCTATTATGTGTTTCAAAAATACAGTATAAACATAACAACGATTATATTACCCATTTTGATTTATAGTATAAATATGATTTGCTTTCGTATTATAAATTTCGAACTAAAGAGTTCAACTACTCTGTAGTTAAGGACTGCTGGGGATAAATTAGTAGTGTTCATCACTAGGAGCGAAAGTGGCTCTTTTTGGTGCGCAATCGTGTTTTAAAAGTGAAGCGCAGCCAAGCTTTTAAAAACGATTAAGCACCAAAAAGTCACTTTTGCTCCGAGTGATGAACAACGTTTCTTATCATAAATCGGAATTAGACTTTTAATCGTTGACAATTTTAACCATACAGTTGTATTTTTGAGGTTATGCTTAAAAAGTAAGTAATATGTGTGTGTTTACATTTCTGTGATTTACAAACAATACTTTTTATAACTTGTGGTAAGGAACGCTTCTATCATGTATAGATCATGAAACAAGAATAACAGTTAGCAAACAGCTGACGTTTTACGTCCTAGGACTTACAAAAGATCACAGCTGATTTTTTAGGTCCTAGGACTAAAAAGTGACGTTTTGCGTACTATTTAGAGAACAAAAAGAGGTGGATTTTATGTAAAATTATAAAAAAAAAAATTTCAATCAGAGATTCGTGTGGAATTTAGTTGTATATGGTTATATATTTTTTAAATGTTAAGGATTTGTACAATACAAGTGATTTTAACGAATTCATACAACTAACCAATTTATTTTTGACATCCCGAACTAAGAGGTAACTACGGGCCTGCACACTGAGGTTAAACTCCCAAAATTTGTACAGACCGAATATAAATTACTTTAAATAAACAAAAAGGCAATATTAACTTGAAGAGAGAAGGTTTAAGCCGTAAATTACATTTATATCACTATATTGTTACTATCACTAATATTCAATGATTATGCCCTTGTCTCGACCCCTAAGTACAATTATTCTCTAACGAAATCAGTTGGAGTTCGTTCAATACGTTTCTGTAATCATACCAATACATTTTGTATTTCTTTAATTAATTGAGAAATAGAATAAAGTAAAATAATGTAATGTCATACTGAAAATAACCTTTCATAATATTTTATCGTTTACGTAATTCCTTCTTCTCAGTCTTCATTCCAACTCAGTCGAGCAAGAGAAACTTGTATTAGTTAAGCCTCTTAATTAAAACACAGTTTTTAAAACGATCGTCGTAGTTTTAAAACTTGAACCTAATTTTCTGAAATCTTACTAATCCTTTTAAGGGCTGGAACTCTTAATAACTGTTATTCTTTAAACTTCTGTTATGAACTTCTGATGTAATAAATACTAGATAATGTAATTTTAGGTCAATTAAACTGATAAATCTTAAAAGAAAATACATATGTATCCATTATTTTAGTAAGGAAAATACAAAATAAACTGAAAGCGGTTACATTTTAGGGTCCAAGCAAGATATATCAGTTTAATATATACAGTATACAGAAATAGAGTATGTTAAATACAATCCTTACTAAAAAAAATAATAAACAGACCCTGTAGGCCTCAATCAGTAGGTCCACTCTGACAGTTCGTTATACTTGCTGTATACTTGGTAATACCTAAATCCTGTATACTTGATTCGTTTTACAATTTAAAACCTTCATATTAATTAAGCCCGTTCTGATGCATACTTAACGTGGGGTTTTGGGGACAACTCGATTGGTAACGTGGTAATTTTCCCATGAGAAAGGGTTGGGATTAGGCTTTAGTACAGTACAGATCAGAAACAACTCAAAACTTAATTGGATCATTGGTATAGTGTCACGGTTCTATGACAATTCAAGGGAACCTACAATGTAATGCATTTATTAGTGAAACATAGCAAAACTCGCCAATAAACCGTATAAAGCCATAAATTGTCAATACTTGCCAATAGTAGCCTTATTTTTAACCTTTTCTGTTGTAGAGATCAAGTTAATAATAATAGTGTATGGTAGTTATGAATAGAATATAATGCTGTGGTAGTTACTACTAAAGAGGGGCACATAATTTAATTCTCAAGTTAATATTTAGGAGCTAATGTAAAAAGGTACTACACACTTGATCATGTAAAAATAACATATTATGGTGGTTCCTGTGAATAGAAGTCCAAAATAGTTCTCGCTATAGTTACGGGTGGGGTAAACCGACGGCGGCAGACGTAGCAGGACTAGCCCTACCCATACCCATCGAGTCGTTAGACCTGAAACTGACTATACCCCTTCCGCTTAACTGCACTTCGACTTTTCCATTTTACCAATAAAATTACGCCCGGGTTGTTTTAAGGGGTGGGGATGATACACACTTCTCGCTGAGGAGTTACCAAGGTAACTAATTTTTCAACTGATCATTGCTATAATAACCTACTTACGGGGAGAGGGGAGTAAAAAGGCTTGGACTCAAAGACACGGACGATTAGTGAACATTTATGTGTACACAATATTTAAAAAAATGGTTTTAAAATTTAATTTGTGATATTATTTTAAAGAGGGTGAGATAAATCAAACTACAAGATTTTGATATGGAAACCAGAATATGGTTATATTCCATGTAAATGAGAGCTACCAACAGATAATATGCGGGTGGAGATTGGCGGAACCAATTCACAAGCTCAAATACTTGTTTATTTCTTAACCGTTTTTTCGATTCACTGCCCTTTTATGTCCAAACTTAGAGTTATTGAATAAAAATAAAATATTTTAAAGGTTGCCCAGACTATAGGCCAATGGTTTTAGACTTTAAATTACTCCCTATCGAGGGTTATATAAGCCACAAAAAGGGTGTCAGTTGTAGAAGATGAGATAAATTATATGTTTGTACACAATTACTATCAAGTAATTTAAAACTTAACCAATCTTTATGGTGTGACTAATATATCAATTCTACCTTTACAATAATACATGTTTTTGCCATACCGTATTTCGGAGCAACCAACAACCGGAGTGACATAATGCGTTTCAGTGTCAGAGCTGCGGCCGCTGTAATTTGTCACCGCGTGCAGCTGACACAATAAACCCATCATCGCAGCTCCGGACACTGGACACGTTAATAACACGTCGGATAGTATTACACCATGCTTTATATCAATAATCTGTTACTCTCTGGTAGAATTGTTGCAGCTATCCTATCCTATACTCTTGGTATGGTTTGTTTGCAGCCCTGGTCTCAAAACGGCTCCAACGATTTCCTTCGAATGTTGGAAATAACTAATTTCTGGGAAAAATAAAAAATTAAATGGGTAAAACTAATGTGAAAAGTAAAAAAAATATTGGGATAGTAAAGTAAAAAAGGATCATAACAGTTGTTTATAAATAATCAGTAAACTGTTAAATTAATACTCATGTAGTTTAAGTATTAACATGTGATTTACTGAGAACAGTAAATAAAACCATGTTATGATTAAATGAATATTACATTTAGAATGGTCATATCCAAAACAAATTAAAGGACATAAAACTATAATAATATCTGGAGTGGCTCGCCAGTAGGGTACGTGGTGAAAAATTACTCAAAATCTTCTAAATAAACTGAATGACCTAAGCAATGCTCGGTCCCAATGTACTAGTAAGTACAATCATCTTTTGGTTTGGGTTTAACTGAGTGCAGTTACAAACTCAACGAAAGTCCCCATAACTTACTATTCGTTTTTGAGGGTGAAAAACTATCAACCTATAGGATTCTTAAGTTTAAGTAAATTATCTAAAGTTATTTTATTTAGTCGGTGTTTAGCCACATGTTTGTTGAACCACTTAAAATAAGTCAGAAGTTGTTATAGAGAATGCAGCATGCTATTTGTAGTTCTTTGAATAACATTGATTATATTAATTATGTTAATGGTTTTGACTATTTTGCCTACTCAGTATGTAGAATTTGTTAGATTACAGTATTATTTTCAGTCATAATGGATTTTGGATGTAAATCATAACGTGCTAAAAGTTTAAATAACCTATTAAAGATAAGATCCATTGATGAATTGAGCCGTGCAGTAGAGTCGATGACTTCTATAACGTCGTCTTGCGTCGAACTGCACTCAATGACACTGATGGTCGCAGGAGCATGTTTTTGCAACATCGGCATCGTCAGCTGACTCCGATAGAGAAGAGACGTTTGAGAAGTTATTTAAAATTAATGTTTGCAAGAGTATTGCAGCAGGAAATAGTGTTATATTATAATCCCTTTAGCAACCATGGAAAAAGTACTTTGGTTTTTATTCTATAGGCTTTTATTTTGGTTTCTCTACCCACAACAATATGCAAACACAATTTTATAAAATTATGGTTTCCTATTAATCATATTTTCATTTAATTAGATGTTGAAAAGCCATGATCCTAAAAACCGCATTGTTTATTTGTATACATACCATGTACTCCTATTTATTCTATATATCTTACTAACTTACACAAACACCACTGTTTCTAAACAATTTACCTCATGCTGTTCCTAGTGATGCGACAACCTAACGGATGTTATTTACAGAAAGGTCCTCATATCTCCACGTCACAAACAGACAACTGTGAACCATTTCTCACTGGTCAGTCTATTGTTGTAGTAAAAGCCGAGGAAATCTCGTGATAGGGGTTGTAACCTATAATACTAAACAACAACCATTATGTGATAAGCGTTATCATGCATTGGGGTTTTATAAACAAAATCATCACCCTGCCCAAAAACCATTACAAAGTGGTGTTATTCACTTTGTACGATTAATTTTTTTTTATAAAATATAAGATACATATTTTTTACGGGTGATGTAGTTTTGTATTTATCCGACCAAAATAAAGGGTCAAAGCAATAAAAATAAGGAAAAACTTTTATAAATACAAATCTCTAGTTTCAAAATTAAATTTTACCCTAACATAACGTTTACAACAACTAGGCTATAAATTTCGTCATAACAAGTAATAACATAAGCACTCTATATATTTCTATATGTAAAACAGCTCAATCGATCGCTGAATAAATGTCTAAGAACACCTGCCATCATGAGTCGTCACCTGCCCTGTCATCAAGTGCCCTGTCATCAAGTAGACTTGCAACAATTGTTGTTCAAACGTCCCTATTTACAGGCTTAGCATTTTTTCTTGAATACTTCAGAAAATATCATAACAAACGTATAAAGACTAGTGCATATTAAATCTTATGAACATTTTTTTCCTAGCTTAGGAAAATGGGCTTTCAAATTTATTACACAAAGGATTCAGACCTGGCGAATGTTATAGTCAAGCGTTACACAGGTTTTGATTTTCTGTAAATTTTCCATGGCTTTAAACTATCAATTAATGATTAAATATTTTAGAAAGGTTTTACAAATTTCTATTTCTTAAAACCAAACAAGTTACTGCCTCAAATAAGCAGGCGATGTTATTCCGTTAGACGGTTTCATTGGTGATATAGCTCGTGAGCCAAATCCTAATTGGGCAGACTAATTAATTGCTTACATATTATTCCACCTAATCAACTGGTACCGAATTATATTAATCAGCATCGCTAACTATAATTAACTACGGCAAACATCAGTAGATTGAATTTAGACTAAGTTTTACCCTTGGGAAACTTCAAATCCTTAAACTAAACTAACATGACACACTATACAGAAACTATATGCTCCTGCGACAACGTCTATAGAAAAATTCTTTGACTCAAACCAGCTTAGCCATATGTTTTAACAAGTGTAATATTTGTTTTTTTAATTTATTTTAGGTGTATAATTACTATTATGTGTTTTTTTTGAGATTACAGATTTTATTGACATATTACGAACGATTAAATTATTGATTTGGGGGTCATACAAACATTTATATAGTACGATTTAACATCAAATATGGTACAAGTTAAAATACTCCCATATGTTATGGCAAAAGAAATTAAGTAGCGCAGAAAGGAAAATGTTGGCTTGAAATAACCATATTGTTTTATCTAACAATCGTCCTGCCACCCTTTTGTTTCTCACATGAAATTAAATGCAGTCATTGGAAACAATTGTGTAGATTTTATTGTTACGACAGTTTCACATATAGAGGCTTAAAGCAACACAATGATGAATTTGGGTGTTTTCCTTACTCGTATTTAATCAAACAAAGGTTGTTTGAAAATCAAATTAACAAGAGAGTTTGAGTTTGAATAAGGCATCGCACATTTTCAGTTACATTTAAATGCAATCAAGAATGTTTCCGTGTGCGGGAGATGGAAGACGGAGTAGAGAAATTGTCAAACGTTTAGATACTGGCTGGTAACAACGACATTCCCACTTTGTGTAGGAACAGTGTTTCCCACTTGGTTTGTAACGTTGCATCAATCTGTCAGCTAAACATTTTAAAGTTAAAATGTTCTTTTTCCCTCTTCTTGCTGTAAACCTTTACACTTGTCATTCAAATTTTGGTGATGATACAGAATTGTTATTATCACAAAAATGAATAATCATGCATTCTATTCACGCAAGGGATTTTTGGCTAAAAAAGGTTTTGTTTGATTTGTACATCGAAAAGATGACAAATGGAAGCATTACAAGTAACTACATTAAATAAAATGGAATGAAAGATTTACGGTCAAATAAAAGTTTAAGCTTTTGAAAGTTAAAACACAATTATAAAAAATATTTACTCATGTTCACCAACGAAACCTAATTTGTGAACTGCATGGTATCCTTATACAGATTACAATGATTGTTTGGTTGAATAATTTTATAGTCCAAATAAAACCAATTGTTCAAATGTCATACTCATTAAAAAAGAGTACTAGAGAAAGGCGAAGGAAAGTTATTTTAGTCTAAAGGGTTGATAAATTTATATTTAATTTAAAACAAAGTTTATACAAAACACAGAGTTTGGACATGTAAAGCTGACGGCTCACCATAACCCCAGTGGTAACTGTTTCATGAATAGATTTTGCCTGCAGTTTTACATTAATTAACATCACATATTTTTTCCATTACAAGAATTTAAACAAACTAAAAATCGGTGGGTGGATAACTTTTAATTTATAACAAGTTAATACGGCTCTACGTCAGCTTAATCCTATCTGAATTACTCAACTCCAAATTAGTAATCACTATTATGATAGTAATGTTCAATTTACAGTACAAATATATCAATATACCAAACATATATAAATTAAACAATAACATATTTTAAATATGTATAATGGAGTTTAGCTAAACCATAGTTTGTATTTATTTAATTATTTTAATTAAATTTAACTGCTGTTTTTAAATTTCCAAACACTCGTAAATACATATTTGTCTTCTGGCAAATACATTCATAATACAAAAAAATCTAGAATAAGGCATGTCAAATACCTAGAAAAACAACCCATTCAATTCTTCAATTCCTTTTAAACAGAATATGACAAAAAGCTTTGCATCTTTGCGTACGTCTTTATGTTAGTGTTGTTGTTATTTTATACGTTTACAAGACTAGTATATTTGTTGCCAATCATACATGAAAAGCAGAAACCCTCTATTATTTGTTACCATTTCGATTATAGAGATATTAAAATTGCCTCAATCCTTGATTGTGTAGAGGGGTTTTAAACTTGTTGATAGTTCTATTTTGCTCATAAGGATGACATGACGATTAGAATTAATGCATATGCTTTCTATATCAGCTGTTCATGTAATATAACGCAGTGTTACAGCGTTAACTTACGCTATAAGCTAATTATAAAGAATTTAGTACAACATGTCTAAATAGTAAATCAATATGCATACTACTGCTTTTGATAGCTAACCATTTTAATAAGTTCCTCAATGGGAAGGCTTTGCTCGATTTTGAACAACAGATCTACTAGTGAATCATAAGAGACAATGTGAAAGGAAGTGAAAAAGGCATTTAAAAATAGTTCCAAACTTACTACAGTCTCTGCCTGCATAATCTTAACACAATACATAAAGAGTAGGTTTAATACAGATAAACTGTTTTTTATAGTGAGCCACTTCAGGCAATGTAGGAAATGTTTATGATTTTTACATAACGTATTTTGTTACCTTTTCACCTTGAGAATAAACAGATTTAAATTTGAATTGAGTATTTAAACTGATATTTTGCACGGTGTTGTTTTTGAGTAAATATTGTATTTTTACAACATTAGTAAGATGATGAGAGATTTAAAAAACTAAATACAAGGGGTTCCCAAAGATAACATCCCAAAAGAGAAGATCAGTGCAATAAGAAACATGACGTTGATAAGAAAATCTTCAAATCATATTCAGATTTAAAGATAAAAAAAGGAAATTTTATTTCAAATGTAAATTTTCAGTTTATAATGTTCAAGATAATAATTACAATTTTGGATACCAAAACTTTTTTTAAAAAGTTAGGGGTGGGTACTTTTTAAAATATAAAATATCGTTAATGAAAAAAATATATTAACTTTAAGTTTACCCTGTATAAATGTGGTATGTAGAATCATCAAGAAACACGACAATACAGTGTCAAGAAGGGATGGCTATGTTGACGTTAGCTGTGGTAGGGAACGTCAAAAGGCTGTTATCAATGATTAAGACTCAACGTTGATGATCAGGGCGTAATGACTCTTAAACGACAAGAAGATAAGTCCTGACCCTCTTGAAGATATTAACACAAGTTCGTGGTTATTACTATTTTGAAGTGAAGCTACACCTTTAAAAACTTATCATAACAATATAAAAGGTCGATAGAAAATATGGTCATTATGCTAGTTAAATCCACCAAAGTTTAATTAGGTAAAAAGAGGAAGAATTGTATACGATTTAGAATATGTTTTTCCTCATCAAAGACAAATATATGTTTATATTTTCACTGTTTTATCCTATTTTTTTTTTAAATATCACTTTTTTATCCTGCAAAGAACAAACATAACCTACGACCGAAAGTACTATTACCTATAGTTTTTGGTATTAAAATTGTATAATTAACCCTATTACAAGTTTTCTGGAATTAAAGAATGTGTTTATTTAAATAAGTATTTAATAAAATCATCAGTGTAGTTTGTTTTAATTACACCCCCTTTATTAAAATACAGGGATGTAATAGCCTGACTAATATTATAACAAATCTCCCCAATTATTAAATTTCACACAAATTTTTCATTTTAGGAATTAAAACATTTAAAGTGGTGAAACTGTTTGAAATATATAACTTTTAATTTGTCACTACCAACAACATGTTTTCTTTAATGACATTGAAATTAATTAAACCGTTGAACTTTTTTATAACATAAATATTTTACCAACTTGCATTGATACAATATGAAGTGTTATATTTTTACAAAATAATTGATACGTTACTAGAATAGGCATACCTTTGAAACCACATTTTTTGACTCATTATAAGAAAAATTTTAATCTTAAACGAGTGTTATTGAGAAGATTCTGAATCCCTCCAAAACTGTAATTTTTTTAGATATAAACTTTACACTGCTAAATATTAAATACTGCAACTCTTTGACGACTGTAGCGTTGGTTGAACACATATTTTAGTCAAAACGATACAAAAACATATTCAAACAATGAAAAACTATGACTATTCTAAGTTATTCTTATTTGTTGTTTCTTTTTCCTTTAACAGAAGAGTTACTAGGATGTATGAAACCCTAAAAGGTACTAGATGATAAGTGTACTATATTTAAGAAACTAATGCACTTTTATGTTCCGTTCAAAATTTACTAACAAAGACCACATCTCGACTGATTGTAAAATCAGTCGAATTAAGTTAACAAATCAGTCGTAATATGTTTACTGCAACCATGTCGGGTCGGCTGTAATCTCATTGTCTGATTGGCCGGACTCTGTGGTACGTTTATTGTGACTCTACAGCATGGCGATATTAAATTTATGTTTATTTACAAATTATTATTCGTGAATTCAACAATGACAATATGCCAAATTTTGGAAAATCGCTAGACAACCATGAAATGTGTGCGTATTTTTATGGCAAATGTGACGGTTAAGAATAAGTGAGATGCGTTTTGAACCTTGACACTGACCGAAACCCAAATTACTAGTTTAGGACTTTCACATAATTCGGTTTTAGTCAAGCGATACGACGATAAAGATTATAGTTCTCATACTGGGAAATAGGGCTCGGTTCCATTTAGCAGGACTAGAAAACTCGCAGGGTAGGCCTTACAAATATATGTTTATATTTTCACTGTTTTATCCTATTTTTTTTAAATAACACTTTTTTATCCTGCAAAGAACAAACATAACATTTGAAACCACATTTTTTGACTCATTATAAGAAAAATTGTAATCTTAAACGAGTGTTATTGAGAAGATTCTGAATCCCTCAAAAACTGTAATCACATACCACTGTATCAACTGTATCATAAAGGTAAGGTCCTCTTTATGTATTTAAAGGTGGTTTTTTTCCTGGGCTCTGGTGTTTCCTGGTGGTCCTGGCCTGGACTTTGGATTAAATGGGTTATGTTTGGTTAGTTAAATTCTATGCGTAATCTTTTTTTGTTTTTAATATTTCTTTTAATAATAAACTCAATTCAACTAGAACGATTATTTATGTTTTTTTTTTTAGATTGAAATAAACTTTCAAGGTAGCCTGTGTCCTTTAGAATGAAAATATCAAGATTTTAAAGTTGTATACAAAACTGAAAATTAGGGCAATGTTGTTGGTAATCGCTAAAATTGGTTTAGAAAAAACGGAGTAATCATCTTAACAATATTCGCCTTAATGCATTGTTAAATTGCACGTAGCGTCTTACTCTTGTGAGAGTTATTTTACTCAGTATGTCTCTTTGTTCAAAATTGGCTGATGAACCAGGAAAAAGTACGAATATTTCTATTATAAAATCACAAGTTGCCAAATGTACTAAACTTATTCGATAAGTTAACAAACTCTAGTGGTACAAATCTAGCTTAATCTGTGTTATGTAAGATGGTGAACCTCTGACCAAAATATGTTGTCAGAGCTCTCAGGTTAAACTGTTACCTCTCTCTTGACCTGACGACTTCTTATGTTGTCTCTGATTGTGTGAGAAATAAGTTGATTGACAACCATTTTAACATAAATGTAATTTCTGTTATTGTTATTAGTTGTTGTAAGTTTGAGTTTAAAAGTTTTGGCTCAATATACTTATTATATACAACTTTTTGGCTTAACTATTAGACCTAACTATTTGTGTTAGGCGCCTAGTATCTCAGGTCATGCTGTAATAGGCATTTCGGATTTTACTATAATCGTAAATATTTATTTTAAGTTTAAATTCTATCAGTACGAATGTATTTAATGATGACATAACAGGCTAGTTTAAAAAATATTACTAACGTTGCATTAATAACTAAGGTAAGCGATTCATGAAATCCAAATATTGAGAATTCATCAACTTATCAAATACAATCAACCTTGTGCTCATATTAATTTGTAATTTGGTACCTGCCTGGTTTGTTTTTCAGAATAACTGAATGTTTAAATAATGTTTAAATTGTCCGTTATTTTTGTATTACTAACAAATTGTGCTGGTTTATTTTTTATATTGTTTCCATTATTTCCATATGTAAAACTACTCGTTAGGAGTAAGTGTTTTATTGACAAATATTTCCAGAAGATTTAAATCAAAATATATATTAAACAAGAAATATTAATTAACAAGACTTTTCCTTTGAGAATAGAATACTTTTGTTATCGAAATATTTAAGGATGGGTTTCTTGAACAAAGTATGAGTTATAAATCAGTACAGATGTATTTTTCAATACTGAAAGTAAATTTTAAGATAAATTTATTTCGTAAAACCCACAACTAAACACACCAGTGCTACATAAAGAGTGCTAAACCGTTTGTTTACATTCATTTTGTCTCTAGTTTGTATTTGCCAATAATAAAATTAAGCTTAATTGTTTATCAAGGATCACTCCGTATCTTTGACTAACAAAATATAGAGACCCCAAACATAAGCCGGCCATTTATTTGTTTGTTGACATCTTTACCAGTGGACTACAGTTCAAAAATATATGTTTAAAGCAATATTTCACTTACGATTCAGGAAATCTAAAACCTAAGAGAGTGCAAAATTTTCTTATTGTTTATAAAGAAAGTAAGCAGGGCAGAGGCAATTCAAAACAATGTATACCTTGATGTTTGCTTGGGAAATTAGAACAAATGTTTTCAATTCTTGCTTTGGTTATGAAAGTTCAGAGGAATAATGAAAAAATATTGTTTTAGCATTATGAGAGCGAACTGAATTAAATTTTACTTCAAGTGTGTAGCATCAAAAGGTTTAATTAAAAAATTCTACTTTTTATGTGTCATAATAGTTGTTAAAGCTGTCAACATATTAAAAAACCCATTACAGCAATATGTTTAGGATTTAAATTTCCAATACAAAAGAGTTTGATTACCAGATGCAGCCTTTTTCATGGTGTCGTCGTAATTTATTTATAATCAAGCGACATACAACATTCTATTTATCTGTTATAAGAATGACATAGCCCCCACGTTCGCAGTGTTGCTGCAACGTGAACTATTATATTTTTTTTTATATAAATAAACATTTTATCGGCTAGCACGATAAATGTTGTTACAACTAAACATGGCACAATAAATTACGTATCTAATTAAGCTTTATGTTGACCACTATGACTGGTCAAAATCGATTGCCTTCTAAAATCAACCATATAGTGTATACAGTATACAGTTTAAATATATTTTGTAGTGTTGTGAGAATCAATACATTGTATAAAGTTTATAAATTATATAGAGTTTCAATTCACCAGACGATGAACACACAAAATGTATGAATCTATGATATCTATGAAGGGTCTATGTTGAATTTTTGTGTCTATTAATATTTAAGGTCCCTAAGAAGTTCCATATATATACATATATAATCAGAAATATGGTATTTAAGAAAGACGTTTTAAAACACATAAATATATATTGACATATAACTTTTAAATCGTGAAGGTTACGTCATAAATAGGTTTTCAGTAAAAGGTAACATTAGTCTATTGTTTGTTGTTTTTTGTGTTTAATTATATTGTCTTAAAGAGTAACATTTTGGGAGACTAAGGAAATAATTACGAGTATCTGAGGGCACGTCCCAGGAGGTTAACTCTATTAACACATTATCAATCACCTTAATTTCCCCTTAATTACTATCAATGAAATAAAATATTATTCTCAGTATCTGATTTATTGAAAATTATTCTCAATTGAGTCCAGAAAACATAACAATGATATAAAACACAAGTATATATGCAAATGGCATAGCACTTATTTATATTTGAATAATTTTGAATTACTCTGAAAAATAGTAGGTAAATACATTTTTAATAATGGCAATAGCTTAATGAGAGTGTTACGTTTTTGTTACCAACCGTACAAATTAGTAACAAGGGACATGGACACTCGCGCATGTTAATGCCAGCGCATGAACAATTTTGACCAGCCTCTAGTTATGTTGCATAATTAAGAGATAACGGTATAACTTCTTGCTTGCTATACCCATGTAATTGTTAAATTATAATTTTACAAAGCCAATATTAAAGTTCCCTTCTATAATCACACCTTCATCAGAGTGACCCTTCAATTTAAATATTTTGTGATTTCTGAGTCTTTTTTAAAATGTAATTGAGCGAAGCTCTCTTTCCCTCACTTTTTCACTTCTTTGTAACGGCATCACAGTGTAATGGCTTTACCGATTGATATGAAATTTGGCCAGTAACAAGGTGATACCGAGGAGAAGGTTTTTCTTTAGAGAGGTTTGCAAAATTGCTCCTACGTTACGCCCCACTGGGTCTTAAATTTTACATGTTATTGTAATGGAATAAATATTTTATTGGGTTTATGTCACATGTTTTTAACTGACTTCATTTAAATTAAATAAACAGCTGTTAAGAACTGTTACTGTTTGTTTACATTATTTTAAGTTTGTTTACTAAATGTAGCGTTCTTCCCCGTAGATCTTCTTTGTTCGCGCTTTAACGTTAACTGTTGCTTCGCTCATTTATGCGTCTAAAGTGTAACGGAAGACCATCCTAGTATTCTTCACATCTTGATTTTGGATATTTAGGTTTTTTCATAAAAACCACTTGGAAAATTTGATATTGTTAAGTAATTTCATTATTTTAATTTTTAAATATGAGATAATACAAATAAAAAATATGAATGAGTTTTAGATTTATAATTATGTAAAAAATCACTATGATCTTTTTTGAACGGGAGGTACATGCTAACATTAAAGAAGTCCTTCTTGTTTATATTTTGTATGCTTCAATGAAGTCACAATTAGAGAACGGGCAGTAGGATCATGGTCATCTGTCATAAAGAAGATATTACAGGTACTGGATAAATTTAAGAACTCATTCAATATTTTTAATCTGGATCGTGTTTTTACTATTTTCTTTTTTACCAACAAAATCATATATTATTTTTTCTCTTGTATAAATAAATAAAATTACTTTTAACTATTACACTTTAATTGTAATTTGTTCGGACTTACACATTGGGTCTAGTATTTAAAACTACACTACGTTCGGGATATAAGGTATTCATATTATGGTTATATGAAATTAGGGTTCACTTGATACCGGAAGAGGTTTTCCAGCCTACCTAAACGTTACATACACTAATGATAAGTAAAATAATTTCAATAAATAAAAAATACGTTCAAGTATGATAAAAACTTTTTCACTTTATGATGGAACTATATACTACATTATTTGTTTATACAATCCCAAATGCATGAAAGTAACTAGTTAATAAATTACTGTGGACTGTGGAAAAATAAACCTGTGTGCATCGGAGTTCTGTGTTTGGACGCAACACCACCAAAACCGGTAATTGATTTTGATTCTCTTGATTAGCTTAGCTGAAACTGAAAACAGATTACTTGTTTGGTTAATTTAAATTTTACTCTTTGTTCGGAAATGGATGTATAAAATGTAATGATTATAAAATATACTCTCTGATTATTCAATTAGGAAAGAATGTATAAAATAATAACCTTACTTAATATTGACACACAGAAATATATGTCTAATTTATTATTATTCCAAAAAACATAATACACTGAGTTTCACATTTTAAACAAAATGTTAATATTGTTTTGGTTTCATTTATCTATATGTGACCGTGCCCAGGAAAAGGGACCTTAACTTCACAGAGCAAAAATTTCAGGAGAGCATTTTTTAGTGATTTTGGTCAAAAAATCACATTTTTAGGTTTTTATATTTTATTATAGTATAACTCTTTGCGAATATTTTAATGTCTTATTTATATATATAATCCAATGCTAAAGCAATGAAATTATTTTTTTCCAAAACCCGTACACTTTTATGAAAAGGGACCTTAACTTCACCCTATGCTTTTTAAATGGGTGAAGTTAAGGTCCCTTTTAAAATTTTTATTTTTCAATAAGGTGGCTGTGGTTGTGGTCAAACGCAGATGACCCGCCACCACCAAAAAAAACAAAGAAGACCAGGAAAGGGGGAAAAAGTAATTAATTTATGAAAGAAAAGAATAAACAAGAGTCAAGTTGAAATAAGGTTGAGTAGGCCTATAAGTTAATTTAAAAATATAATGTTAGCAATGTAAGGTTTTAACAAATAAAATAATAAAGTTAGTTATTTCTCGCATTTCGTCCTTTTTTTAAATTACATTCCTTTACATTTTATTTTATAGCTTTTAAACTAAAAAAGGGCAGTTTCAAACAAAAACTGTCATTAAATTGGGAAGAAAATTCTCTAAATAACAAGATCATTTCACTGGAGTTTTATGTAAGTATTATAGTAACAAGCATTCATGTAAAAAGTACAAATTTTAACGCTTGATTCCCGAAAACGTCTTTTTTTAAAAATTAAAGTTTAAACATCTATAACTCAGCCAATTTTAAAGATATCTTAATGTTTTTTCCACCAATATGCTCAGAATTGAATGCTGTTTCCATGGATACCAATAACTCAATTTCTGTCTGGGTGAAGTTAAGGTCCCTTTTCCTGGGCACGGTCACATATTTCTAGTACAGCTTAACAGCTATTAAGGTCCACCCATTAATTCCCAATATACCTATAGTGGGTACTTAATACAATAATGCGACCTGCTCAAATATTGCGTTGTTGAGATGCAAATTCAGTTAACTGCAAGGTAATTTCGAACCCAGTCCTATTTGTAATGTAATCAGAGCACCGCTTTCCATATTAACTTTGACAACTCTGTGAAGATTACTTTTTACAGCCTAAATAAAAGTTTATAGGTAGTTGTACACTCACTTAAAGCATTTATTTTATTTTGTAGACCATCATCATGCCTTATAATATTTAATCCTCCTAATGAACAATTAGTTCCAGTGTTGACTTGGCAAATAAATATTCTATTCATTCTAGGTTTCTTAATATTTGTAAGTTTTTTACAACTAGGGACTTTATTAAAAATATGTGGGCCAATGGAATGTAATAGTTTAGAAAATTATGTATTTTTGGGTTTTGGATCAGGATCATTATTATAATATTTTTATCTATTTCTACATGATCAGTTATTCTGTGGAAGGCTCCCACTTTTGACATTAACTTTAAACAGATATCTTAAAGGGAGGAATTTTAAAGACAAAAACAATGGTCTTGAACTTTATCTGTTACGTTTTCCCGCTAGCAGGCTTACTTAGTGTAGTGCTGGGTCTATGTAAATAAAGTAGCAGTTATAAACCTATTTATGATTTATATTAAATAAACTAAGAGGATTTTTAGAAATTGTAGTCGCTTTCAAATATAGACCTGACAAGCAAGGTGTCTTATATTGGATTTGACAAAGTTTCATTTTTAATAATCTGAATGGTAATTAACGAGTTTAATAAAAGCGTTTTGGCATAAAAATACGTGTCGGTTATGGCCTGCAGACGTCAGCTGGTATTTATATGTTTACAAACTAGTTTGCTTGACATAGTTTTGTTGGTTCATGTGTCCCAAAATGTAAGAAACATGTATTTAATTAAATACTGCTTGAGAGTTATGAAGAGTAGGCAATTTCTTTCTAGACAACAAGTTTCTTGCCTTTATCCCATCTTTGTGGTCAGTAGTGGGGGTTTGCCGGTGCTGGCTCACTTGATTAATTGCTTCCGGAAGCGCTGCGTCATTAAATACGTCATCTGAGGCTGAGCCAGTGACGTAGGCGGTTTTGTGACGTAATGAGTGAAAGGTTAAAGTTCAAGGTCACGGGGAGGTAATTTTAAAAAAGTACTACCTCGCACGCGTAAAATCCGATTGTGATTCGATAGTTAATCGATAATAAATATCGAATAAATATCGAATGAAACAATCGAATGATACGAGTGCGAGGTAGTACTATTACAAATATTACTTTATTTACAATAATTCATGTTTACAATAGTTCCCCGTTGTTCGTTGTCATCGATGTTGTTGATCCGGACGAGTTGCGGCCATCACTTCGCTTTCTGAAGAAAGACGGTAGATACTTCGATCCCTGCGCAGAGTCCATGTTGTGTTTTTGACACCTATCTGTTCTGTTAGGTGTTTGCATTTCATTGCTGTCAGGAGGAAAGAATACGTGACGGCAATGAAATAGAAACATCTATCAGACCTTGAGTGAAATGATATTGTTATTTTGTGAAGAGCGTCTCGGAGAGCTCGATGTTCACCGGTCGAGAGCCGGAGGTGTACTGACTATTCGCTAGCTAGCGTTTTTGGTATCAAACAAAATGGTGGGGGTAAAAGTGTAGTAGAACGAAGCAGATGGTGGACAGCAGATGGGCGGCGGCAGGTGGCAGGCGGCAGGTGGCAAGTGTGCGGCAGATGGTAGTCCCCCACTACACCAGTCCCCCACTACACCAGTCTCCCCACCAAGTTTTACATCGCACAATAACTAGTTTACATGTGTTAGTTAGGGTTTAGCTCTTAGACTGTCAAGACCTTACCTCCGTAACTAAAAACCTCAATAATGTTTGCGCTTCAACGCTGTATAAGTATAACAGCTACTATGATCTAAACCGGTGCATGTATTCATATGGTTCTTTTTGCGTAGCAAACAACTGGTTAAAAGTGTTTCAACCTCAATTATTCTTCGACGAAACCGCTCATTGTCCACTAAAAGTGTAGACCTTCTGTCTTCATCGTCAGGGAAGTAGAAAGTAGTGTCAAGGGGACTACTGAAGGTCACCTTCCTCATGTTCCTGTAAAACTGCGACATTTTTCAGACCGTCTAGGTAGATGTTTATACGACAAGAGCTGGAAGAGTAATGATGTAGCGTTATCGTGTATAATAGGCATCTACCCCCACCACAACGTTACCTTGTCCTTCAAACCATCGTTTTTACGCCACGGATGCTATACTGTTGGTTAGATTTAAATTTAAATTGCACCTACTTGTTCGCCTTGTCAAGCTGCGTAATTGAAGTACCCACATGTTAGACCTTGAACCAAAAACAAAGAAGTTATTTAGGTCTATCCTTGAAAATAGTTGTTTTTTCGCTGTTGCTGCTATACCCTTTGTTGGATCTGAATTCTGTTTGCACCAACTTGTTCGTCTGATCAATCCGCGTAATTTGAGTACCCACTTAATATATTTTAAACCGTAAATAAAGAAGTTATTTAGGCTTGCCCTTGAAAATAGTTGTTTTTCGCTGTTGCTGTTATACCCTTTGTCGGATCTGAATTCTGTTTGCGCCAACTTGTTCGTCTGATCAATCCGCGTAATTTGAGTACCCACATGACATACTTTGCACAAACTGTGTACCCCCCCCTTTTTTGGGTCATGTTCAAGGTCAAGGTCAAGGTCAAGGACCTTGGGACTTAGAAATTTTCACAAAGTGGGCTGCACACAAACATAAGACTAATAGTCTCCTGCCTATGTACAGGCCAAGTCCCTAACTTGAAATGCTTAGGGTGGTCCTGAAAAGGACCGTTTGTGTTTGAAGGAGATGGTGGATAAGGAGCGGTGAGCGGTAGTCAGTGTTTATTTTTCCTTTGTAACCCACTTTACTTGTCCCTTCTGCCATACTAAAATCAAGTCGCACTTGGTCTCAGGAGGTGGCAGAGTGGACCTTGGAAGGTGGACCTTGACGTAACGGCCACCGCCAAAGAGGTGTTGGAGTAGGTACTCATCATCGCTGATCTTCCCCACAAGTAGATACTCCACGTTTAATTTCAACTGCGCAAACTTGACGGCGACAGACTCCAGCGGCGTTACCAACTCGGTAAGTTTCACCGTAGCCGTCCTCTTCATTATCTCCTCAACAGTTGGTGGCGGCGATGAAGGTCGAAGCGATGAAGGGCGAGGTGATAGCGATGGTGAAGATGCAGTGGACGTCGAAGGCCGTTGGTCGAAGTAAAGTGGGTGGTTTCGAAAATTCTTCCGTATGCAAGATTTAAAAGAACTAGGTCTTTTGAATCCGCTCCTTTTTTCCGAAGACTTCTTCAAAGTCTCCTTCAAACGTTGCAGTTTCTCGGGTGTAATGGGAGAAGACATAGCGCAGAGGTGTATTCAGTTCGCAAGGCAAAGCTGGAATGAGGTACCAGACGGAGCAAAGCGGGTCGCCAAGTGCAACCGTGACATTTCCATATACGGGTAGAAAGCTAAAAACCGGTCTACATCCGGTTCCCCTTCCCCCGTGACGACACAACCTCCCCCCCCCCTTTTTGGGTCATGTTCAAGGTCACCCCCCCCCCTTTTAGGGTCATGTTCAAGGTCACCCCCCCCCGTGACGTAACATCCCCCCCGTGACGTAACATCCCCCCTTCCGCTTCGGTGACGTCACTTTGCCTTTATAAGCGGGAGCAGTCCTCAGTCTCGTCGCAGTAGCTTGCCGCCCGCTGTTTGGGTATACGTCCCAGTGGGTTGCACTCTGCTGCAGCGTAGGTCTGTTAAGTGTGCGTTGGGCCCGACGCGCAATTAAGAGATCCGCGCCCTTGCATGTTTAGTTAGTTTGTTAAGCATGTTAGATAACGCTTGTAGTTTGCTGCTAGGTAATGTAGTTAGTCTAATATATGTTAGTGTTTGGTATCGGTTTGAAGTGTCTTATTTACTAATGAAATATGTACTCCCGGCCCTACAGGTCCCTCAACAACCTTGGTCAAAACTTGGGTTCGCAGCAGCCTGACGCCGGGTGTTTGGGTCTACGTCCCACCGGGTTTCAGTGATACTGTTGACCTTTGCAAAACCGACCTTGGTTGTTCTTGTAAAAGTAACGTTAACTGATTAATTTTGTTTACATAGTTGATGGTAAAGTCTTTATTTTCAAAGTAATGTATCTTGCTTCTCATCCTTTTCCTAACCCCTCTAAGGTATGGCGCGCAAACCGACCTTGTGTCAATACGGCGCGTAAACCGGTTGACATTTCCCATCTTAGCCTGAGAAAACCTTGTAAAATATAAAGTCAGTCTCTTGTTTAAAATCAGTCTCTTGTTTGTTGTCTTTTGTCCCCTTCCCAAATACAGAGCGGGGAATAGAGCAGTATGTTATGCTCTATTCCCCGCTTTGGCTTCATGTTCAGATGACCTTGGGACTTAGAAAATTCACGTACAAAGCGGGGAATAGATCGGTTTGTGGTCCAAGTGAGAATCAATTACTGCTCTATTCCCCGTTTCAATAATATGACCAAACGACCTTGACCCACTTCGGGACTTAGAAAATCCTCGTATTGTAATATATCCCCCCCCCTGACGTAACATCCCCCCTTCCGCTTTGGTGACGTCACTTTGCCTTTATAAGCGGGAGCAGTCCGCAGTCTCGTCTCAGTAGCTTGCCGCCCGCTGTTTGGGTATACGTCCCAGTGGGTTGCACTCTGCTGCAGCGTAGGTCTGTTAAGTGTGCGTTGGGCCCGACGCGCAATTAAGAGATCCGCGCCCTTGCATGTTTAGTTAGTTTGTTAAGCATGTTAGATAACGCTTGTAGTTTGCTGCTAGGTAATGTAGTTAGTCTAATATATGTTAATGTTTGGTATCGGTTTGAAGTGTCTTATTTACTAATGAAATATGTACTCCCGGCCCTACAGGTCCCTCAACAACCTTGGTCAAAACTTGGGTTCGCAGCAGCCTGACGCCGGGTGTTTGGGTCTACGTCCCACCGGGTTTCAGTGATACTGTTGACCTTTGCAAAACCGACCTTGGCTGTTCTTGTAAAAGTAACGTTAACTGATTAATTTTTGTTTACATAGTTGCTGGCAAAGTCTTTATTTTCAAAGTAATGTATCTTGCTTCTCATCCTTTTCCTAACCCCTCTAAGGTATGGCGCGCAAACCGACCTTGTGTCAATACGGCGCGTAAACCGGTTGACATTACCCATCTTAGCCTGAGAAAACCTTGTAAAATATAAAGTCAGTCTCTTGTTTAAAATCAGTCTCTTGTTTGTTGTCTTTTGTCCCCTTCCCAAATACAGAGCGGGGAATAGAGCAGTATGTTATGCTCTATTCCCCGCTTTGGCTTCATGTTCAGATGACCTTGGGACTTAGAAAATTCACGTACAAAGCGGGGAATAGATCGGTTTGTGGTCCAAGTGAGAATCAATTACTGCTCTATTCCCCGTTTCAATAATATGACCAAACGACCTTGACCCACTTCGGGACTTAGAAAATCCTCGTATTGTAATATATCCCCCCCCCTGACGTAACATCCCCCCTTCCGCTTTGGTGACGTCACTTTGCCTTTATAAGCGGGAGCAGTCCGCAGTCTCGTCTCAGTAGCTTGCCGCCCGCTGTTTGGGTATACGTCCCAGTGGGTTGCACTCTGCTGCAGCGTAGGTCTGTTAAGTGTGCGTTGGGCCCGACGCGCAATTAAGAGATCCGCGCCCTTGCATGTTTAGTTAGTTTGTTAAGCATGTTAGATAACGCTTGTAGTTTGCTGCTAGGTAATGTAGTTAGTCTAATATATGTTAATGTTTGGTATCGGTTTGAAGTGTCTTATTTACTAATGAAATATGTACTCCCGGCCCTACAGGTCCCTCAACAACCTTGGTCAAAACTTGGGTTCGCAGCAGCCTGACGCCGGGTGTTTGGGTCTACGTCCCACCGGGTTTCAGTGATACTGTTGACCTTTGCAAAACCGACCTTGGCTGTTCTTGTAAAAGTAACGTTAACTGATTAATTTTTGTTTACATAGTTGCTGGCAAAGTCTTTATTTTCAAAGTAATGTATCTTGCTTCTCATCCTTTTCCTAACCCCTCTAAGGTATGGCGCGCAAACCGACCTTGTGTCAATACGGCGCGTAAACCGGTTGACATTACCCATCTTAGCCTGAGAAAACCTTGTAAAATATAAAGTCAGTCTCTTGTTTAAAATCAGTCTCTTGTTTGTTGTCTTTTGTCCCCTTCCCAAATACAGAGCGGGGAATAGAGCAGTATGTTATGCTCTATTCCCCGCTTTGGCTTCATGTTCAGATGACCTTGGGACTTAGAAAATTCACGTACAAAGCGGGGAATAGATCGGTTTGTGGTCCAAGTGAGAATCACTTACTGCTCTATTTCCCGTTTTAATAATATGATCAAACGACCTTGACCCACTTCGGGACTTAGAAAATCCCCGTATTGTAATATATATTTACTCGTTACAACATTATTACCCCCACCGTATAACACTTGCACTCCCCACTACTATCAGTATGTATAAAAGAGGGTCCCCCAGCACTAGTAAAATCATTCTTCCTCTTGTGCTGTTATACCTCACACCATGGCACACATTAGGAAGCAGACACAACCTCTCAAATTGAAACCTTCTGCTTCGTCTTCGCCCGCCTCTACCACTCCGTCTTCTGCGGTTCCATCCATCCTTCGGACAGCCCTGATGTTAGCTAACATCGTCCCGGAGAACTGTCCACCACTACCTGCTGCGTCAACGACTTACACAAGTCCTTCACCTCTTCCGTCAACTTCTCGTGCTGTTTCTCCAAGTCCTTCACCTCTTCCGTCAACTTCTCGTGCTGTTTCTCCAAGTCCTTTGTCAACGTCTCGTGCTGTTTCTCCAAGTCCTTCTACATCTTCAAGTTGTTCTACATGTTCATCAAAGTCTTCCAAATCGTCTGCTTCTTCATCCTCATCAACATCAAGTTCGAGACCAAGCCAACCAGCCACCCAATCATCTTCTCCAACCAGACCTTCAGTAATCTGCACATATACTTCATCTCCTTCAGAGAAATTTAAACAACTTAAATCTGTACAAAGGATGTGCATGCTTCCTGCACAACAATGTAATTATATATTCAAAAAAGGTGCTAAGAAAGGTGAACGCTGTGTTAAACGTTGTATTTTAAATGAAGAAACGTGCAGTCTTCATTTAAAATTAAACCATGGCGCATCTCCTTCTTCACCACGTGCAACAGTGGTGCCAATTAAAATTCGAATTAACAGGCTTTGTAAAAACAAACGCTACTTCTTTGTTAAAATAAAGGACTTTGCAAAGGTGTTGGTTCAATGTGAAGGTAAACTGTACTATGTAGAGTTACCTAGAGCCATGGACCTCCACGTCAAAAAACCTACCCACAAGGACTATTTAATTCGAAATGATACAGGTATCACTGTGTGGAAATCATTAAAATAATAATATAAATAAAAAGACCAAAAGTTTATTCCAAATTAAATAAAGCATTTTTTCCAAATTAAAAAAAAGTGTGGACAACCTATTTACAATTTGTAGCATATGCTGCAGAGTGTAAATAAGTTGTCCACACTTTTTTTTGCAATGTTACAACGACCTTGACCTAGATAACGGACTTGGATAATTTACACTAAGTCAAAGATAAACTTAAAAGGAAAAAGGAGAAATATTATACTAAAGTCATTATTCAACAGTAAAGAGGGGAGGGGGTAAGCGGGTATTTAAGCGAGCGATTCGGAATATAATTATTAGTTGTATCATCATCATGAGCGTCAACAGCAACACATGGGGAAAGGAAATTAACGAAGAGGAGTTGTACGCAATTGCTGAGGCTGCAGAAATGACTGAAGTTTTTAAGATTAATAAGGTTGCGGAGAATGATGCTCAGTCACATCCGCAACAAACTACATCATCGATGCAGTCTACAACGCAGCAACCAAGACCCTATCATGTTATCCTGGAGGAGTATAATGAGGCAATGAGGTACGCCTTTACAAAGTGGTGTGCACAACCGCGTTCTCCTGAACAATGGGAGGAGCACGATGCAGACTTTCGCCTGGTTGGAGACTTAGAACTTGAGCTTCAAAGAGCAAAGGTTGCTCAATAGTGAGAAGATTTATTGTTTACTTTAGAATACAGAGCGGGGAATAGATCAGTTTGCGGTCCAAGTGAGAACCACTTACTGCTCTATTCCCCGTTTTGGTAATTTGTTCAGATGACCTTGGGACTTAGAAAATTTTTGTTTGGTAAAAAACAACATTAAAATATATATATATATATATCTCCTCCCTAAAACTTGCACTCCCCACCACTTCCATTGGGTATAAAAGAGACACCTTATCGATGATAAAATCAGTCTGCTGCTTGTGTTCGTTCACCTCAGACACCATGGAGCACATCAGAAAACCAACTTCTGCCACCTCTTCTTGTACTGTTTCATCCTCTGCTGTCCCATCGATACTTGTCCAGGCTATGATTTTATCTCACATTCTTCCAGAAACAGGTAGTACGTCACCAAACTCCAACTCGAGATCTCTCAAAGCCAAAAGAAGCAATGCTAGTTCTCGGAAATTGAGAGCGAGAATCGCTGACCGATATAAAATATTAAAAACCATATTACCATCCTCCAATCCGTATGATTCTAAATTATCCACTATAAAAAATACAATAAAGTACATTGCAAACCTTCAATCGCAGCTCCAAGATCCGCTTTCAATTCGCGAAGAAATCTCGAATACCCCTCTACCTTTTGAAGCAGTTTTCCTTAAAGAGGGTGAGTTGGCGGATGAACATTTCTTCGCTGAAAACCCTTCAGCCTACAAACAAATCTTCCTCATGGATGAAGATCAGGATGCGTAAGCTTAACAAATTAAAGACTTTTAAAATACAAAGCGGGGAATAGATCAGTTTGCGGACAAAGTGAGATCCGCTTACTGCTCTATTCCCCGTTTTGGCAACAGGATCAAACGACCTTGAGGACTTAATAAATCAATTGAGGAAATAATCAATTGGTACAAAAAGAAAAATATTAAAAATCATTATTATTTCTTTACAACAAAATCCCTTCCCTAACCCTATTACTCCCACCACCTACAGCGAGTATAAAGGGGGTCTCCATTGCCGGTAAAGATCATTCTGCTGAAAATGACTGCATCGGCTCCTTCTATCTCTGTAGCAACTCTAGTAGTTAGCAGAAGAGTTGAAAACATCGATCAGCTGCTTGCTGTAAGAAGATTACTGCACAAGTATCTTGTCATAGAGGTTGGTTGTGAACTGTACATGTGGAGGCCAACAGGTGAAGTGTATAGTAATGAAAATGAAGCATACAAAACAAACGATAGTAAGAAGTTATTTAAAATGTTTGCTAATATGGTTAGGTTAATCGAAAAGGGATGGATAATCAACATAACGTTCTATATCAAACCAAACCTTAAACTGAATCAAAAAAAAGGAAAAAAATTAAATACAGAGCGGGGAATAGATCAGTTTGCGGTTAAAGTGAGAATCGCCTACTGCTCTATTCCCCGTTTTGGTAATATAATCAGACGGCCTTGACCCACTTACATGATGGGTATTAAAGCGCGATGTTGCAGAGACCGATTATTACAAGAGGGGTTTGTTTTGTGTCTTTATTACACTACACGTTAGGTTAGCGACTTTTTCCAAAACAAGACATTGAACCAGCTATATTCATTGTAAAAGGGTGGGGGTAAACATATATATATAAGGCAGTCGGCTTCGGAGTATAGTTATTGTTCAGCTATGGATAGCCCAGGAGGATCGTCTAACTTCGATGTTAAAGGAAAGGAGGAGAATGATAGAGAGAAAAGAAGGTGTGCTAGAGAGAGAAAAAGGATTGCAATATTGAATGAAGCCTATAATTTATTACGAACAAAATTACCTTTTCTCGAACCGAACGCTTCAAGACTTTCTACTATAAAACACGCCATAAAATATATTGATATGTTGGAAATGTTATCACAAAATACATCGTTTCAACTGCCTGAAGAATTGCTAACGATGGAAATTGATCAACTTTCTTCAACTAACTAAGAGACTTTGGAAATACTGAACAGCGGAAGACAGAACGGGGAATAGATCAGTTTGTGGTTAAAGTAAGAATCACTTACTGCTCTATTCCCCGTTCTGGTAATAGGTTAAGGCGACCTTGACCTACTTACAGGACTTAATCATTTGTGTTACAATAATACCTCTTCCCTATTACTTTTTCCTACCACTTGCACTTTCATCACTTACCCCCACCACCACCGGAATCGGGGTATAAAAGGTGGTTTTGTATTAGTGGTAACATCAGTCTGCTACTTGGAATCATGTCGCCCAGAGATAACATTTTCCCTTCTAAGAAGACTATACTGGAAATGATTAAAAATATTCCAGTAAATATAAACGAAGATGAAGACGAAGACGATTCAGAGATGGAAGATGAACTGTTTAGTGATCTTGAACTACTAAGTGAGTTTGCTAGCAGTGAACCATATGCTGGAGAGATGGAGCTGTTGGAGTTGTTGACTGACGATGACGACGATGATGATAATGAACCAGAATGTCATCATCAGTTGCTCTGTTTGGAGGAAATGGACCTTGTTGATAGTGGAACCCCTCCAAGCAGTATTAATATCGATGACGTAGTTTTAGATCCGGTCACAGGGAACTTTTGTGTTCGTCGTCGGTTATTTAGTGATATGAGCTCATCGGAAGAATCTGAATAAATTTTTGTTGTCTTCAAATAGTTTACTTTAAATACAAAGCGGGGAATAGATCAGTTTGTGGTTATAGTGAGAATCACTTACTGCTCTATTCCCCGTTTTGGCAAATTTGTTCAATGACCTTGACCTAAATACAGAAATTTGTAGCCTCCAGCTACAATAGTAAATATAAAATGCAAAAACAAAAACAAATAGTAAACTTAACGTACCCCCACCACTTTTGCTAGGGTATAAATAGAAGGGCATTTGCAGTGTTGTTCATTATTGCCTTGACCCTTGTGGAGATCGCACCTACATTATGCATCGCTGCGATATTTGCAAGTCTTCATTTAAGGATGAATTTATTTTAATGATTCATAAAGAATTAAAACATAACAACAACCAAGATGAAAAGTATGAAGAAGAAGAATTGAAAGAAATAGATCGAATGTTAGCTCAACACCAACATTCCAGACCAAGTGTTATTCAATATGCATCATCATCATCGACTTCTACGCCTGCTATGTCTACACTTCACCGTCCTTCAACATCAACATCTGCATCGACTTCTACGCCTGCTCTGTCTACACTACATCGTCCTTCAACATCATCAGCTGCATCGACTTCTACGCATGCTCTGTCTACACTTCACCGTCCTTCAGCATCAACAGCAGTAAATGTAAAACTACATGCCCGAGCACTTCCGGGTAATGTAGTAACCCACTTCAAAATTGACAACGCAAAATTACAACTCGAAGAATTTTTAAATAACGCAAAAGGATTGGTAATCAACACTTTGCAAAATGAATTAAAAAGATTAAATTTTATCAAATTTGGACTATTAATGGATGCTTTATTTACAAACATTCAAAATGAAACTTCACCGAGAGGGTTTTTAACAAAAAACCGAACTATTATGTTTTCGTCAGATATTGATTCAATCGTATCTGAATGTTTTGAAGAGCTAATGACAAAAATACAAGAACATGAAGGAAGAGGCTCAGGATGGAGTTTGTTAAGCATCACAGGGCTAGACTTAAGAGTACACAAACACGGTTATGGAATTCGTGGCAGTAGCTATATCCCTTTACCAAAAAAGATTAGTGATACCAAATCCTGCATCAATGTACAAAATCAAGATACTGAATGTTTTAAATATGCCATGTTGGTCAAATATGTAACAGACAATCCGATAAGACCAAGTCACAAATATGAAGAAGTACAACATAGATATAATTTTCAAGGGATGACTTACCCTGTTGCTATAACAGACGTTTTAAAATTTGAAAAACAAAATCCTTCAGCTTCTATCAACCTATTTGGATTGGATTCGTCAAACAATGTGTACCCCTTGCGTATAACACCAAATGAGCGCAGAGATCATACCGATTTGTTATTGATAACTAAAGGTGATATTTCACACTTTGTGTACATCAAACAATTTGAAAGTCTTGTTTCTAAACAATTATCCAAACATGAAAAAAAGATGACAATTTGCAAAAGATGTTTTTGTCACGTAAACAAAGAACTAAGAAGGGGAGGATCAGATTGGCTTGTAGAACACCAACGGCTATGTAATGAAAACTATGAAGTAAGAATTAAATTGCCGCATCCTAGCAGAGCTCAGATAAAATTTGACAAAGTAATCCAACAATACCGTTTACCTGTTGTTGTGTATGCTGATTTTGAGGCGTCTTTACTTCCGCTCGAACATCAAGAAGAAAACGTAACAAGAAGAAGCAAATACCAGCAGCACACACCAAACAGCTACTGTTTGATGATAAAATCAACACTGTCTGAAGAACATTTGCGAAGATATGAATTAACAACAACACCGAAGATATATCGCGGTGAAGAAGCAGCTCGAAACTTCGTCGATGACTTATATATCATAGCTGGGAAAGTTGAAGAAATGTACAGAAATGTGGTACCGATGATTCCTATGAATGAAGATGAAATTCAACGACACGACTCAGCAACAACATGTTATTTGTGTATTAACACTTTTACACTGACCAACAGTAAAGTGCGAGACCATGACCATCTAACAGGAGCTTACAGAGGTGCAGCCTGTAACTCTTGCAATTTAAACTATAAACTTCCAAACTTTATCCCCGTTGTTTTACATAATCTTAGTGGATACGACTCCCACTTTATAATCCCAGAATTGGGCAGAGATAATGGAGAAATAGATGTCTTGGCAACAACCATGGAAAAATTTATAAGCTTCTCTAAAAAAGTTGGTAAAATAAAACTAAGATTTGTTGATTCATTCAGATTTATGCCTTTTAGCCTTGCAAAATTAACTAAAAATTTAAGAAGACAAGATTTGATTGAAACAAGTAAAATTGTGCCTAATGATAAAATGGATTTAGCTCTTCGAAAAGGAGTCTTCCCCTATGATTACATTGACGGACTGAATAGATTTGATGAAACATCACTTCCTACACCAGATAAATTCAAAAACAAACTTAATGATGAAGAAATAGAACCTGAAGATTATCAACATGCACTTCGAGTATGGAACGAGATGAATATGGAGACCTTAGGGGATTACTCAGACTTTTATGTCAAACTAGATGTGACCCTTCTTTGTGATGTGATTGAAGAATTTCGAAACACCTGTTTTGCCGCATATGGATTGGACCCTTTACATTCGTATACTTCTCCAGGATTAGCTTGGCAAGCTATGTTAAAAGAAACAAAATGCAAACTCCAACTTTTAACAGATATTGACATGGTTTTAATGATTGAAGCAGGTGTAAGAGGTGGATTGGTTCAAAGTGTTACCAGACATGTTAAGGCCAACAACAAATACCTTCCTAATTACGACGAAACTAAACCAACAACCTATTTGGGATATTTCGATGCAAACAACTTATACGGATGGGCTATGTCAAACCCACTTCCATATGATAATTTCAAATGGGTTAACCCCGACTCTATTGGCGATATTTCACAAATTCCAAAACATGGTGACACTGGATATATTTTAGATTGCGATTTTGAATACCCGGAACATTTACACGATCTCCATTACGACCTCCCACTCCTCGCTAAAACAGAAGTGTCTCCAACTGGAAAACACCCTAAATTAATGATGACTCTAAATAATAAACAGCGCTACGTGGCTCACTTTTGGGTAGTCCAACAAGCCATCGAATTAGGACTACGTATTACAAAAATTAATAGAGTTTTGGAATTTTCTCAGTCATGTTGGTTAAAACCTTACATTGATTCAAACACCACCAGAAGAGCAGCCGCTACATCAGAATTTCAAAAAGACTTTTTTAAATTAATGAATAATGCGATATTTGGAAAAACATTGGAAAACAAAAGAAGACACAAAAATGTTAAACTTGTTACTGACGCAAAAAAGCTACAGAAACTCGTACAGCAGCCAAACTTTGGAACATCTATAATTATTAATGAAAGACTTGTAGCAGTGTCTATGAAGAAGACGAGTGTGAAGATGGATCGTCCTTTATATATAGGCATGTCAATCTTGGACATCTCAAAAACACACATGTACGATTTTCATTATAACAAAATGGTTGCCTTCTATGGAAGAGAGAACATTGGCATTAGCTACATGGATACAGACGCTTTTGTGTATTGGATTATTACAAATGATATGTATCAAGATCTTCGTACATTTGTTTACAAAAACGAATTCGATTTTTCTGACTACCCAAAGACCCATCCTAACTACGACCAAGACAAAAACAAAAAAGTACTGGGCAAATTTAAAGATGAAGCAAATGGAGTTCTACTTGAAGAGATTGTTGCACTTATGTCAAAACTGTATTCCTTAAAACTATATGATGAAAAAGAAGACGAGAAGAATAGCTATATTAAGAAAGCTAAAGGTGTAAAGAAATTATATTTAGAAAAGAAAGTTATTTTTGATCAATACAAGCAATGTTTATTTGAAGATAAAGTCATTACAGCTAAATTCAATACAATTAGAAGTTTTAACCATCAGATATACAGCCTAACAGAAGTTAAAAAAGCACTTTCTTCCAATGATGATAAACGACACATTCTTCCAGACAACATCCACACTTTACCATTCGGCCACTACTCCCTCAACCCTATTGACGAGTAACCTTTTCATCGTCCTAGATCCTTTATCCTTTTCCTTTCCGTAAAAAAGGGGAAACACAGCAATGTTAAGCTGTGTTTCCCCTTTTTTACACAAGTTTTGAATGACCTTGAACTATATGTATATATAAGGAGATTTATACCAACGAATATTTAATACCATATCAGCTGCCTTCGTGAAACCATCATGTCAGACCTGAAGGAGAAGATTATTAATGAACTACACAAACCTGCAAGAATAAAGTTTCCAAGAAGAAATACTGTTATAAAAGGGATAAATGATCTATATCAAGCGGATCTAATTGAAATGCGACCGCATAGCAGAATAAACAAAGGATTTAAATATATACTCACAATTATTAATTGTTTTACAAAAGTTGCAGACGCTTTGCCTCCAAAGGACAAGACTGGTAAAAGTGTAACAGAAGCCATGGAAATAGCCATAAAAAGAGATAAAAACAAAATTAAACATTTACAAACTGATGATGGAACAGAATACTTTAATACAAACTTTGCACAGTTAATGAATAAATATAAAATAAATCATTATTCTACAAATTCAGAGAAAAAAGCAGCTATTGTAGAAAGATTCAATAGAACCTTGAAAGGAGCACTGTATAAACAATTTTCAAAAAGAGGTTCTTACGTATGGTATGATGTTTTACCACAATTAATAAATGATTATAACAACAGGTTTCATAGAACTATTGGTATGAAACCTAACAAAGTAAATAGAAGAAATGCAAAAGATGTATTAAAACGCATAAAGAAAAATACAAAGCCTAAAGTAGAAAAAATGCAGCCAAGAAAATTTAATGTAAGTGATAAAGTACGGATTAGTAAATATAAGGGAGTGTTTACCAAGAAATACCTTCCCAATTGGACGAATGAAGTTTTTACAGTGTATAAAGTGCAACCGACTGTACCTGAAACGTATATTCTAAAAGATAACAAAGGAGATTTGTTGCAAGGTGCATTTTATGGACATGAAATGTTAAAGTCAACAGTAGGTGATGTATATCTTGTTGAAAAAGTGTTACAAAGAAAAAAGGACGCAGTTAAAGTGCGGTGGTTAGGGTTTAACAAAACTGAGGATTCATGGAAACCTATAAAGGACTTGGTTTAATGCAAGCAACTCATTTCATCGTTAACCTTTGAGCAGGATGGAGATTATTCACCATAAAGATCGATTCAATATTAATAAAATAGATGATTTAACTGTGGATAACGTTAAAATCAACAATGGTAAACACGGCAGTTTACTTCCAAACACTGTTCGATGTATAGTAAGTGGCCCCTCAAACTGCGGAAAGACCAATGTTGTCTTTAATTTGATCACTAATCCGCAGGGATTAAGGTTTAATAACCTATATATTTTTTCAAAGTCTCTACATCAACCAAAGTATCAATTGCTGGATAAAATCCTATCTGATGTGTCTGATGTTAATTTTTACAAATTTAACGCTAGTGATAGCATTATGCAACCAAACGAAGCGAAACCGTATTCTGTATTTATATTTGACGATGTATCTTGTGAAAATCAGGATACTATTAGAAACTACTTTGCCATGGGAAGACATAATAACATCGACAGCATATATATAGGACAAACTTATAGCAAAATCCCAAAACAACTTATCAGAGATAATGCAAATATTCTAATTGTATTCAAACAAGATGATACTAACCTAAAACATATATAACGACCATGTGAATGCGGATATGCCATTTGAAAAGTTTAAAGAGCTTTGCGGAAAAGCATGGGCGGAAAATTATGGATTTTTGGTTATTATGAAAGATCAAGCTATAAAAGATGGTCGTTATAGAATAGGTTTTGATAAATTCGTTTTAATACACTGATTAGCGGTATTACTGTACAAGTCGTCAAGGTGTGAAGATGGTTAACCAGGAAAAGCTATTAAAGGAAATAAAATCACTTAGTGATTCTATTAGACAAAAAACCGAGCTTTAAAATCAGGTATAAATGAAAGAGAGCAATTTTTAGAAACAACATTCAAACCTGTTACTGAACCTTTAAAGCGATTAGCACAAAATATGGAAAAACCTTCAATTCGCTTCGAAGGAGACAAAATGCTACCAATTTCCAAATATGAAGAAGAATTTCAGAATGATGAAAGTTCTGACCAGTTACAAACATCTGAAGAAAGCGACGAGTATGAAGAAAGCGGAGATATAGGAGATTTAAGGGAAAAGAACATTGCAGCAGATACAAGTACAGAAGATACAAGTACAATCGTATAAGAATACAATCGTAGAAGATATGCAATGTTTTGCATAAAAAAAGAAAAACAACTGATCCTACTACATCTGGAAGGGGATTATTAAAAAATTTGTATAAAACCAATATAATATATTACAACGATATAAATAAGTTAGTTGATCGAATGAGGTTATTACATGAAGCTATGGAAGCCGGGCACACTGGTTTAGAAAACGAATGGGTAGCTTTGGTTGATGAACTGCGAAAACGAGAAATAATTGTTCAGTAGACGTATATATATATATATAGTAAGAACCTAAACGATAGCGATTCAGTTACATCATGAGTGTGGACAAGTTTGGACGGTATTCCGAGTTTGGAGTAAAATCTGGATATAGTGAAAAAAGAGCTGGGTTTCCGTTAACACCTGATGGTAATTATAATTTTGAAGGAAAAGTAATTCAAAATGTTGGTGATCCGCTTTTGTCTTCTGATGCGGTTACGGTACAATACATGGATAAAAGAACCCCGATTGTACACGAAGACCATTGGGGATTTTCCGGTAAAAGGTTAAGCAATATAAAACATCCCATTTATGATGGTGAAGCAGTAAATTTAGCGACTTTAAAATTGTTAACGATTTACAAAAAGAATGAAACTGATACAAGCTATGATGTAAAAAAATTAAAATTGTCAAATGTAGGTGATTGTGAGCAGGATGGAGACGCTGTAAATAAGAAAATATTTGATATAGTACACAAGAAATGGACTACAGAATATGAAAAACATATGGAAAGGTTTGGTGCAGCTTTATTTAATTATATCCATCGGGCTTCAGGAAGAGCTGTAGCTTCAGATGTTGACAGCCACAATTATTTAGACTGGAAAAAGATACACAATCCAGAAAAACCTAATCAATTAGATAAACCGTCTGAGCCTTCTAAAGTCAAGACATTAGGAAAGGGGGATAAAGTGAATGTGATTAATGAACCAACAGAAAACGATGAAGATTATATAAGAGAAAAAAGAATTTAAATACCCATGATAAGGGATAAAGCATCAGTTATATTCGAGAGATGATACAGAGAGGATGATGGAATCCAATATTACTGCGTGGAGTTTAATATCTCAAGAGCCGAGATTTCCCCAAGGAGTGCTGACAGAAGGTTTTGTTCAACGGTTTGATAGATATATGGATTGGGAACAACTTTCCATACACTACCTCTTCACAATGACTATGTTAAGAATTTATTTTCACAGAGTTAACTGGATTCATATTTTACAAAGACAACAGTTTTCAGAAAACTTCCTTGTAGAGATGACATCAAATTTTAATAACTGTTGGGAAGTAATAAGTAAATATCAAAATCTCTCTGAAAATTACATTGACAATTTTAAAGATAAACTAGACTGGAATGTGTTATTTAATTACCAACGATTAAGTGGCAAGTTTCTAAGGGAACATGACAACTATTTAGATTTTATTCATTTTACCGAAAACAACGATACCATCACCAGCGGAGAAACATTTGAAACATCTTCAATTACACCTTATTTCTATTTTTACTACTTTTATTTATTATGTCTACATTTAATTAATTAATCCATTTCTATATAATAAATGGATTTTAAACAGTATATATAATACAAGAAGCCAAGACTAATATTACATTCATTGTAAAACATTTATAGAGTGCACCTACTGATTGTAAGTTTGGCTATAAATAGTTATGCCGAGGGCTAAACGCATCAGTCATAATCGAGAGAGATTACAGAGAGGAAGGGGAATAGCATCAACAGCATTTTCTCTATTAAGTAAACCGGTTGGAGCTATAGTTAACAAGGCGATTGATTTATTACCTGTGGAATTACATTTACCTGGAGGATATCAATATTGTGGTCCTGGAACCAAATTAGAGAAACGGCTTGCTAGAGGAGATCCTGGAATAAATAAGCTTGATCAGGCTTGTAAACAGCACGATATAGCGTATTCCAAATTTGGTGATACAAAAAATAGATCAATAGCGGATAGAGCACTTTCTGAGAAAGCTTGGCAAAGAGTAAAATCTAGTGACGCGAGTATTGGTGAAAAAGCAGCGTCTTTAGCAGTAACAGCAGCAATGAAAGCAAAAACTACGTTTGGAGGAGGAAAGAGAAGAAGGCGTGGGAAAAGACCCGCTAAGAAACAAGGAGGTAATATCAGAAGAAAACGTCGATCTACTAGTGGTAAAGGTAAAAAGAAACCAACAATATGGTCAATGATAAAAAAGGGAGGAGGACTATACCTAAGACCGTATCGTGTGTATTAAATAAGAAAGAGCAATTAATAATTAAAAACAAAGAATTAACCAATGAAGAACTAATTACATATGCTTCTTGTTTGAAAATCCCATTTTTTAGAGGAGTATTTATGAAAGATGAATTACCGGTTAAAATGTGGAAATAGTGAAGGATTAGGCACTCATTGGGTGTGTTACAAGAAACTTGGTGAAACGATTTATTATTTCGACAGTTTTGGAAACCTACCACCACCGAAAGAACTTCAACAATACTTTCGTGCGGCAGAAAATGTTTTTTACAATTATACAAGAAAACAACCTGATGATACATCCATTTGCGGTCATTTATGTTTAGACTTTTTAGCTAAAAGTGTTAGTCAACTTTAAGATGTCTTCGTATACAGTGTCATTAACCGGTAACTCATGTACTTTGCGCAGTATTCTGTTTCCAGCGCTACGTTTGCAAAAAGGAAGACTATGGGAAGCCGCATTATTGGATTTAACAACATATAACTCTATTCCAAACGTTAGTGAAGGAATTAATAACAAAATACATTATTACAAGACAAAAGATAATAAAGGAAAATATTCAGCTTTGGAAGAATTCAGTTTACCAACAGGAGCTTATGAAATTGATAATATAAATGAAGTTATACAAAAACATATGGGAAAAGAAAATATAACGATAAAAGGCAATAACAATACAATGAAAGCCGAAATTACTTCTAAGTATTATATTGATTTTGGCCAAGAACGTTCAATTGGTAGTTTATTGGGGTTTTCTAAGGAAACAAAGGTATTAGAACCTAATACAACTCATTCTGGGAATAGAACTGTGACGATCATCAAAGTAAACAGCATAGACATTACATGTAACATTATACAAGGATCCTACAGAGATGGAGAAAATCGGCATATATTACACACATTCTACCCATCAGTCGCACCGGGTTTCAAGATAGTAGAAAAGCCTCAAAACCTTGTGTACCTACCGTTAAACACCAGTTTCATTTCAGACATCGTGCTGAACATAGTGGATCAAGACGGAAACCTTATTGACTTTCGAGGAGAAGCTATTACTGTAAGAATACATATAAAATCATCCGCTTAGATAATGGGGTTATCATTTAAAAAGAGAGAGCCAACCAGCAAAGAGGTCAGTAGCTCATCAGCTGTAGAAGGATTAACAAGTGACAACATTCGTTTTCTAGAAGAAATTGGATTAAAGGTCATTAACAATGGATATACTGGATATAGCGCAGGGCCCAACATTCGACGAGACCTTATGGGAAAAGGAATATCACACGCACAACCCTTACGCTTCGTCCAAATTAAACAATAACGATGAAATTAGGATTCCTATACAACAACAAGACATTTATACTCTTCCATGCGAAAGTTATTTATATATTGAAGGAAAAGTAACAAAAGCTGACGGTACTGTTGGAACCACTGTTCCGTTCATAAATAATCCTATGGCATTTTTGTTTGACGAGATTAGATATGAAATTTCAGGAGTTACAGTCGATTCAACAAAAAAGGTTGGAATTTCCAGTACATTAAAAGGATTAGCGTCTTTAACACCAAATGAGAAGAATCTGTTAGCTGTTGCAGGATGGGTTGCACCAGACAAAAGTATAATTACTCCTGACGCTTCGGGAAACTTTGATTTTTACGTACCTTTAAGATTACTTTTAGGATTTGCTGAAGATTACAGAAGAATAATAATAAATGTAAAACAAGAACTAGTTTTATTAAGGTCATCAAACGATAATGATATTATTAAAGCATCTGATGGAACAACTGAAGCCAATTTAGACTGGAAACTAACATTAGACAAGATTGTTTGGAGAGTACCACATGTGCGACTAAATGATGAACACAGGATTACATTATTAAGAAAGTTAAAATCAGATCGAGACATTGTAATGCCATTCAGAAGCTGGGAGTTTCATGAATACCCCGTTTTACCTTCAACACAACGGCATACATGGACTGTAAAAACTTCTACTCATTTGGAAAAAGCGAGATATGTAATCTTTGGATTACAAACAAAGAAAAAAAGTATATTAACTGAAAATGCTGGTGAATTTGACCATTGTAAATTAACAAACTGTAAAGTGTTCCTGAATTCACAATTCTTTCCCTACGACAACTTTAATATCTCTTTTGATAAAAAAAGGTACAGTGTTTTATACGATATGTACGCTAGGTTCCAAAATTCATATTACGGCAAAACAAACACACCTCTACTATCTCCCGTACAGTTTGAATCGAAAGCTCCGATTGTTGTAATTGATTGCTCCAAACAAAACGAATCTGTAAAATCGTCTAGTGTTGATATAAAGATAGAAATGGAATTTCAAGAAAACGTACCTGCAAATACATCTGCGTATTGTTTAATTTTGCACGATAAAATTGTTACATACACACCGTTGACTGGTATCGTAAAGACGGTATTGTAAAACGTTGTACCACCACCGGCACCGCCACTGTCGCTAACCTATAAATAGCGGAGCAACAATGCAGGTCTTCAGTTGATCGTCTATCGTCGCATGGGCAACATCTTCTACAAAATGAGTTCTCCATCTGTTGTACAAGGTGATGCAGAAATAGCACCGTTATTGGAACGTGATAATACCAGCGAAGCAGAAATTATCAAGGAAATAACTGCATTTTTAAAGTTTGGTAAAAGAGATAGAGAGGAGGAAAGTAATGCAGACCCATCAAAGGTAGTACCAAAAAGGAAGAAGAAAGTTGAAGAAAATATTCCTCCTCCCATTTTAACTGAAGTGTTTTTGCGAATCTTTTACCCCATCTCAGCATGCATCAGTAAAAGTGTATCAGTTGGATTGATAAAGTCATTGGATTATTCCCCTACAGTAATTCTACACCATGGAACAAAAAAGGTTTTATTTTCGAAAAATGCTTGGGAGTCATTTTTGAAACATGTACATTTAATAGAATGTTATTTAACTAACAGTTTGTGTGGAAGAAAAACACATATTCGACTTTTGGATTGTGACAATGAAATCGATATTGTTAAACATCGCGGACAACTACAAGTGCGAATTAGAGACTTGACTCAACATGAAAATAAGATTCTACTGTCACGTGAAGAATTCTACGTTTTAAACTACGCAACAGAACCTATTACAAGGTACATGAGACAGTTGGTATTTGCAAGCGCTATTATTAAAGAATATTTGGTCGATACTTTGGAAAAACAACCTGATAGCACCATCGTGTACGGACCTGTGGATACATCTATTTTTAATAGAATACCTCATGAAGTTTGCATGTGGAGAAAGTTAAAGGATTTTGAACCACTTGTAGAAATCTCTACAGAAGCTACAGAAGAAACAACAGAGGAAGAAGAAACGGAAAAAAAAGAAGATGAAGAAAACGAAACACGAGAAGAGGAAGTTAAAAAAGACTAAAGTTTAACTTAGTAAAGAAGAACACACGTGGGGTAGGCCTATTGGGGACGGTGCCCACGTTAAATATACACCAACGCGCCTGCAACTGTACGGCCTGGTATTTAACCTACCGTGGTGTGGAAAACAGTTTAGTTGATCGTTAGGTGTCATGATGAGCGGAGGGGATGAAGAAGTGAGTGTAAAGCCTTGTGTAATAGAATTTCAAGCATTTCGAAATAATGATGATAGGTTTATTATCAAGGAATTAGTAATTTTAGACTTGCTTACATTTGTAGTTTACCCATTCACGTTTGAAGCTCCTTTTTCTTTTAACAACCTTAACGCTAAAGCAAAAAGTACAAACAAATGGATAACAAACTACTTTCATCACATACATTGGTATGAAGGATTTATAAGCTACAGTAATCTGCACAGTATTATGTTTAACTTTTGCAAACAATATTCACATATATACACAAGAGGATTAGAAAAAAGGAACTGGATACAAAAGTACACGCACGGTGATGTTTTCGATATAACTATCGGTAAGGACTTTAACATTAATCTCGGTAATATTTGTGTTGCTGCAAAAGATCCTAAACACGGACAATCAAACTGCGCATTGCACAACGCATATCGTTTGGCTGCTTACTTGGAACAAACGCAGAAATGTGGTGGGGGTAGCAAAGAACCGGAATGTGGTGGGGGTAGCGGGGCCTATAAATACGAGGATCCAACACCGCTCCGGCACGAGTATTATTCGAGACTCCGAAGAGGCAACATCACAGAAGACATCGCAACCACCACTGACGAAGATGGCATCACAACAGTTTCTACAAACACTGGTTGATCAATTCAACACTCATTCAAAATCCGACCTTCTGCTAACTAAAAGGTGTTCAGAATTAAAAGAACAAAAACACTACATTATTCATAACATCAAGAAAGTGGAAACCACACATGGAGAAGCAATTCTAGTTTCATTGAGCGAAGCACCTTTAACTTCAGGAGATGAGCCGAAGTTTCAAGTATTTCTTCCAAAACGATTTGTTCAACTGCTACAGAATGAAGATTTGCGAGATATTCAACCGGGGACGTTGTATTTGGTATCACACGGTGTAAGCGGCAACAACTCAACGGAACTCACTCTGCACATCATGCATCCTTGTACATAATGTCTCTGTTTGTATTTCTCTGTTTGTATTTTATTGTTTGTATTTCTAGTCATCAATGTTAAACTTAAGTTTATTGTATTGTAAAATGTTTGTTTAATAAAGAAAAGAAAAATAAAAAAAAATATGAAAAAAAAAATAAAGAAACAGCAACACAGCAGTATATTATTTTATATACTGCTGTGTTGCTTTTTTTTAAAATTCGAATGGGTGACCTTGAACTTTCATTCATGGTTAACTTATGAAGAGGTATAAAAGAGAGGGAGCAGTGAAGTTAGTCTCAGTCTTGTCTAACACACGCTGCAGCTAACATGTCGGTGCCACCTATGAACAATTTATTTTTCGATAACAATTTGAAGACATATTGTTGCAAGTTACAATGTTTTAAAATACCAGGCGATCAAGTTGACGGGAAAGCTTGTCGTAAGTGCAAGTGTTTTAGCTATTGCATATGTAGATGTAAAACGTATCAAATGAACCGACAAGATAAAATACAAGAATTACGCCGAAGGATTGCATTACTGTGGCGGCGAATGTAGTAGCAACCATCTGCCTCGCACCAGCTGCCACCTGCCGCCTGCCATCTGCCGCCCGCCATCTGCTCCGCCCCACCACACTTTTACCCCCACCATTTTGTTTGATACCAAAACGCTAGCTAGCGAATAGTCAGTACACCTCCGGCTCTCGACTGGTGAACATCGAGTGCTCTTCACAAACGTAAAACATTATATTAAAATGTCCATTAAAATTAGGTGTATTCATTATGACTCTATTCATCTTGCGACTTACCAAGACCTCGAGGTGTTTAGTGAAGAGTTAAGACTTCTTATTGCGTCCGGTTACGATTTATCTTTGGAACTTTACGCATCAAAAAACAACATGGACTCTGCGCAGGGATCGAAGTATCTACCGTCTTTCTTCAGAAAGCGAAGTGATGGCCGCAACTCGTCCGGATCAACAACATCGATGACAACGAACAACGGGGAACTATTGTAAACATGAATTATTGTAAATAAAGTAATATTTGTAATAGTACTACCTCGCACTCGTATCATTCGATTGTTTCATTCGATATTTATTCGATATTTATTATCGATTAACTATCGAATCACAATCGGATTTTACGCGTGCGAGGTAGTACTTTTTTAAAATTACCTCCCCGTGACCTTGAACTTTAACCTTTCACTCATTACGTCACAAAACCGCCTACGTCACTGGCTCAGCCTCAGATGACGTATTTAATGACGCAGCGCTTCCGGAAGCAATTAATCAAGTGAGCCAGCACCGGCAAACCCCCACTACTGTGGTCAACGAGTTAACTATTTCTAAATAACGAAAGTAATCAAAGTGAAAACCTTTGAGGAAATACTTTTAGGCGTTTTAATTCTAGGGATGAATCCCTATAATCAAAAATAGGGTTAACTTGTGTTTGAATAGCGCTTGAGAGGAATTGTTATAATACACATGAATTTCGTCCTTTTTTAGATCCAAGCCGTGTTAATTCGGGCATAGATGACAGAGATATAAACTTAAAACATCACGGCTTGCTAGTTAAAACAATATAACAGCAGAAGGTTTATATTCTACGAATGTCATTTGGATTTATACGATTTTGTTAAGTACCATTAGACTTACAAAAACTTATAATATGATTTTGCACAAATAAGAACCTACCAACACCCGCTGTAAAATAGATATCACGTTTTATAAACCCCATGCATTTCTTCATGTATCTGATTTACTTTTATTGCTTAAGTGAATCGTAATTATAACAGATTATTCTTACTGAGTCTCATAAAGATAGATTATCGATGTGAGTCCTCTTCCCATCATCCTACGATCAATTACTTTATAGATAACCTTTCTTAACTTATCTCACATAACAGATAAAACATCTTTTTAGTCCTGAAATAAATGTTTCAAACAGATTTTTAATCATACTGCAATTACAAAAAACATTATAATAAGAGATGCAAATTTTCTAGAAAATTACATTTTAAATTAAGTTAGTTGTTACGATTGGGCTGCTCTGGTAGTTTTGCAAAACTGATTATGTGTTAAAAGTCCAGCCAACAGTAACATAAGCCTGGCTTGCATGGTGCCAAATACTGGCATGCCCAGTATAACTTACTGGAACATCCCAGCTTAACCAGACTATATTATAGAGCCCAATCCGGATTAGAGTCACCGGTCAAAGAGTGTTTACACGGTGCAAGTAACTGCGATCAAGTGGCAAACGGCATTAGCGCGTCTACTAGCTTATAGTCGTATACACTCACTTGTTGTTGGTTGTTAAAATTACATTGGTCAGCGGATAGCCCATGTCAGAAACGTACCTGCAATGGTGTCATTGCGTTGCGATTATACACATTAAGAACATGTTAGACTGGCGGTAGGTGTGTTACCTTTAATTAACATATTTTTCGGTAACCATGGATAACGTTTTTTCTCTTGCCTTGCATCACTTAGAAATAAAATAGAAAGAAAATCAAGCAATTTTACACAAAATAGCACAAAAGCTGAATATGATCCGAATAGTGTACTTTCTTATTATAATCTTATTAGAAAGATCAACAATCCTTTCAAGAAAATATAAGCTTCTTAGAGAATACTGAGCCGTGAGATGTGAGAGCGTTATTAATTATGCATCGTAATTTTAAAAGGCGTAAAGACGGCAAGACTGCTAAAATAAAATAAATTAGGTTCTGAGAAACGTACTGTTAGTTTCGTGACAGCTTTGGTGTATTGTTACGTCTTTTCAACCTGTTAGTTACTTCTCTTTTATAATAATTGTTACGGGACACAAATAGTGTATTAATATTTTTTGCTGAAATTCTTTTGTTTATTATTATAATATGTTTATGGTTACAGTAAAAAAAAACGTAGAAAGTAGAAAATTATAGTCGGTTAACAGTATAAAAAAATGAAATACCAATTCAATTTTAGTTAACTTTAGAAGATAATATTTGCATATCGGGGTTCTGAAGAGTTTACTCTCTCCCCGAAGGTTCAACCTTGTCTCTCTATTCACTTTTATCCTCTAAACATCTAGCTCGATGTTTGCTTTCTTCTTCTTTCGTATTCGTCTCTCATGCTTAATTTATCGACCAATCATTGATTTTTTTAATTCTCCTTTTCTTATCATTTGTTAAGAGTTCTATCAGCAGATCAATCAATATCAATGTTATCCACTACAGTATAATAGCAAAATTAAAATTTAAATAAGTAATAATAGGTAAGTAATACTTAATTTAAACAGGTAATAAACTCAATGCGATGTCTCCGCATAAAAAATCCGTTGATAAGTGTTTTTTTAAACTTATTTGACCTCTCCAAATAGTAAATATATGTATCAAAATTTAAAAATGAACACTTAGTTCTTTAAACACACTGAGTATATCCAAAGCAAAGGTCGCTTGGTCTGTAACATTTCCGCAGCAATGGAAGTTGTCACCGCCAGAGCCTGATAACTCGTTCGCCAAGTGATAACTCATTGCGGCAGGGCTGGTGAGCTGTGCGCGGCTAGTTTGTTAAACAGCTATTTGAAATGTTCGTAATATAACAATAATGTTTTGGGAGTTCACAATACACAACGATAAGAGGTCATATTTATAGTAAAATTTTAAAACTAAAATAATATATTGCAAATATTCTACACACCTTTATAATTACTATCTTCAGTCTGAGTGAACTGACCTCTTAATAAACTCAGCGTCAGTCTTTCCGATAAATCATTAAATCAAAAAACATGAAATATAAAATGTTTTAATTCTATTTATATTTGCATAACACCAATTGTTTGTGTTCCTTGTTTCAGCAAACCTACGTTCTCATCCCCAATGTTAGTCTTATGGAGAATAATTAAAACTGTATATATAGTTTATTTGTAAATATATATTAATGACACTTAATATGCGGCTTTATGTGTTATTAAGACATATATATAAATTATATAAATATAAAATATATATAAAGTGTTACATAAATGGGTTTGAATATTACAGAGATAAGACTTGATTCATCAGCGATGTTCGCCAGCTCGTTATTGCATCGCGTTTACTAGATTCAGCGGATGATTTTGTTTAGTTTGCTTGTTAAAAACTTCCTACGCTCAATAAACTCTTAAAAACAGTGAATAAAAGGATTACAAAACGGTAAAATGGATTATTACTTAAATTGGATCAAAATACTCTTCAATTCACTGATTGTATCACACTGTGGTTTTGAATAAAATCTTTTTTGGAGATTATTAACTATATGACTAAGTTACATTATGTAATTTTAATACTTATTATTGTTTTGCCTTTCCCAAACTATCAGTTATAATTACCTAACTGTTTTACTCGGTGTATAATACCACAGAGCAAAATTTATTGAGACAAAATTGTAAAAGCAGGAGAGAGTTATATATTTTAGAAAATAACAAACAAAGGCGGAGATTTTTAAATAAATGACCAATAAACCAGTTAGTTATTATACATATTATGAGTGCATTGAGTAGTCTGAAGATATACAAGTTGAAAATGTTGCCAAAACTTATCGCCAGTAATTTTTTGTTGACGAGTCACACATAACCCACAACATTGAACCAGTAAAATTTCCGGGGTATTTAGTCACTGATGTAGAATTAATTCCCATAAGTAATATCGTACTTACTGGGTATAACTGGGAAGTATATTATTATATTACAATTTTTTTTATCAAAATTGTTAAGGTCAGTCATTAAACAAATATGAATTTATTTATTAACGTAAGTATTTATCGCTTGAGGGAAAACTGTTAACGCGCGACACTTTGAGGATGAGTAATTTTCATTTAGCTATCGTAACACTTTAAATTTAAATTGCATACACAATGTTTGATACAACTGCAATGTATAATACAAGACAACGTACAAAAGTTCACTTTGGTCCATTTTGCCTTAATTTTCTAGAATGTTAGCTAGATCAAAAGCAACCATCAATCAGCTGATTATTACTTTATTAAGCGAAAAAGACTTTTTCTATCGATGACAGAAAAAATCTGTAATAATATGTTTTTAGATTTAACGAAGTTTGAGTAAGGTTGTAGGAAAAAAGGGGTTTCATATAAAAAAACGAATATGTAAATAAGCTTTAATTTTACAGAAATAATAACTTTATTTTTCAGTGATATACATGCGGCTAAATTAATATAACCAAAAAAAGACAGTATGCCTATCGTAAGTATAAAGCTAACATACTTTATTTATATAGTATAAATCCACTCAAAGGAACACTGTCATTTAACGTTAAGACATATGAGCAGACTGAATTCACTTTTAATATAAGGTTAAATGTTTAGAGCAAATATGTTCAATATGTAAAGGTAGTTTTATGCCATTGATTATATTTAAGATAAACACATAAAAAAACTTATCCTCTCATATATGTATATTCTTTCTATTCCAAAAATGTTTTCTTTTTTATTTGGAGTCTTTTTTATTTCTTCCCATTTATTTTAACTAACTAACTTCTGACGGATGATCGAAACACTATCTAGAGGTAAATAAATAAGAGGTAAATAAAGGTAAATAAGGTAAATAAGAGGTAAATAAGAGGTATAAGAGGTAAATCAATAAAGCTAAATCATATACCCTGTGAGAAGCCACAGCTGAATTATAAACAAAAAATAGTAATTATGAGTATTGTTTTAAATCAAGGTGTTTTAATATCAAAAATACTTAACTACATAAAATAAATTCATTAATTTGTTTAACATAAATGATTACATAAGTAAATAATAATCATCCCTTTATTCAACGCATTGCGTTTTTTAAGAATTTTTGGACGTAACTCACCTTAGAGCTTTTCTATGGGGCTTGTCAATAAATATCACGAACAAAACTTAATTGTTATTATTTCAATTTAATCGACGGGGTGCTACTTGTTCTGTAAATGTAGTTTACTTGTATTAAAAGACTATAAAAGTTTATAATTATAAAGGTATAACTTTCTTTTTGTTGCATTTTCATTAGATTGTTTTGATTACATTACAAATTATCTACTTAATAAATCAGCTTACCCTTAGGAAACAAAAGGAATACAAAACCCAAACAAATTAAACAGTAATCCGTTGGTTTTCAATTCCAATCAAAGTAATCAAGAGAATCAAAACCAATTACGGGACTGATTGCGTATAAACAAACAGTCCTCTGCACACTCATATATTAGTTACAATTCATATTAGTTTATTTAGTAACTATTTGTTTAAAATCATGAAATTGTATTTAAAAAGGTTGTTTTTTGCTGTACGTCTAAAACTTTAAGCCATTTTAATGCCTATATATTTATTTTTATTTTTATTGAGCAGGCCTTACAATTATTTATATATCTGTGCGTATTAATTAATAAGTGTAGTTAAATAAGATAAATTAAGGCAAATATTAAATACACGATGCAGTAAAAGATTGTATGTAAACTTTCATGATTTTAGACCGTATACCTCCTTCAAAGCCACTCACCCAAACAAAATCAATCAGGACATAAAACATGAAAATCATACTTAACATGTATAACTAAAACAAGGGTTGAATAGTATAACAATTATTTTAAAAGCCTAAGGGAACGTATATTTTTATAAATTAGATATTCGTTGTAATATGTCAAGATAGCAATTAAAGTGCGGTTCAATTCAAACAATCGCCATAGAGAGTGTAAAATATATTGAACGAGGGTCACGCTAATGAGAATGCTACCTTGAAAGTAAACCACAAATTAACGAGGCCTGTATTACCATGTAATTTGGCTATAAAAAGGGCGAAAGAAAGAAGTTGTATCGTAAATTCATAATTACGTAGCATTAGTCTATTGGTTGTCACGTTGGCAATAATTATATGTCGATGGTCACCCATGCCCATTGAAGAAGTATATTTAAAAGCTTTGCGTTTGTACTAGTCTATTTTCAATTGTCATTTTATTCGCCCATTCTTTTAAAATATCGTAATTAAATACATATTAGGAAAACATATAATACGGTCTGTGAAACGTATTCCATCATAATGTTTTATTAACCCAGGGTTTCATTCTTAAGAGGGCTTATCCTACTAATATTATCAATGTTAAAGTTTGAATTTTTGTTTGGATTTATGTATGGATATTTTGAGTTCCATAACGCATAAACTACTGGACTGATTAATATAAAATGTTGCATGAACACAGCTTACATATCACATTAACATATAGACCTGATAATGTCCACATCCAAGCTTAGTACTCCACCCCACGGGTCCTATAAGTTCCAATGCACATCTTTTGGGAGGATATCATTTATAAAAATACCGACTGTAGTTGTTTGTTAGTAAGAGCAAAGGAAGTCAGATGGTAAAACTAAATAAAGATTTTATATTGCTGGTCAGGTTAATATTTGTAATGTACTTATCTTGTCGCGAGCGAAGCCGCGAGTATCAGCTAGTATTCAAATAACTATAACTACTGTAATATACAATAATTGAGGGTTATAAAATTAAAATGTGTGTATCTATTTAAGAACCATGCATTTTTTAAGGTATTTTGCAGCTTTCTGATAGTTTTAAAAACTATTAAAAGATTTGAGATAAAGCTTATATGTATCTTTGTGAAAACATGACTAGTAAAATGTCTAAGCAATAGAGGATTACAGCATTCGTTCAGAAGAGCTCAACACACAACGTCAGTTCAAAGCAAAGGTCGCTTAGTCCGCAACATTTCCGCAACATTGGAGGCTGTCACCGCCAGAGCCTCATAAGTCACTCGCCGAGTCGCGGCCGGGTGGTGAGCATTGATGGTGTTATAAAGCAACTGTTTTTGAGGAAATTTAGAGACACTGTAATAATATTTTGTCGTTCATAATCCAGTTAGTGACTAGATAATACAGGGACCTAATTACATTTGTAGTCCTAATCTCATCCAAAAGATGTATAGCTCAGATATTGAACATTTGAGATATTTGTTCTGCTCGTCTAGTTTCGTCAACGCCTAACAAGGAAGATATAAAAATTATGTAGAAATAACTGTTTAACTTTATGACGTTAAATGTTTAGTATAAATATGGCAGTATCCTTTAAAATTATAAATATTAGTTCAGTTTGTCCATTGCTCACCAATTAAATTCTCACTGAGATTTTGCCAGTTTGAATAATCAAAGTTGAACATTAGCATTTTCTAATCAGACAACGTAGTTAATATGGCCACTTCATTATACTGTATAATCCCTGTTACACCAAGAAAATTTCAGACGATACCCATTAGTCCTAATCATATATTTCTTGTACTACATAGACAACTTGATAATTTTATCTTTAATTTGCATCGATTACAAGTACGAGTAATTTAGTTTGATCTACTTGAACCAATTTGTAACGGTTTAATATGATGTCGGGACAACATTTGTATCTTGTCTTTTTCTATGTAGAAAACTAAATACTTTTTGACTTTTTTGGATTTCAGAAGAGATTTTTTGTTATAAGGAATAATTTCATTTCTAAAAAATTAACAAAAAATAATACTATACTATTTTACTTTGTTTTGCGAGAAGTTTTAATATTCCCACCCAGAACGTGGCCGTTTTATTTCCTCCTCACAAGACTTCTCTATAAGTCTCAAGAACACTCTATAAGTTATTTTACATCATACTGGATAAAATCTTAACTAATCGATTTAGTTCCAAGAAACCATTGTCATTTACGGTACTTTTATATAGACTTTTAAAATATACCTTGGATTTTGTGCTAGACAACTAAGTGGTATGTATCAACAAAGTTTATGTTAAATTTGAGGATGAAACTAGTTGAATAGGATAAATATAATTCAACCAAAGAAGCAAACATTATTTGCTTAGGTAACTAGTTAAACCAATTATTGTGTTGGTTCAGCAACAACACGACTGTATTGAATACTCTGCAGGTGTGCAAGTTTTCATAGGGGCCAACATTTTACCGTCAGTAACGTATTGTTATGGAGAGTGGCTCACACACTCCATAAGTGCCAAAGAGTGCGGTCAGAGTTGGATAACCAAACTACAGTACCAATAATGTGTCCAACTATAATAACCATGTTAAAGTTCACCAATATATATTATATCGAATGAACCTTAAGAATATGCTTGTCATTTGTAAAAGAATGCAATCTCTATACAAATGCGTTATTAAAGTATTTACATTTCATAAAGTTTATTTTGTTATTTTTGGGACACCCAGTATTATATTACAAGGTTCTAACTATGTTTACTTGAATAATTACTATTTTTTATTGACCTAGTTAATGTGTTTTAAATAATCAAATAGCTTTTTATAACGTTCAAAGCCTGTAACGAAACGGTTTCAATATTACAGAGATAACGACTTGATTCATCAGCGATATACGGCAGCTCGTTATTGCATCGTTTTTACTGGATTCAGCCGAGGTTTTTGTTAAGCCATCTTGTTAAAAACCAGCCCCCATTAAATAATCCCTCTCTCGAGTATATCCGTCGTACAGTTATCAAAATTCTCTTCAAGTGTACTCGATGACTCTACTATTTAAACAATTCGTGAGGGTAGCTTTGGGACGATTCCCATCTGGCTTCAAAGTAATTGTTCATTAGTCGTCATCAAACACTCACCTGAAGCACTCTAAAGTAGGCCCACCGAACACAAACTAGTTTCTGATGACAGAGTTGGATGTCTCTGAATAATGAATGTATAATTTAATTACTTATCAGTATAAACTTAATAACAGTAAATATTAAAAGGTTTACCTGTAAAATCTCTATACTGAATCTAAAAATCAATGTTTTTATAGTTTTTTATCGTTTATGCGCTCCTATACCTCTCGCCCAATTGCAGTGGCACTATGCATGGCAATAAATGTAAACTCTAGGAAGGTTTCCAACCCCTAATTGAAGTCCTAGGACTTTATAGCTTTGACCCACTGGACTTTTAAATGATTAATGTAAACCTTTTGGTGTAATGTTTGATTTAAGTTTCTATGGTAGCAATATTTGTACAATAGGAAAAGAAAAGGGAATGAATAAATACCACGAAAACGAAGTCACGACAGGTACCAGCTAGTTCATAATAAAATAGTTGATTATTTTAAACGATTATATGCAATCTATTTAAAATTTATAACCAAAGTGATATCCGCAAAAGCAAACTAAAGGCGTTATCGTGAAAATCGTATATATATAATATATATTTATATATATGAAGTTTCATTGTTTTCCTTTTACTTTGACAAACCGATGCATGGGTTGATATATAACGTTTCGTGACTTTTATATTTTTTAAGGAAAACTATATTTTATCTTGCAACATCTCGTCTATTTACCCTGATAATTTTATTTAATCTCCCTGTTTTAATTTAAAATATGTTTTTTTTAAGTTATAATAACGTTCAGGTATGATAAATATAATTTTCCCCTGCCAGAAATAGTGTATATGGGCCTATCATATTATGTAAATCACCATATAACAAAATAATTATAAGATAATTCATAATGTAACAAAATTGCTTCAAAACCTTATATTAATTTATTCCAAATCATTACATTTTCTTTCAAATACATTTTAAACTCCATAACAGTTAATGTAGTGCCACCAGTGAAGTGAGCTACAAGAGCTGAAGAATGATTAAGTGTGCAATGCCAGAAGTGAATTATTGTAGCAATGCCCTAAACTCTCTCTCTCTGAATATAGCCGGCCTAGTGATAGCCTCCTCTAAAATTTATTTAAAATGTGATTTTACACTATAAATTAGTATTTTGGGTACTAATAACCCAAATTTGTAATAGAAGAAGAGTCACAGGCACTAATTATACCCTTTTGTCAAGGCTGTGAAGAAATGTAAGCCTTTGGTGAAGAAATAATATGTGGTGAGACCAACCCTTTTCACTATTGTAAAACCAGATGTGAACTTTCAAAAACTACCTATAACTTTAGTAAAATGCCAATCCACTAGACTTTTATCCATAACAAAGAGTAAAGAACCCTTTTAAATATTTCAAATTTAATATCCAAGAGTATTTCAAGAGTTAAATTAAATTTAAACAGTTTTAAAATCAATTAACCTGCCTAGAAACCACGTTATCAAGCAGCATTAATGGAGAACTGAATATCATATAGAAGTGAACATTCCTTACCTTCAAACTGTTACTGTAAAATCCTTTACATCATACTACACAGAAACAGGTACTTTTCCATCCGTATTGATAGGCTGGAAAGTTGCCCTTTGCCGTGCCTACACACGGAAAATTACTTTACCGTGCACTGCACGGTAAAAGCTTTTTACCGTGCACTTAGTCAGCTGATGAAATAAACAGCTGACTGCAACAATACAACGTTAAACCACATGAGTAATTACGAGTGTTGAATAGTAAACACACTTTGAGAGAACAAACCATTCTATTTGATACTAAAGGAAACTATTGAAAATGCATTTCAGTGAGGAATAAATTGAACCTGATATACCAGAAATTCACTTCTGAGCAAGGGATTCAACATACAAAACAACAAAAACTGCACCATTTCAAAAAATTTTAATTAGTAATCAATTTTGTAATTGTTAAGGGCATCTGAAGGCTGGCCTATTTTATTTTCTGAAATATAAAATATTATAATTAATGTTAGGTCCTAAATAAATTGTGTTATGAGTTTAAAATGTACTAATTTTTCTGTGTAGTATGATGTAAAGTATCGTACGTTACTCGCCCGGTAAGCTTTACCGTGCTAGCACGAAAATCCCGCACTCGGCTACGCCTCACGCGGGAACTGTCGTGCTCACACGGTAAAACACCACTTACTGGGCTAGTAACGTAATATACTATTAATATTGTATCTAAATTCATAGACTTTAACAAAACTATGTTACATTATACCTATAGAATATGAGTATAATCGATGAATACAATCGTAAGAATATATTCGATGCCAGCCCTACAACCCCTTCCCTGAGAAAGAATCTTGTGACCCTGAGCCTAAAAGACTATAACTAGAATATGAGTATAATCGATGAATACAATCGTAAGAATATATTCGATGCCAGCCCGACAACCCCTTCCCTGAGAAAGAATCTTGTGAACCTGAGCTTAAAGACTATAACTAGAATATGAGTATAATCGATAAATACAATCGTAAGAATATATTCGATGCCAGCCCGACAACCCCTTCCCTGAGAAAGAATCTTGTGACATTGAGCCTAAAAGACTATAACTATAATATGAGTATAATCGATGAATACAATCGTCAGAATATATTCGATGCCAGCCCGACAACCCCTTCCCTGAGAAAGAATCTTTTGACCCTGAGCCTAAAAGACTATAACTAGAATATGAGTATAATCGATGAATACAATCGTAAGAATATATTCGATGCCAGCCCGAACACCCCTTCCCTGAGAAAGAATCTTGTGACCCTGAGCTTAAAGACTATAACTAGAATATGAGTATAATCGATGAATACAATCGTCAGAATATATTCGACACCAGCCCGACAACCCCTTCCCTGAGAAAGAATCTTGTGACCCTGAGCCTAAAAGACTATAACTAGAATATGAGTATAATCGATGAATACAATCGTAAGAATATATTCGATGCCAGCCCGACAACCCGTTCCCTGAGAAAGAATCTTGTGACCCTGAGCTTAAAGACTATAACTAGAATATGAGTATAATCGATGAATACAATCGTCAGAATATATTCGACACCAGCCCGACAACCCCTTCCCTGAGAAAGAATCTTGTGACCCTGAGCCTAAAAGACTATAACTAGAATATGAGTATAATCGATGAATACAATCGTCAGAATATATTCGACACCAGCCCGACAACCCCTTCCCTGAGAAAGAATCTTGTGACCCTGAGCTTAAAGACTATAACTAGAATATGAGTATAATCGATGAATACAATCGGCAGAATATATTCGACACCAGCCCGACAACCCCTTCCCTGAGAAAGAATCTTGTGACCCTGAGCCTAAAAGACTATAACTAGAATATGATTAAATCGATGAATACAATGGTAAGAATATATTCGATGCCAGCCCGACAACCCCTTCCCTGAGAAAGAATCTTGTGACCCTGAGCCTAAAAGACTATAACTAGAATATGAGTATAATCGATGAATACAATCGTAAGAATATATTCGATGCCAGCCCGACAACCCCTTCCCTGAGCAAAAATCTTGTGACATTGAGCCTAAAAGACTATAACTAGAATATGAGTATAATCGATGAATACAATCGTAAGAATATATTCGATGCCAGCCCGACAACCCCTTCCCTGAGAAAGAAACTTGTGACCCTGAGCCTAAAAGACTATAACTAGAATATGAGTATAATCGATGTATACAATCGTAAGAATATATTCGATGCCAGCCCGACGACCCCTTCCCTGAGAAAGAATCTTGTGACCCTGAGCTTAAAGACTATAACTAGAATATGAGTATAATCGATGAATACAATCGCCAGAATATATTCGACACCAGCCCGACAACCCCTTCCCTGAGAAAGAATCTTGTGACCCTGAGCTTAAAGACTATAACTAGAATATGAGTATAATCGATGAATACAATCGTCAGAATATATTCGACGCCAGCCCAACAACCCCTTCCCTGAGAAAGAATCTTGTGACATTGAGCCTAAAAGACTATAACTAGAATATGAGTATAATCGATGAATACAATCGTAAGAATATATTCGATGCCAGCCCGACAACCCCTTCCCTGAGAAAGAATCTTGTGACATTGACCCTAAAAGACTATAACTAGAATATAAGTATAATTGATGAATACAATCGTCAGAATATATTCGGTGCCAGCCCGACAACCCCTTCACTGAGAAAGAATCTTGTGACATTGAGCCTAAAAGACTTAAACTAGAATATTAGTATAATCGATGAATACAATCGTCAGAATATATTCGATGCCAGCCCGAACACCCCTTCCCTGAGAAAGAATCTTGTGACATTGACCCTAAAAGACCATAACTAGAATATGAGTAAAATCGATGAATACAATCGTCAGAATATATTCGATGCCAGCCCGACAACCCCTTCCCTGAGAAAGAATCTTGTGACCCTGAGCTTAAAGACTATAACTAGAATATGAGTATAATCGATGAATACAATCGTCAGAATATATTCGACACCAGCCCGACAACCCCTTCCCTGAGAAAGAATCTTGTGACCCTGAGCCTAAAAGACTATAACTAGAATATGAGTATAATCGATGAATACAATCGTAAGAATATATTCGATGCCAGCCCGACAACCCCTTCCCTGAGAAAGAATCTTGTGACCCTGAGCTTAAAGACTATAACTAGAATATGAGTATAATCGATGAATACAATCGTCAGAATATATTCGACACCAGCCCGACAACCCCTTCCCTGAGAAAGAATCTTGTGACCCTGAGCCTAAAAAACTATAACTAGAATATGAGTATTATCGATGAATACAATCGCCAGAATATATTCGACACCAGCCCGACAACCCCTTCCCTGAGAAAGAATCTTGTGACCCTGAGCTTAAAAACTATAACTAGAATATGAGTATAATCGATAAATACAATCGTAAGAATATATTCGACACCAGCCCGACAACCCCTTCCCTGAGAAAGAATCTTGTGACCCTGAACCTAAAAGACTATAACTAGAATATGAGTATAATCGATGAATACAATCGTAAGAATATATTCGATGCCAGCCCGACAACCCCTTCCCTGAGAAAGAATCTTGTGACCCTGAGCCTAAAAGACTATAACTAGAATATGAGTATAATCGATGAATACAATCGTAAGAATATATTCGATGCCAGCCCGACAACCCCTTCCCTGAGCAAGAATCTTGTGAAATTGAGCCTAAAAGACTATAACTAGAATATGAGTATAATCGATGAATACAATCGTAAGAATATATTCGATGACAGCCCGACAACCCCTTCCCTGAGCAGGAATCTTGTGACATTGAGCCTAAAAGACTATAACTAGAATATGAGTATAATCGATGAATACAATCGTAAGAATATATTCGATGCCAACCCGACAACCCCTTCCCTGAGAAATAATCTTGTGACCCTGAGCCTAAAAGACTATAACTAGAATATGAGTATAATCGATGAATACAATCGTAAGAATATATTCGATGCCAGCCCGACAACCCCTTCCCTGAGAAAGAATCTTGTGACCCTGAGCTTAAAGACTATAACTAGAATATGAGTATAATCGATGAATACAATCGTCAGAATATATTCGACACCAGCCCGACAACCCCTTCCCTGAGAAAGAATCTTGTGACCCTGAGCCTAAAAGACTATAACTAGAATATGAGTATAATCGATGAATACAATCGTCAGAATATATTCGACACCAGCCCGACAACCCCTTCCCTGAGAAAGAATCTTGTGACCCTGAGCTTAAAGACTATAACTAGAATATGAGTATAATCGATGAATACAATCGGCAGAATATATTCGACACCAGCCCGACAACCCCTTCCCTGAGAAAGAATCTTGTGACCCTGAGCCTAAAAGACTATAACTAGAATATGAGTATAATCGATGAATACAATGGTAAATATATATTTGATGCCAGCCCGACAACCCCTTCCCTAAGAAAGAATCTTGTGACCCTGAGCCTAAAAGACTATAACTAGAATATGAGTATAATCGATGAATACAATCGTAAGAATATATTCGATGCCAGCCCGACAACCCCTTCCCTGAGCAAGAATCTTGTGACATTGAGCCTAAAAGACTATAACTAGAATATGAGTATAATCGATGAATACAATCGTAAGAATATATTCGATGCCAGCCCGACAACCCCTTCCCTGAGAAAGAAACTTGTGACCCTGAGCCTAAAAGACTATAACTAGAATATGAGTATAATCGATAAATACAATCGTCAGAATATATTCGACACCAGCCCGACAACCCCTTCCCTGAGAAAGAATCTTGTGACATTGAGCCTAAAAGACTATAACTAGAATATGAGTATAATCGATGTATACAATCGTAAGAATATATTCGATTCCAGCCCGACGACCCCTTCCCTGAGAAAGAATCTTGTGACCCTGAGCTTAAAGACTATAACTAGAATATGAGTATAATCGATGAATACAATCGCCAGAATATATTCGACACCAGCCCGACAACCCCTTCCCTGAGAAAGAATCTTGTGACCCTGAGCTTAAAGACTATAACTAGAATATGAGTATAATCGATGAATACAATCGTCAGAATATATTCGACGCCAGCCCAACAACCCCTTCCCTGAGAAAGAATCTTGTGACATTGAGCCTAAAAGACTATAACTAGAATATGAGTATAATCGATGAATACAATCGTAAGAATATATTCGATGCCAGCCCGACAACCCCTTCCCTGAGAAAGAATCTTGTGACATTGAGCCTAAAAGACTATAACTAGAATATGAGTATAATTGATGAATACAATCGTCAGAATATATTCGGTGCCAGCCCGACAACCCCTTCACTGAGAAAGAATCTTGTGACATTGAGCCTAAAAGACTTAAACTAGAATATTAGTATAATCGATGAATACAATCGTCAGAATATATTCGATGCCAGCCCGACAACCCCTTCCCTGAGAAAGAATCTTGTGACATTGACCCTAAAAGACCATAACTAGAATATGAGTAAAATCGATGAATACAATCGTCAGAATATATTCGATGCCAGCCCGACAACCCCTTCCCTGAGAAAGAATCTTGTGACCCTGAGCTTAAAGACTATAACTAGAATATGAGTATAATCGATGAATACAATCGTCAGAATATATTCGACACCAGCCCGACAACCCCTTCCCTGAGAAAGAATCTTGTGACTCTGAGCCTAAAAGACTATAACTAGAATATGAGTATAATCGATGAATACAATCGTAAGAATATATTCGATGCCAGCCCGACAACCCCTTCCCTGAGAAAGAATCTTGTGACCCTGAGCTTAAAGACTATAACTAGAATATGAGTATAATCGATGAATACAATCGTCAGAATATATTCGACACCAGCCCGACAACCCCTTCCCTGAGAAATAATCTTGTGACCCTGAGCCTAAAAAACTATAACTAGAATATGAGTATAATCGATGAATACAATCGTCAGAATATATTCGACACCAGCCCGACAACCCCTTCCCTGAGAAAGAATCTTGTGACCCTGAGCTTAAAAACTATAACTAGAATATGAGTATAATCGATGAATACAATCGTCAGAATATATTCGACACCAGCCCGACAACCCCTTCCCTGAGAAAGAATCTTGTGACCCTGAGCCTAAAAGACTATAACTAGAATATGAGTATAATCGATGAATACAATCGTAAGAATATATTCGATGCCAGCCCGACAACCCCTTCCCTGAGAAAGAATCTTGTGACCCTGAGCCTAAAAGACTATAACTAGAATATGAGTATAATCGATGAATACAATCGTAAGAATATATTCGATGCCAGCCCGACAACCCCTTCCCTGAGCAAGAATCTTGTGAAATTGAGCCTAAAAGACTATAACTAGAATATGAGTATAATCGATGAATACAATCGTAAGAATATATTCGATGACAGCCCGACAACCCCTTCCCTGAGCAAGAATCTTGTGACATTGAGCCTAAAAGACTATAACTAGAATATGAGTATAATCGATGAATACAATCGTAAGAATATATTCGATGCCAGCCCGACAACCCCTTCCCTGAGAAAGAATCTTGTGACCCTGAGCCTAAAAGACTATAACTAGAATATGAGTATAATCGATAAATACAATCGTCAGAATATATTCGACACCAGCCCGACAACCCCTTCCCTGAGAAAGAATCTTGTGACATTGAGCCTAAAAGACTATAACTAGAATATGAGTATAATCGATGTATACAATCGTAAGAATATATTCGATGCCAGCCCGACAACCCCTTCCCTGAGAAAGAATCTTGTGACATTGAGCCTAAAAGACTATAACTAGAATATGAGTATAATCGATGAATACAATCGTCAGAATATATTCGACACCAGCCCGACAACCCCTTCCCTGGGAAAGAATCTTGTGACCCTGAGCTTAAAGACTATAACTAGAATATGAGTATAATCGATGAATACAATCGTCAGAATATATTCGACGCCACCCCGACAACCCCTTCCCTGAGAAAGAATCTTGTGACATTGAGCCTAAAAGACTATAACTAGAATATGAGTATAATCGATGAATACAATCGTAAGAATATATTCGATGCCAGCCCGACAACCCCTTCCCTGAGAAAGAATCTTGTGACATTGAGCCTAAAAGACTATAACTAGAATATGAGTATAATTGATGAATACAATCGTCAGAATATATTCGGTGCCAGCCCGACACCCCTTCACTGAGAAAGAATCTTGTGACATTGAGCCTAAAAGACTTAAACTAGAATATTAGTATAATCGATGAATACAATCGTCAGAATATATTCGATGCCAGCCCGACAACCCCTTCCCTGAGAAATAATCTTGTGACATTGACCCTAAAAGACCATAACTAGAATATGAGTAAAATCGATGAATACAATCGTCAGAATATATTCGATGCCAGCCCGACAACCCCTTCCCTGAGAAAGAATCTTGTGACCCTGAGCTTAAAGACTATAACTAGAATATGAGTATAATCGATGAATACAATCGTCAGAATATATTCGACACCAGCCCGACAACCCCTTCCCTGAGAAAGAATCTTGTGACCCTGAGCCTAAAAGACTATAACTAGAATATGAGTATAATCGATGAATACAATCGTAAGAATATATTCGATGCCAGCCCGACAACCCCTTCCCTGAGAAAGAATCTTGTGACATTGAGCCTAAAAGACTATAACTAGAATATGAGTATAATCGATGAATACAATCGTAAGAATATATTCGACGCCAGCCCGACAACCCCTTCCCTGAGAAAGAATCTTGTGACATTGAGCCTAAAAGACTATAACTAGAATATGAGTATAATCGATGAATACAATCGTCAGAATATATTCGACGCCAGCCCGACAACCCCTTCCCTGAGAAAGAATCTTATGACCCTGAGCCTAAAAGACTATAACTAGAATATGAGTATAATCGATGAATACAATCGTAAGAATATATTCGATGCCAGCCCGACAACCCCTTCCCTTTGAAAGAATCTTGTGACATTGAGCCTAAAAGACTATAACTAGAATATGAGTATAATTGATGAATACAATCGTCAGAATATATTCGATGCCAGCCCGACAACCCCTTCCCTGAGAAAGAATCTTGTGACATTGAGCCTAAAAGACTTTAACTAGAATATTAGTATAATCGATGAATACAATCGTCAGAATATATTCGATGCCAGCCCGACAACCCCTTCCCTGAGAAAGAATCTTGTGACATTGAGCCTAAAAGACCATAACTAGAATATGAGTATAATCGATGAATACAATCGTCAGAATATATTCGATGCCAGCCCGACAACCCCTTCCCTGAGAAAGAATCTTGTGACATTGAGCCTAAAAGACTATAACTAGAATATGAGTATAATCGATGAATACAATCGTAAGAATATATTCGACGCCAGCCCGACTACCCCTTCCCTGAGAAAGAATCTTGTGACATTGAGCCTAAAAGACTATAACTAGAATATGAGTATAATCGATGAATACAATCGTCAGAATATATTCGACGCCAGCCCGACAACCCCTTCCCTGAGAAAGAATCTTATGACCCTGAGCCTAAAAGACTATAACTAGAATATGAGTATAATCGATGAATACAATCGCAAGAATATATTCGATGCCAGCACAACAACCCCTTCCCTGAGAAAGAATCTTGTGACATTGAGCCTAAAAGACTATAACTAGAATATGAGTATAATCGATGAATACAATAGTAAGAATATATTCGATGCCAGCCCGACAACCCCTTCCCTGAGAAATAATCTTGTGACACTGAGCTTAAAAGACTATAACTAGAATATGAGTATAATCGATGAATACAATCGTCAGAATATATTCAACACCAGCCCGACAACCCCTTCCCTGAGAAAGAAACTTGTGACCCTGAGCTTAAAGACTATAACTAGAGTATGAGTATAATCGATGAATAGAATCGTAAGAATATATTCGATGCCAGCCCGACAACCCCTTCCCTGAGAAAGAATCTTGTGACATTGAGCCTAAAAGACTATAACTAGAATATGAGTATAATCGATGAATACAATCGTAAGAATATATTCGATGCCAGCCCGACAACCCCTTCCCTGAGAAATAATCTTGTGACACTGAGCTTAAAAGACTATAACTAGAATATGAGTATAATCGATGAATACAATCGTCAGAATATATTCAACACCAGCCCGACAACCCCTTCCCTGAGAAAGAAACTTGTGACCCTGAGCTTAAAGACTATAACTAGAGTATGAGTATAATCGATGAATAGAATCGTAAGAATATATTCGATGCCAGCCCGACAACCCCTTCCCTGAGAAAGAATCTTGTGACATTGAGCCTAAAAGACTATAACTAGAATATGAGTATAATCGATGAATACAATCGTAAGAATATATTCGATGCCAGCCCGACAACCCCTTCCCTGAGAAAGAATCTTGTGACATTGAGCCTAAAAGACTATAACTAGAATATGAGTATAATCGATGAATACAATCGTAAGAATATATTCGATGCCAGCCCGACAACCCCTTCCCTGAGAAAGAATCTTGTGACATTGAGCCTAAAAGACTATAACTAGAATATGAGTATAATCGATGAATACAATCGTAAGAATATATTCGATGCCAGCCCGACAACCCCTTCCCTGAGAAAGAATCTTGTGACATTGAGCCTAAAAGACTATAACTAGAATATGAGTATAATCGATGAATACAATCGTAAGAATATATTCGATGCCAGCCCGACAACCCCTTCCCTGAGAAAGAATCTTGTGACATTGAGCCTAAAAGACTATAACTAGAATATGAGTATAATCGATGAATACAATCGTAAGAATATATTCGATGCCAGCCCGACAACCCCTTCCCTGAGAAAGAATCTTGTGGCATAGAGCCTAAAAGACTATAACTAGAATATGAGTATAATCGATGAATACAATCGTAAGAATATATTCGATGCCAGCCCGACAACCCCTTCCCTGAGAAAGAATCTTGTGACATTGAGCCTAAAAGACTATAACTAGAAAGTGAGTATAATCGATGAATACAATCGTAAGAATATATTCGATGCCAGCCCGACAACCCCTTCCCTGAGAAAGAATCTTGTGACATTGAGCCTAAAAGACTATAACTAGAATATGAGTATAATCGATGAATACAATCGTAAGAATATATTCGATGCCAGCCCGACAACCCCTTCCCTGAGAAAGAATCTTGTGACATTGAGCCTAAAAGACTATAACTAGAATATGAGTATAATCGATGAATACAATCGTAAGAATATATTCGATGCCAGCCCGACAACCCCTTCCCTGAGAAAGAATCTTGTGACATTGAGCCTAAAAGACTATAACTAGAATATGAGTATAATCGATGAATACAATCGTAAGAATATATTCGATGCCAGCCCGACAACCCCTTCCCTGAGAAAGAATCTTGTGACACTGAGCTTAAAAGACTATAACTAGAAATAATTTAAATACCTTCTAAAAGTAATCAAACACTCCCCCATCATTGTAAACATTTATTATAAATCCCTTTTTCATATTTCAAGTTTATCATTACTGTATTTTCCAGCAATAAATCTAGGTTTATCTTTGTACCTTGTGTTTAATTTACGCAAAGGTAAAGACGATACATGAGTTTGTAAAATATTGTAGTCAATCAGCTGCTAGGTAACCCATATTGAGCAGACAGTTGCTGGAGAAAAATTTGATTTAATGAGTAAATTATCAGAGAAAGACAGAAGTTTATTTGTTTATTCATTGTAGGAGTTATTTATTTATTATTAAATGGTTTAAGTGAAAAAGAAAGAGGAGTATATATGTGTATTTACACTTTCAAGCACCAATTCTGCCTACAAGGTCAGACGTTTTTTGACTTATTTGGAATAATCAATAAGAAGTTATTGTCCGGTGATTATAATAAAACATATGAACATTTAAATTACTTCAGTTAACAATAGCCGTTTAAATTATACATTAGAATATAACCGGCCATTAATTCGCATTTATTCTAAGGTAAATGATAAACTGCTATTTATGAAATCAGAATAAGTACACACTAGTGAGATGGGCACCATGCACTAAATGTTATACAATAATCGCTGCGTAAATCGTGTCAACAATACATTTAATTTACTTCTGTTAGCTTGACAACTAAAAATTGAAAAACAAGGTATTTTCTATTATTTTCTGTTGTTATAAGCTGTCCTGATATGAAGAATTTAACGCTAAGTTGGTTTTAATTGATTGGCTACTGGGTTTTGATATATTGTTCGAATGTTGTTCATACACTTCTAGTAAATATTTAATTTATACTGCAAACGAGTAAAGAACGATACAAAATAGACTGATTTCAATAGGTTTTGGCTATTTACAACTTTTAAAATATCTCTTTTGATCTTAGGATCAAATAATCGTTGCATTCTACATACAAACCTTTTTTAACTGGGTATCTCAAAGTTTAATTAAAGCGATTAATATTTTGATTTTGCGAGCCAATTATGTATAACCTTAAGCAGCAAGAAATTTAAATTTATTAATGGATAAATTTCGATGATTTTAAGAATTCTCTATTTTTTACGATACAACATACATGTCAAAAAATATCATAGTAACGTCTGTCAAAATAGTAAAATAGTAATAGTAACGTCAATGTAAACAAAATATTAAGAAATTCAGCGCCATTTCTTAGCGTGTGAAGTAATGGTAAAAGTGTTGATACGTGCTTCACAAAAGGAGAGAGCTCCTTTGTCTTGTCAAATCGAACGTTAACTTGATCCCTGGCTTCTGACCTTGTCGGTAGATGAAAATACCTTCAAAAATATTCACCAACGTTCCTTTTTCGTTTCCAAGTCATTTAGTGTTATATATTTGGAATTTTAAAATACTAAATGAGCTGAATTCGTGAATTAAAGAAATATTACTATTTTTACTTATTATTATTTTTGCGTAATTTGTTAATTCTTTCATTTTCATTAGTATTCTAAGACATTTTATGCTCTGTTTTCTCCAGAAAATAAACCTACGCGATTTGAAAAGATTTAAAAACAGTAAACTCTTACCTCTTTTAGCGAATTTCCCATATAGGGAAGAAGCTATTACCGTAGGTCTCATGGTAAGACTTAAGCCCGATCTCAAGCAACGGGTATACTAGTATTAATTAAATTATCTACTGTTTAAGCGTAGATCATTTTGTAATCTACCGTGTTTGAAAACAGAATAGTTAACTTAAAATACTTACGACTTTATCTCATCAATAACATTTTAATGTTGAAGAACCTTAAGATTTTTGGATGTTACAGCTCAGTTTGTAAGGAATACTTTTAAATTTTAAAGAAGCTATGTTAACAAAAATAATCCTGCCTTTATCTGACTCAATCTTAATTTTAATACATTAAATTTAATTTTGTAGTGTCTTTGGTTTAACTTCCAAACAAACCGTGTAATGTGAAAGCAAAATTAGTTAAGAGTCACTGCATTTCAACAATACCATTTAATAAAAGACAAAAACCTATGAGTATTTAGGGAGAGTAAAAAATTAGCTGTATGCATTTTAATAGCTCTTAAAAGTTACTACGATGCAATTTGTTGTAGCCAAACCCCTCCCCTGCAACGATTGCACTATTCCACAATTGGGTGCACATTTATACTTTTTTCATGAGTGGAAGTTTTAATTTATGCGAGGACCAAAATGTCTAACCCATGAACTAATGATCCGGACATACCAGAATAACCATCCCACAGTGGCTAACTTTGATGGCGTAGGATAAAGCGGATTGTGACTAAGATCCATACATTTAAGCCAATGATATGGTGACAAGTCGTGGACAACACAGCATGGTATTGGTTTGGAGCTTTTGGTTTAGAAATGTTTGATTGGTTTACTGCTTTGATCCTCGTTTTGTATGATTTCACGGGTAACTGCAATTGGAATATCTTATCTGATAATCAAAATTGTTTTAAAAGTTTTTAAATGCCAAGAAAACATTTTGCTGATAATTTATACACAGGGTAATGAATTATTTGCTAATATTTTGTACCTTTGAACCCGTTGATGTATTTATTAAGGCAATTCAAATTTCGAGTTCAAATAATCGTTTTGGGGATTGTTAGTTAAAACATAAAAGTCTTGCAATAAACTTCGAGAGTGGCTGAGGAATTTACGACGCAATTATTAACTATAATAAGGGATAACACACTCTTGTTATTCGCTAGTAATTAGGTTGGTTTCAGTGGATTACTTTTGAATAACTCATTTGAGTATTCTGTGGCAGATAATACTAATTGATTAATGTAATGTAAATATTATAATTTTGTCTGTACATTTCTTGGAATCGTGAAATTTTTGCATATTTTTATGTTTCGTACCATAGGAAAGCAGAAGCGCGTCTAATCTCAATTTCTGTCTGTCTGTTTTTCTGTCTGTCCATGACGCTCAAGGACGGGTTTTTGTTCGCTTTTCACGGGAAAACGGGTGCACTGACATTGATGAAACTTTGGTTCTTTGTTCTATGCATGCGTGAGAAGGTTTTAAGCTACCTTAAACCGGCATACGGCTTTTAAAAAGATAATGGCGGCCGCTCAAAAACGTGATTTTGACACGTTTTGTTCGCTTTTCACAGGGAAACGGGTGCACTGATTTCGATGAAACTATTTTTCTATGTTCTATATGTGCGTTAGAAGGTTTTAGATTAATTGGATTTTTGGAAATCACCTGAGGACTCTCCCCTATGGGAGTTTTAAGATCCTATGTTATTCTTAAGGGCAAAGTATTTATTTATATTGAACGAGATGATGACTAAATAGTTATATCTATAACTTAAAATATTGTAAACAGCTGTTTATGGAATTAAAAAACCTACTTGAATGGCAACTCTCATAATGGAAATAAAAAATCTACTTGAATGGCAACTCAAACTCTTTTTTCGATAGGTGAGAGTAGGGGGTATTGGATAACTCTGTGCGCTCCCCCCCCAACCTCAATTACACCCCCCCACCCGATTTTATATTTTTGCCCCCCTCTTCGATTTTTTATTATTATTTTATGCCCCCCCCATTTTATATTTGTGCACCTCCCCTCGATTTTATATTTTTTGCCCCCCCCCCAATTATATAGTTTTGCTCCCCCCATTTTTATTTTTGACCTCCCCCCCGATTTTATATTTTGCTCCCCCCCTCTTCGATTTTTTATTTTATATCACCCCATTTTATATTTATGCCCCCCTCCCCCTCACAGATATTTTTTTATTTTTTATATTTTTTACGTGAGTTCTTTTATTTCTAAAAGCGAATCCAAAGTGTTACGTGTACCGATTTGGAGTCGCAAACCACACACCGCGCTGTTTATTACCCGACAGAGTTCCTCGACTTAACAACAGTACCCGAACTATCTGCCAGTTTATTTCGTTAGCTTTGATTTAATTGTAAATTAAACATGTAAAATGTAATTTTAATATTGTAAAATCATGTGGATTGTTATTTGCTTTAGTTAATCTACCATTTATATAAAACCCGTACAAAGGACATGTACACAGTTAGTAAATAATATTTAGAAATAGCTAAATACCAAGCCTATAACTATAACGCAACTGTTTTTAAAGCCAGTCATTAAATTCCAACCTTTTTCAGTCAAGTAATTTCTTACAAACTCAAGTGTTATATTCTACAAAATTAAACGGTAAAAATGCAAAAAACGTTAAATGGATTGATTTGCGGAATGGTTTTGCTGCCAGTCTTCGGAATGTTGGTAGTTAGATTCCTCAAGTTTTCCTTAGAAGTATTGTCTGAAGGCATGATAATTCATTAATTAAGGAAAAAATAATACTTTCCACTCGCCATCTCGAGAGGTATGTTATTTCAGTAGTGGTCATGGTTACCTTTAACAATTAAAACACGTTTAGTACAATGATTTTGTATTAACAAATTGTTATAAATTTAAAGTATAGATGGCTTAGAAATCATTAAGCACATAAAACTAGGCTTTCAACAATTCTTACAACCACCCCGGGGGTTTAGTGCAAGTGTACGGGGATGATGACGGCAACCCTGATCCAATTAAAGTTAACTCGCAGGCCCTTGTTAATTGAAAACACAGCAGACACTGCAATAGTCAATTAAGCTTGATAATAGTTTCCCTCAGGAATATTCAGGTAGAATATTCAACCATAACAAAATAATACATAATGTAACTAAATATGTATGTAAATTGTATAGGAGTTATTAGGGGTTGTTTATAAACACCAAAAATTTATTATTATAATTTATTTTAAGATTAAACATGATTTTAAATTGGATTTTAGTAATTGTTTATTTAGGTTATCCGATGAAATAATAGATCAAACCAGCATGATTTACTAAAATTTCGTTCAGAAAAGAATTGCTGATAACTTAATGTTGACAGTTATTTCTTTTCGCTAAGATTAAGCGTTTCATTTCCAGGATAACAGATATACTTTTGTAAAACATCGAATCAAAAATGAACAATACAATCCATTCCTCTGATTCCACTCCTTTTGTCGTCAATAAACCACGCGGCATCAGTTATTCTAGCCACGGTTTTACCTCTCGACGGAGGATCGCTTTTTCAGTTAAATTTTACAGGGCAAATATATAGGTACTTGATTCTTGGTTTGACTACACTAACGCATTTATGGCCATTTATCTTACTTTTAATCAATATATTTTCTTGCTTGTACCTTTACTACAACAATTGCAAGATACTCGTTTAGTTTTGTTTATTTTTCAGGAAATAAGATATTTGAAATGATACTTCATATAATAGAAGTTAATTACATTGTGGTTATTTTGTATTTCGATATTTGGGGTTAGTGTGTATTATCATTTTTTTTTTCCTTAAGAACATTTAAAAACTGGTGGGGAACCAAAATAACAAATATTACATTAGACATATAATTTTTAGTACAAGATATATATGATTTGCATTCGTGTTATAACCTATAAACTAAAAAGTTCAACAACTTTTACGTTAAGGACTGTTAAAGATACAAAATAACTTCAATCAGAGATTCGTGTGAATTTTTGTGTACACTACTACAAATATGACTTGCGATTCAATAAGGTAAAACCATAAATGGAGTACACAGTGTATAGAAAATTTGTCCCTATTTATATTGAATTTATAATTTTATATTTATATATATCATGGTATATCAATATGCAGTGAAGCAGTAATAGTCTGAAGACGGCTTTTAGTTGTAAATACAATTTACTCATTTCTGGATTCATATTTTAGTAACTGTTAAGGATTTGTAAAATACAAGTGATTTTAACGAATTCATGCAACTAACTTATTTTTTTTAGCCATCCCGAACCAAGAAGTAACCACGGGCCTGCACACTGAGGTTAAACTCCCAAATTTTGTACAGACTGAATATCAATTACTTTAAATAAACAAATATACAATGTTGACTTGAAGAGAGAAGGTATTCAACTGTAAATTACATTTGTATCACTCTTTTGTAACTCTCACTGCTATTCAATGATTCTGCCCTCGTCTCAGTCTTTAAGTGCAAATATTCTCTAACGGAATCAGTTGGAGTTCGTTCAAAATATTTATGTATTTTTTGCATTTCTTAATAAATAGAATAATGTAATTTCATACTGAAAATAACCTTTCATTATACGTTATAGTTTAAGTAATTCCTTCTTCTCAGACTTGATTCCAACTCAGTCGAGCAAGTAAACCTTGTTTTAGTTAAGCCTCTTAATTAAAAATCAGTTTTTAAAACAATCGTCGTAGTTTCAAAACTTGAACATAATTATCTGTAATCCTACTAAAATCATTTTAAAGTAGTAAATCTTAATAACTGCTGATCTTTAAACTTTTGTTATGACAATCTCATATAATAAATACTTGATAATGAAGTTTTAGGCTAATTAAACTGCTAAATCCAAAAGAAAAAGACATAAGAATAAAAAAATAGGAAAGAAAATTAAATAAACTGAAAGCAGTTACATATCAGGAACAAAGTAAGATAATAGAGTTTAAGTAAGTAAATTGTATGTGAAATACAATCCTTACTAAACAAATATTTAATAAACAGACCCTGTAGGCCTGTATCAGTAGGCCTACTCTGATAGTTCGTTATACTGCATGCTTAGAGATACCTAAATACTGTATACTTTATTCTTTTTTTTTTCAATTTAACACCTTCATATTAATTAAGGCCAATCTGTTGCATACTTATTGTGGAGTTTTAGTGGTGTGGGGGGGGGGGTTGATACACCCTTTTCCCTGAAGAGTTAAAAAGGTAACTAATTTTTCAACTGATCATTGCCATAATAACCTACTTGGGGATTGGAATTCGAGGGTGCGGGGGGAGGGGTAAGAGGGAGAGAGAGGCTTGGATTTAAAGACACGGATGATTAGTTAACACATATTTGTACACAATATTTGAGACAATTATTTTATAATTTAATTTGTGATATTACTTTAAATATGGAGATATAAATCAAATCAAACTATAAGATTGTGATATGAAAACGGAATATGGTTGTATTACATATAAATGATAGCTACCAACTGGCAATACTACGGGGGGATGGGCGGAACCTATTCATAACCTCAAATACTTGTTTGTTTTTAACCGTTGTTGTGATTCAGTCTGTAATTAGAATTATTGTATAACAAAACAATATTTTAAAGGTTGCCGAGAGTATAGACTAATGGTTTTAGACTTTAAATTACACTCTACCGAGAGTTATATACAAGCCACAAAAGAGTGGCAGTTTTAGAAAATGAGATACATTAGTTTTGTGGACAAAAATTACAATTAAGTAATTTAAAATTGATAAATATGTCTGGAATGTTATAATTTTTGTGAATGTACCCTTCAACTATACATATTGACCACGTTAAAGTTAGAAGGTGAATTTTGTCACGACTCTAAAACTGTTTGAGTACGATAATCCATTAGGATCTGTCCAGTTGTAAATAATTCATACGGTGTCGGCGTGGGCCGCTTGGGAGAGCCGTGACGATTGCACTGAGATCAGCAGCTCTGTCGCTTGTGTTTAGTGCTTAGTAAGGAGTAAAGTATCGTCATTGCAAGACAATGTGAGTGCAGACCTTTTGCCAATGATAATAATCTCACTTTAAATATCTAACATTTTTATAACGATTACTTAAGATTTTGCGAATGTATATTCGTGTTTTAAGCATGAACAAATAGGCTGATTTTTAAGGCAGTTTCTATAATAAAATGAATGAAAATATATGCTCATTATTTTTTTCATGGTATTCTGTGCGGTAATTACTGCATTATATTGTGGCGAGTTTGTAGTCAAAAATTGGTTTGATACGTATGAATTTATCAATAAAATCTAATAAATGGAAAAAGGGTAAGCTTTTTATGTAAATATAATCGCTTACTCTATTGGCCATGCTGTTTCTCGTTCTGATTCATTACACTATTAGTTACTCGCTCTCTTTTCTGTATAATGATGTTTTAGTTAATTATGTTAAGAACAGTGATTGATACATATTTAAAAACATAAATAAAACTTGTAGTTAAACTGAGACATACAACTTATAATGAAAAGTAATTGAAAACCAGTCGTTAACCTGTTTATACAAATAATCTCAAACATTAAAAAAATAATACCTATTAGTAACTTTTATTCATATTTAGTTTTAAAGTAAACGTTCTACAATAAATCATATATTGTAATTTCCTATTGTTCGTTATGCCATTAAAAGTTGATATCAAGGATGAGGTAATATATTACAGTTAGTTCCCAAAGTCAACATTTGTTTATTTGGTGAACGGGCTTAGTTGTAAGAGTCCCTGTAACTTGGTCAATTACAAGGGTAGGTACATGCTGAGTAGTCGGAGAACATCTAAGACCCAGCGAAGATAACAGCGGCAAAACATTTCCACAATCTCAACAACTTTTACCTAAGGACAAAGTAATTAACTTTCAAATGTGTTAGACATTTTAACATATGTTACGTATTATTTTCCCAGCTAACTTATCCTTCTCATTCTCTTACAGAAAAAAAAACAGTGAAATGTGTAAATTTATATCTATTTAATATTTATGTTAATTTTCCACATGTATTAAGTCATCAATAAATTCCATTTAAAATTCTAATAAATAAATGACCTGTTACGTTGATAAAGTAATATATTCATTTTTACTTTCTCTACCTATACATGGTATAAGGAGAAGTATTGTTTACGTCAACATTTTTGTTAGTGGAAATATTTTTGTTTGTGCTCCCTGAACCCAAAAAAGTGGTTTTTACGTGATTTCTGTGTGTGTGTGTGTGTGTGTGTGTGTGTGTGTGTGTGTGTGTGTGTCTGTGTGGATGTGTACAGAGCTAGAGCCCTCACCAATGGGCCCATTTTGTTGAAATATGGTGTGTAAGTACTAATCCACTATATCTCCAGTGTTTATTTTATTTTTTTTTTATTTGTAAGGGTAATTATCCCCCAAAAATCACAAAAAAAACAGGGAAAATCCAAATTTCTCAAAAATAGTTATAACGATTTTGATTAAACTTTCGTGGTTTAAAGAGCTTTACATTTTCAATAAGATGGCACCCCCCGCATTTCTGTAAAAATTCGGGTTCAGAAATAACAAGGCTTAAGACATACAATTCAGTTTATTTGATTTTTCATAAAAACATAAATGTAACATAAGATTACCATTTAAAAGAGCCAAAAAACTAAATAATTTGTTATGATTAATTATTATTCTACGATTGCTGGTTACGGAGAAAAGTTAAATTTTTATTTTGCGGTAAAGGCAGTTAAATGTTATTTTTATGGGGAATACAGCACTTACAATTTCTCTCTTATTTACTGATCAAATTCGTTCAAACTTTATATTTAGATCAAGTTAGCATTGACCAACAGAGGATATTCAGAGTATGTTGCCACCTAACCCTGGGGGGACGAGAGGGAATTTCCCCTCTTAAAACCACTGTGTGTAGAAAAGAATGCTGAAGTACCTTTCCAAAAGGATTTGGGAGGATGTTTTTTAAAACAATTTGTTTAGAGGATTTTCAGTACATCCAACCGTGTACATTAAATTCTATATTCAGTATAATAAAAAGTAATTTATTCATTAAAGTTGGGCTAAAAGGGAGAAAGTAGGTGTCAGTTTCCTGACACCGTTATAATTATTGTTGTTAATTATTGTTAAATTCATCAAGTTAATTATCTTACTTTTTATAAAAGTAATATAGCCTAAAGTATAGTGGATTTTTATTTATTCATCAAACAAACCAAAACATGACTTCGAATCACAAGAAACATAATTGCAATGGAGCAATAAACTCTTGGCAGTTCCCATGATGATATACATACATATACAACACTTAGTAGTAGGTTTGGAAACATAATAAACACATTGCATCCAAGTGCCCATTGTTTTCCTGTGCTAGATATCAGTCAATTGTCTGGCAGTTGTGTTGGAGTAGATGGTTATTATTGTTCTCTTGTAATACGTTTGTTTGCTGATTTGTGATGTTTAAATCACGTTTCCTTTCTTTCACTTTTTCTAGATGTCTAGGTGTCTATAGTTCAACAACAGTCATAAAATAATGTACACAGGATTTCTAAATTTTTACTTTCTTAACTATTTGAACAATTAATCAAGCATGATAGCTGAATACAAAAACTTATTATAATAACAAAGTGAAACAAAGAAATGTTTACTGAAAAATGCATAGCAGTTTTACAAAATCGACTTAAAAAGGAATAATCATTGGCATTTTAAATACATTTTTCCATTAAACATACTAATATTTAATTTTACATTAGATTTAATCTGAACAAATTAGTGTATTACAGATATTTAAATATTTAATAAGAAGCCTAATTCGAAGATATTATATAGCATTAGGTTAAGTTTTACATTTGACAGCAAGTATTTTTAATACTAATGCAAATTTCATGATCGTATTGGTATCCTCACGTAATAATATTCTCACTATTTTCTACATGTCTTTGTTTTAGGAACATACATAGCACGAACTATATTTATTAGTTCGCCCCTTCACACTCTTTTTTAACCAATCTTGATGGTGTGACTGATGTATAACTTCTACCTTTACAATAATACATTTTTTTGCCATCACGTATCTCGGAACAACCAACAACCGGAGTGACAATGCGTTTCAGTGTCGGAGCTGCGGCCGCTGTAATTTGTCACCGCGTGCAGCTGACACAGTAAACCCATCATCGCAGCTCCGGACACTGGACACGTTAATAACACGTCGGATAATAATACACCATGCTTTATATCAGTAATCTGTTACTCTCTGGTAGAATTGTTGCAGCTATCCTATCCTATACTCTAAGTGAGGACAGCTTGGTTGCTTGCTTGCAGCTCTCATCTCAAAAACGGCATTAAGATTTCGTTCGAATGTTCGAAATAACTAATTTCTGGGATAATAATAAGACAAAAATAAACCAACAGACTTACCTACCCCAAGCAAAGCTCTGTCTTCCAGGTACTAGTAAGTAGAATCAGCTTATGGTTTGGGTTTAATTGAATGCAATTAAAATCTTGAAATCAACGGATGTCCCCATCACTTACTATTAGTTTTTTGAGGGCTAAGAACCTATGAACCTATATGATTCTAAAGTTCAAATAAATTATCTAAAATTATTTTACTCAGCGGATCTTTGCAGACACATGTTCGTTGTAGAACTTCAGATTGCTGTTCTAGTGAATGCAGAATGCTTTTGAAGTTCTTTGAATAACACAAGAATATTACATCTATCATGTTAATGAGGTTGACTCGCTTGCCTATACAATATGTATCATTTGATGGATTACAGTATTATTTTCTGCCTCAATTGATTTTAAGTAAGATCCATTGTTGAGTTGAGCCGTGCAGTAGAGTCGATGACCTCCCTAACGACGTCTTCGTCGTCGTCTTACTCCGATATGTCAGCTGAAGATACCGATGTGGCGACTATCAGTGTTAGTGAGTGCAGTTCGGCGGAAGACGTCGTTGGAGAAGTTATTAAATTAAATGTTTACATGAGTATTGCATCAGAGAATAATTATAATCCCATGATATATTATATTATGTTATATTATAATCCCATTAACAGTCACAGAAATAAGTACTTTGGGTATAAAAGGGTTTTTAGCACTGAACAATAATTATTACATACATTAGAAACTTGCATTTCATGAAAACCACTGCAAGTTTATGTATAAAACCTTGAAAATATATAAAAATTCATAAAGAGTTCTCTTTTTTTAAATGTGTAACTCGTATTAGAAATTTAAAAATAGTTTCATATAAATGTTAAGGTAAAGACATTTTGTTGAGAGGACTGTTACAAATTTGGTTTTTATTCTACAGGCTTTTATTTTGTTTTCTCTACCCACAAAAATATGCAAACACATTTTAAAAAATTATGGTTTCCAATAAATCATATTTTAATTTAATTAGTTTTTTTAAATCCATGTTCCTAAAAAAGTATTGTTTATTTGTATACACACCATGTCCTCCCATGTATTATACATATCTTACTAACTTACACAAACACCACTGTTTCTAAACAATGAACCTCATGATGTTCCTAGTGTTGCGACAACCTAACGGATGTTATTTACAGAAAGGTCCTCATATCTCCACGTCACAAACACACAACTGTGAACCATATCTCAGTGGTCAGTCAATTGTCGTAGTAAAAGCCGAGGAAATCTCGTGATAGGAGTTGTAACCTATAATACTAAACAACAACCATTATGGGATAAACGTTATCATGCATTGTTTTTCTTTTTTTAAATCATCACCCGAACCAAAAACCATTACAAAGTGGTATTATTAGCTTTTTACAATTAATTATTGTTTGTAAAACATAAGAGACGGGTTTACGGGTTTACGGGTGATGTAGTAGTAGTAGAGAAACACCGATTGAGGGACTATGAGGGTGTACGAGGTGTACGAGATGTACGAGGTCAAAGTCCAAGGTCATCGATGAGAGGTACGAGGTCAGAGTCCAAGGCCATTGGCACGAGGCCAAAGTCCAAGGTCATGGTTCAATACCGAGCCAAACGCGCCGTTTCATCATCAGCCGTGGCGGCACAGCGGCTAGCGTCTCAGCTTCCTATCTCAGCGGCCCGGGTTCGAGCCCCGGTTCCGACTTTAACATTTTTATTTCAAAATCTCCTTCATTTATTGTTCCGTACCCTACAAATGTATATGAGGTCAAAGTCCAAGGTCATTACGATGACGTATGATGATGTACGAGGCCAATGGTCATACTGCGAAAACAACCTTGAAACTGCGTTTTAGTCTTATTTATCCGTTATTTTTATGATTTAAAACTGAACTTTATAACTTTAATCGCTTATATCTCGAAAACGGTAAGAGATATCGCAAAAATAACGAAATTTTGAAAAGAAAAGTAAAGAGAACTGTTTACATATATGGACTGTATGATTACGTAACTTTCATTCCTGTGGAGTGCGTTTCACAACCGGACTTAACTATTGACCTTTGCCCGATGCTTAATATCTCCCTTATTATTCGAGCTATCGATCTGAAATTTGGTATGCGGGTTTACAGTGACTTCTAGTACACGTTAATGTTAGAAAATCCCGGATTAGTGGATAAACCTGCGCGCTGCATGCGATAGTGCGAAGTTTACAAAGTGACCTCGCGTTTGGTTATTTGTCGGTGGATTTGTATGAAATTTGGAATGTATGTTAAGGGCACTAAACGCTATCGACCCACGTGTAGGGATTTTTAAATAAAATTTATTTGCGACTTTTTTTGTGAATTTTATAACTTTAATCGCTTATATCTCAAAAACGGTAAGAGATATCGCAAAAATAACGAAATTTTTAAGAGAAAAGTAAAGAGAACTGTTTCTTTATATGGTCTATATGATTACGTAACTTTCATTCCTATGGAGTGCGTTTTCAGCCGGACTTAACTATTGACCTTTGCCCGATGCTTAATATCTCCGTTATTATTTGAGCTATCGATCTGAAATTTAGTATGCGTGTTCGCGGGGACCTCTAGTTTACGTAGATATAAAAAAATCCCGGATTAATAGATGGGCCTGCGCGCTGCATGCGATAGTGTGAAGTTTACAAAGTGACCTCGCGTTTGGTTATTTGTCGGTGGATTTGTATGAAATTTGGAATGTATGTTAAGGGCACTAAACGCTATCGACCCACGTGTAGGGATTTCTTTAAATAAAATGTATATGCGACTTTGATTTTTTGCGAATTTTATAACTTTAATCGCTTATATCTCGAAAACGGTAAGAGATATCGCAAAAATAACGAAATTTTTAAGAGAAAAGTAAAGAGAACTGTTTACATATATGGACTGTATGATTACGTAACTTTCATTCCTGTGGAGTGCGTTTCACAGCCGGACTTAACTATTGACCTTTGCCCGATGCTTAATATCTCCCTTATTATTCGAGCTATCGATCTGAAATTTGGTATGCGGGTTTACAGTGACTTTTAGTACACGTTAATGTTAGAAAATCCCGGATTAGTGGATAAACCTGCGCGCTGCATGCGATAGTGTGAAGTTTACAAAGTGACCTCGCGTTTGGTTATTTGTCGGTGGATTTGTATGAAATTTGGAATGTGAGTATAAACCGGAATCATTAATGTAAACAGTGATTTTTTCACGATATTTCAACCCCGTGAAATCGACGGGGTTAGATTTGTACACTAGTCCTGAAATGGGACGCTTCAATATTTAATATACTCATTGATTTAAACCGCCAGAAATCGAGGATTTGAGATGGGTGATGAAACGCTGCCTAGTCCTGAAATGGGACGCTTCAATATTTAACACACTAGTCCTGAAATGGGACGATTCAATATTTAATACACTAGTCCTGAAATGGGACGCTTCATTATTTAATACACTCATTGGTTTAAACCGCCAGAAATCGAGGATTTGAGATGGGCGATGAAACGCCGCTTAGTCCTGAAATGGGACGCTTCAATATTTGTACACTACCTAATGATTTTTATTTATTGAAATATACTTCGACTTTCTTTTTTATCTTTACCAAAAATATTATTCTAGTAGTTTTTTATTACACGGTCTTAGTTTAATTATTAAATTTATATAGTTGTAAAAATAAATTTTCTTACTATAGATACATTTTTAAAATCCAATCTAACAAGGTTCAATTCCAATTTTGCGAAAAGACAATTTTGAGAGCAAATATTTCCCATCATAATAAAATTTGTTCAATGAACCCTAATAAATCAGGATATGAAAAAAAGGTTTGTCCAACGTGCAACGAATCTATAGTTCGAAACCATTTTGCTCGTCATTTGAAAAGCTGTATTAAGCCAAAAAATAATACGAATATGTCTAGCCCCATTCAACCCAGTACAAGTGGTATTAACACCCTGAAACGTAAACGTCCCGTAACAGATTTGATTCCAATTGAACAGTTACCTAGTAAAGTTAATCGTGTAGAAAATACAAATAGACCTTCTGTAATTCAATATGCTCCACCTCAAGTTTCGTCTATTGAAAATATTGTAACTAAACCAGCTCCTAAGAAAAAAGCAAGCCTCGATTATAAAGTAAAATGTTCTCAATGCGATAAACTTATAAGAAAAGGTAACTTGAGTTATCATTTAAAAACGCATACAGAAACCGTGCAGCCTAAATTAATTTCAAATCGTGGTGGTGTTATTGATGACGGCCCTACCCCAGAAAAACCAAGACTCGATACTCAACCAGCTCAGTCGAATAGTTCAGTTTTTAACACTTTACACGGTGCAGCCTTTTTAGCAATGAACACTATTGTCAATCTTGTTAAAGGACCGTTTACTGGTGCGTCGATACCTCCACCCGATGACAAAGAAATGGAACTATCTAGAACTGCATTTAAGGGTCGTTTAAATGTTTACACTATTGAAAATAAATTTAATATGAAAGACCCAGTTTTGTTTTTAAATAGGCTTAAGCAATTAGTTGTTAAAAAAATCAATGAGCATCTAAATGAAGCGGAAGTTAAAACTCGACTTGTATTATACATGGACTACAAAAAAAACCGAGGAAATTGAAGAATTTAACTTTAAAACTACATATTCAACGATACTTTCGAGTACTGATTTATCGGGTTATTATGATTTCGCTCAAGAAAAATTATTAAAAGAAATGGAAGAATTTCAAAATCGCGTTAGTGGTTGGAGTTTAATGAATATAGATAGTTTAGAAATCCATATACATCGTTATAAACCACTCCGCGGAGGTTCTAGTTATATACCTCTGCCGAAAGAGTTAGTAGCAAAGAAAGCTGTAATTAATGTGAAAAATAAAGATCAAAAATGCTTTCTCTGGTCAATTTTGTCTGCGCTGCACCCTGTTGATATACACCCTGAAAGAATTAGTAATTACAAACAATATGAACACGAATTTGGCAATGCATTGAAAGATATTAAATTCCCTTTCCCTGTATCGGCAAGTGTTATATCAAAATTTGAAAAAAGATCTGGTGTATCTGTAAATATTTATGCTTGTGAACATATAGATGTTATTAAAGACAGAGATGATTTTGAAGATTATCCAAAGAAACATAGAAAAAATAAAATTGAAAATAAATACGATATTTATCCTTTATATATAACAAATAATGAAAAACTTGAGCGTCATGTAAACCTTTTATATTTTAAAGATGAAAATAAAAACACCCATTATTGTTGGATTAAAAGTATGAGTAGGCTAGTAGGTAGTCAGTTTTCAAAATACGGACATAACAAATTTATTTGCAATCGCTGTCAACAGTCCTTTGGCACTAAAAAACTATATAATGAACATAAAAAGATTTGTAAGGAACCATTAAATGATGAATTAAATGATATTAATTCTTTTATATGCAATCGTTGTTTAACGGAATTTGAAGATGAACAAAAGCTTTTTAAACATCGAGAATATTGTAGAAGCCACGACGCTGTTAAAACTGTAATGCCTCAAGAAAACGAACAAGGAATTCCTCCTAGAGTATTTTTTTAAAATCAATATAGAAAAATGAAAGTTCCCTTTGTAGGATATGCGGACTTTGAATGCATATTGAAACCTATATCAGATGAAGTAGAACCTCAAAAGAAAATTTGTACTGAAGAACCTTGTACTAGGAAGACTTGCGCATATCACAAGAAATCTTATACGAAAAAATACCAATCGCACGAAGTCTCCAGTTTTTCTTTATACATAACAACTGCGGATAATTATGAAATTCCTTTCGATTTATATCACTAGTGTTCTGGTCCCGATACATCAAACATTTTTGTGGAAACCGTTTCTAAAGACCTGGAGCACTTGTACAGTAAAGAAGCCGCCAAACCTATGCAACTAACAGCGGACGATAAAAAAAATATTTTTAACGCGACTTTTTGTCATATTTGCGGAAATCCTTTTAAAGTAAATACAATGAATCCGGAAAAAACCGACAAGCGCGTTCTCGACCACGACCATTTGACTGGGAAATTCCGAGGTGTCGCTCATAACTCTTGCAATTTAAATTTTAAAAAAACATCACTTTATCCCGATATTTATTCACAACCTGAGCAACTACGACGCTCATCTCTTTGTAAAATTATTAGGTTTCGAACAGAATAAAATCGCAGTCTTAGCCACAACGGAAGAAAAATATATATCTTTTGAACTTAAAGTGGAGAACGGGGTGAACTTGCGATTTTTAGATTCTTTTAGATTCATGGCTTCGAGTCTCGACAGTTTAACGAAAAACCTTACAAAGGATAAATTTACCCACACTTCGAAATTTTTTAAAGATGAAAAACTCGACTTTGTTTTGAGAAAAGGGATTTACCCCTATGATTTCATGGATAGCATGGATAAATTCGACTGCAAAACTCTACCTCCGAAAGAATCTTTTTATAATATTTTGAATAAATCGCACGTCGAAGACGAAGACTACGAGCACGCCTGTAAAGCGTGGGACATTTTTAACATTCAAAACATGAAAGAATATCCATTATTATACAATAAAACCGATACTTTGCTATTAGCCGACATAGTGGAAAACTTTCGTGACGTTTGCATGAACACTTATAAACTCGATCCCGCGTGGTATTTTAAATCTCCCGGATTGGCCTGGGACGCCATGTTGAAAAAGACCGGAGTTTCCCTAGAATTACTGACCGACACCGACATGGAACTCATGATCACGAGAGGGATTCGCGGCGGAATTTCCCAGTGCTCTCACAGATACGCCAAGGCAAATAACAAATATTTAACAGATTATGACCCTGATAAGCCCGATGAGTATCTCATTTATCTCGACGTCAACAACCTCTACGGCTGGGTCATGTCAAAGGTCATGCCTAAGAGTAATTTGAAATGGTGCGATAGTGTAAAACTGCATCTGATCGAAAAAGACATGAAAAAAGGTAATTGGATAAGTAACGAATCATGTATTGGTTATATTTTTGAAGTCGATCTCGAATATCCTAGAGAGCTACACGACACGCATAAAGACCTCCCATTAGCGCCGGAAAATAGTTGTCCTCCGGGTTCGAATCAGAAAAAACTTTTAACTACATTATTAGGTAAAGAAAAGTACGTTGTACATTATCAAAATTTGCAGCTTTACCTTTCGTTAGGAATGAAACTAACAAAAATTCACAGAGGTGTCAAGTTTTGCCAGTCGGCGTGGTTAAAAGAGTACATAGACATGAATACTGATATGCGGACAAAAGCTACCAACGATTTTGAGAAGGACTTTTACAAGCTTATGAATAATTCTGTGTTCGGGAAGACAATGGAAAACATACGTAAGCACGTAGATATACGTTTGGCCACGCACGACAAACAAATTGACAAACTCGTGGCGAGGCCCAGCTTTAAATCCGTCACGATCTTCACAGAACAGTTGGCGGCAGTACATATGGCAAAGACTCGACTGTATTTTAACAAACCCATTTATGTAGGCATGTCGATCCTGGACATCTCAAAGATCGCCGTTTACGATTTCCACTACAACGTCATGAGACCCAAGTACGGCGATAACGCTAGAGTCCAGTATACTGACACTGATTCTTTAACATACAGCGTGAGGACAAAATACATCTACGAAGATATAAAAAGCATGATGGACCACTTCGACACCAGCGATTACAAAGAAGATAATCCGTACAGTATGCCGCGTGTTAATAAAAAGGTTATCGGCAAGTGGAAAGACGAACTGGCGGGTGTTGTTATGAGGGAATTTGTGGGATTAAGATCGAAAATGTACGCGTACGAAGACGAACGTGATAAAACCGGGAAAAAGCGAAGGGAATAAAAAAATCAGTCGTTAAAAACGAACTCACAATTAACGATTATAAAGCATGCTTATTCGGCCGTAAAGAAACATATAAAACTATGAACGTTATAAGAAGCAAACGTCACGATTTGTATTCACTTACCCAATGTAAAAAGGCCCTATCCCCTCACGACGATAAAAGATATATATGCGAAGACGGTATAGAAACGCTTCCGTGGGGACATCATAAAATACCTATAGAAGAAATAGTAAATATTGAAATAAACGCCGCTTACGCTGTTTTAGACTTGGACTAGTGAAATAAAATTTTTAGACGGAAATATGATACAAATCGATATTTATGTGGGACCCAACTCAATTTGATAAAGATCAGTACATTTTAATATTTTTTCAAAATTTTGCACTTGATAGCACCTCCCTTTAACTTTCAATATCAATCAAAATTCAAAATTTCGTAGACTTGGTTTCTTCGCCCCTTACAGCGATCAGTGTCTATCTGTAAGGAGGCCTTCTTTTCCATTAAAAAGAAGTTCTCTGTTGAAGATGGAAAGTTTGACGTAGTAACAGAGCTTTTCACTAGTATCCATCGACACTCAAAAAACAGCGCAAAAATACATCTGTAAGTAGGTGGAACGAAACGTTCCGCCCCTTTGAAACATATAAAACAGCGCAAAAACACATCTACAAAGGAGGGTGTATTGATACCACCCCCTTTGAATTACCAATACCACTTAAAAACATGCAACTTTGACGTAGTAACAGAGCTTTTCACTAGTATCCATCGACACTCAAAAACAACGCAAAAACACATCTGTAAGTAGGGTGAACGAAACGTTCACCCCCTTTGAAACATCAAGTTCGCTTAGAAACATATATTAAACTGAGCACTTTCCATTTAGAAAAAATAAAATATACACTTATTTTTCAAAATTGTCTATAAATAGGACCCGCCAAAACGCCGGGTCTCAAATTTTAATTTTTCATCGTCTTAATGATATTTTTAAAAAATTGTCTATAAATAGGACCCGCCAAAACGGCGGGGTTAAAATTTTAATTTTTTCATAGTTTTAATGCATTTTAATATAATTCTTATTCACGTCGTAACTGAATCCCGTCTCCGATATCACGACCACGTAAGCCGTTGTACCCTGATCCGCAACCGGGCTAGCTACGATGTTTGTAAAGTCTAATTGTACCTGAATGGTACCTTGTAGCCGTCAAACAAGACTTTGGACTAGTATAAACACGTCCTAATTTGGGACTAGTATAAACACGTCCTAATTTGGGACTAGTATAAACACGTCCTAATTTGGGACTAGTATGAACACGTCCTAATTTGGGACTAGTATAATTGACAACACGTCCCTCGTTCCCCCACATTCCAGAGGACGAGTTTCGCTTTAAAAAAATAAAGGAAAAAATAATTTTAAATAAAAATCAAAAACGATGCGTATACGCTGTTTAAACAAATTATAACGTTTAAAAATCGATTATAAAAAACGATGCGTACACGATGTATTCCAAAAATAAAACGATGCGTACACGATGAATTCCAAAAATAACGTTTACGCATCGATTATAAAAACGATGCGTAAACGTTATTTTTGGAATACATCGTGTACGCATCGTTTTATTTTTTGAATACATCGTGTATGCATCGTTTTTTATAATCGATTTTTAAACGTTATAATTTGTTTAAACAGATTATACGCATCGTTTTTGATTTTTATTTAAAATTATTTTTTCCTTTATTTTTTAAAAGCGAAACTCGTCCTCTGGAATGCGGGGGAACGAGGGACGTGATGTCAATTATACTAGTCCCAAATTAGGACGTGTTTATACTAGTCCCAAATTAGGACGTGTTTATACTAGTCCCAAATTAGGACGTGTTTATACTAGTCCAAAGTCTTGTTTGACGGCTACAAGGTACCATTCAGGTACAATTAGACTTTACAAACGCCGTAGCTAGCCCGGTTGCGGATCAGGGTACAACGGCTTACGTGGTCGTGATATCGGAGACGGGATTTAGTTACGACGTGAATAAGAATTATATTAAAATGCATTAAAACTATGAAAAAATTAAAATTTTAACCCCGCCGTTTTGGCGGGTCCTATTTATAGACAATTTTTGAAAAATATCATTAAGTTGATGAAAAATTAAAATTTGAGACCCGGCGTTTTGGCGGGTTCTATTTATAGACAATTTTTGATAAATAAGTCCCGTCGTTTTAACGGGGTTAGATATATAGACAATTTTGAAAAATAATTAAAACGATGAAAAATTAAAATTTGAGACCCGTCGTTTTGGCGGGTCCTATTTATAGACAATTTTGAAAAATAAGTGTATATTTTATTTTTTCTAAATGTAAAGTGCTCAGTTTAATATATGTTTCTAAGCGAACTTGATGTTTCAAAGGGGGTGAACGTTTCGTTCACCCTACTTACAGATGTGTTTTTGCGTTGTTTTTGAGTGTCGATGGATACTAGTGAAAAGCTCTGTTACTACGTCAAAGTTGCATGTTTTTAAGTGATATTGGTAATTCAAAGGGGGTGGTATCAATACACCCTCCTTTGTAGATGTGTTTTTGCGCTGTTTTATATGTTTCAAAGGGGCGGAACGTTTCGTTCCACCTACTTACAGATGTATTTTTGCGCTGTTTTTTGAGTGTCGATGGATACTAGTGAAAAGCTCTGTTACTACGTCAAACTTTCCATCTTCAACAGAGAACTTCTTTTTAATGGAAAAGAAGGCCTCCTTACTGATAGACACTGATCGCTGTAAGGGGCGAAGAAACCAAGTCTACGAAATTTTGAATTTTGATTGATATTGAAAGTTAAAGGGAGGTGCTATCAAGTGCAAAATTTTGAAAAAAATATTAAAATGTACTGATCTTTATCAAATTGAGTTAGGAACCACATAAATATCAATTTGTATCATATTTCAGTCTAAAAATTTTATTTCGCTAGTCCAAGTCTAAAACAGCGTAAGTGGCGTTTATTTCAATATTTACTATTTCTTCTATAGGTATTTTATGATGTCCCCACGGAAGCGTTTCTATACCGTCTTCGCATATATATCTTTTATCATCGTGAGGGGATAGGGCCTTTTTACATTGGGTAAGTGAATACAAATCGTGACGTTTGCTTCTTATAACGTTCATAGTTTTATATGTTTCTTTACGGTCAAATAAGCATGCTTTATAATCGTTAATTGTGAGTTCGTTTTTAACGACTGATTTTTTTATTCCCTTCGCTTTTTTCCCGGTTTTATCACGTTCGTCTTCGTACGCGTACATTTTCGATCTTAATCCCACAAATTCCCTCATAACAACACCCGCCAGTTCGTCTTTCCACTTGCCGATAACCTTTTTATTAACACGCGGCATACTGTACGGATTATCTTCTTTGTAATCGCTGGTGTCGAAGTGGTCCATCATGCTTTTTATATCTTCGTAGATGTATTTTGTCCTCACGCTGTATGTTAAAGAATCAGTGTCAGTATACTGGACTCTAGCGTTATCGCCGTACTTGGGTCTCATGACGTTGTAGTGGAAATCGTAAACGGCGATCTTTGAGATGTCCAGGATTGACATGCCTACATAAATGGGTTTCTTGAAATACAGTCGAGTCTTTGCCATATGTACTGCCGCCAACTGTTCTGTGAAGATCGTGACGGATTTAAAGCTGGGCCTCGCCACGAGTTTGTCAATTTGTTTGTCGTGCGTGGCCAAACGTATATCTACGTGCTTACGTATGTTTTCCATTGTCTTCCCAAACACAGAATTATTCATAAGCTTGTAAAAGTCCTTCTCAAAATCGTTGGTAGCTTTTGTCCGCATATCAGTATTCATGTCTATGTACTCTTTTAACCACGCCGACTGGCGAAACTCGACACCTCTGTGAATTTTTGTTAGTTTCATTCCTAACGAAAGGTAAAGCTGCAAATTTTGATAATGTACAACGTACTTTTCTTTATCTAATAATGTAGTTAAAGGTTTTTTCTGATTCGAACCGGGAGGACAACTATTTTCCGGCGCTAATGGGAGGTCTTTATGCTCGTCGTGTAGCTCTCTAGGATATTCGAGATCGAATTCAAAAATATAACCAATACATGATTCGTTACTTATCCAATTACCTTTTTTCATGTATTTTTCGATCAGATGCAGTTTTACACTATCGCACCATTTAAAATTACTCTTAGGCATGACCTTTGACATGGCCCAGCCGTAGAGGTTGTTGACGTCGAGATAAATGAGATCCTCATCGGGCTTATCAGGGTCATAATCTGTTAAATATTTGTTATTTGCCTTGGCGTATCTGTGAGAGCACTGGGAAATTCCGCCGCGAATCCCTCTCGTGATCATGAGTTCCATGTCGGTGTCGGTCAGTAATTCTAGGGAAACTCCGGTCTTTTTCAACATGGCGTCCCAGGCCAATCCGGGAGATGTAAAATACCACGCGGGATCGAGTTTATAAGTGTTCATGCAAACGTCACGAAAGTTTTCCACTATGTCGGCTAATAGCAAAGTATCGGTTTTATTGTATAATAATGGATATTCTTTCATGTTTTGAATGTTAAAAATGTCCCACACTTTACAGTTGTGCTCGTAGTCTTCGTCTTCGACGTGCTATTTATTCAAAATATTTTAAAAATATTCTTTCGGAGGTAGAGTTGTGCAGTCGAATTTATCCATGCTATCCATGAAATCATAGGGGTAAATCCCTTTTCTCAAAACAAAGTCGAGTTTGTCATCTTTAAAAAATTTCGAAGTGTGGGTAAATTTATCCTTTGTAAGGTTTTTCGTTAAATTGGCGAGACTCGAAGCCATGAATCTAAAAGAATCTAAAAATCGCAAGTTCACCCCGTTCTCCACTTTAAGTTCAAAAGATATATATTTTTCTTCCGTTGTGGCTAAGACTGCGATTTTATTCTGTTCGAAACCTAATAATATTACAAAGAGATGAGCGTCGTAGTTGCTCAGGTTGTGAATAAATATCGGGATAAAGTGAGGTTTTTTAAAATTTGAATTGCAAGAGTTATGAGCGACACCTCGGAATTTCCCAGTCAAATGGTCGTGGTCGAGAACGCGCTTGTTGGTTTTTTCCGGATTCATTGTATTTACTTTAAAAGTATTTCCGCAAATATGACAAAAAGTCGCGTTAAAAATATTTTTTTTATCGTCCGCTGTTAGTTGCATAGGTTTGGCGGCTTCTTTACTGTACAAGTGCTCCAGGTCTTTAGAAACGGTTTCTACAAAAATGTTTGATGTATCGGGACCAGAACACTAGTGGTATAAATCGAAAGGAATTTCATAATTATCCGCAATTGTTATGTATAAAGAAAAACTGGAGACTTCGTGCGATTGGTATTTTTTCGTATAAGATTTCTTGTGATATGCGCAAGTCTTCCTAGTACAAGGTTCTTCAGTACAAATTTTCTTTTGAGGTTCTACTTCATCTGATATAGGTTTCAATATGCATTCAAAGTCCGCATATCCTACAAAGGGAACTTTCATTTTTCTATATTGATTTTTAAAAAATACTCTTGGAGGAATTCCTTGTTCGTTTTCTTGAGGCATTACAGTTTTAACAGCGTCGTGGCTTCTACAATATTCTCGATGTTTAAAAAGCTTTTGTTCATCTTCAAATTCCGTTAAACAACGATTGCATATAAAAGAATTAATATCATTTAATTCATCATTTAATGGTTCCTTACAAATCTTTTTATGTTCATTATATAGTTTTTTAGTGCCAAAGAACTGTTGACAGCGATTGCAAATAAATTTGTTATGTCCGTATTTTGACAACTGACTACCTACTAGCCTACTCATACTTTTAATCCAACAATAATGGGTGTTTTTATTTTCATCTTTAAAATATAAAAGGTTTACATGACGCTCAAGTTTTTCATTATTTGTTATATATAAAGGATAAATATCGTATTTATTTTCAATTTTATTTTTTCTATGTTTCTTTGGATAATCTTCAAAATCATCTCTGTCTTTAATAACATCTATATGTTCACAAGCATAAATATTTACAGATACACCAGATCTTTTTTCAAATTTTGATATAACACTTGCCGATACTGGGACAGGGAATTTAATATCTTTCAATGCATTTCCAAATTCGTGTTCATATTGTTTGTAATTACTAATTCTTTCAGAGTGTATATCAACAGGGTGCAGCGCAGACAAAATTGACCAGAGAAAGCATTTTTGATCTTTATTTTTCACATTAATTACAGCTTTCTTTGCTACTAACTCTTTCGGCAGAGGTATATAACTAGAACCTCCGCGGAGTGGTTTATAACGATGTATATGGATTTCTAAACTATCTATATTCATTAAACTCCAACCACTACCGCGATTTTGAAATTCTTCCATTTCTTTTAATAATTTTTCTTGAGCGAAATCATAATAACCCGATAAATCAGTACTCGAAAGTATCGTTGAATATGTAGTTTTAAAGTTAAATTCTTCAATTTCCTCGGTTTTTTTGTAGTCCATGTATAATACAAGTCGAGTTTTAACTTCCGCTTCATTTAGATGCTCATTGATTTTTTTAACAACTAATTGCTTAAGCCTATTTAAAAACAAAACTGGGTCTTTCATATTAAATTTATTTTCAATAGTGTAAACATTTAAACGACCCTTAAATGCAGTTCTAGATAGTTCCATTTCTTTGTCATCGGGTGGAGGTATCGACGCACCAGTAAACGGTCCTTTAACAAGATTGACAATAGTGTTCATTGCTAAAAAGGCTGCACCATGTAAAGTGTTAAAAACTGAACTATTCGACTGAGCTGGTTGAGTATCGAGTCTTGGTAGTTTTTCTGGGGTAGTCATCAATAACACCACCACGATTTGAAATTAATTTAGGCTGCACGGTTTCTGTATGCGTTTTTAAATGATAACTCAAGTTACCTTTTCTTATAAGTTTATCGCATTGAGAACATTTTACTTTATAATCGAGGCTTGCTTTTTTCTTAGGAGCTGGTTTAGTTACAATATTTTCAATAGACGAAACTTGAGGTGGAGCATATTGAATTACAGAAGGTCTATTTGTATTTTCTACACGATTAACTTTACTAGGTAACTGTTCAATTGGAATCAAATCTGTTACGGGACGTTTACGTTTCAGGGTGTTAATACCACTTGTACTGGGTTGAATGGGGCTAGACATATTCGTATTATTTTTTGGCTTAATACAGCTTTTCAAATGACGAGCAAAATGGTTTCGAACTATAGATTCGTTGCACGTTGGACAAACCTTTTTTTCATATCCTGATTTATTAGGGTTCATTGAACAAATTTTATTATGATGGGAAATATTTGCTCTCAAAATTGTCTTTTCGCAAAATTGGAATTGAACCTTGTTAGATTGGATTTTAAAAATGTATCTATAGTAAGAAAATTTATTTTTACAACTATATAAATTTAATAATTAAACTAAGACCGTGTAATAAAAAACTACTAGAATAATATTTTTGGTAAAGATAAAAAAGAAAGTCGAAGTATATTTCAATAAATAAAAATCATTAGGTAGTGTACAAATATTGAAGCGTCCCATTTCAGGACTAAGCGGCGTTTCATCGCCCATCTCAAATCCTCGATTTCTGGCGGTTTAAACCAATGAGTGTATTAAATAATGAAGCGTCCCATTTCAGGACTAGTGTATTAAATATTGAATCGTCCCATTTCAGGACTAGTGTGTTAAATATTGAAGCGTCCCATTTCAGGACTAGGCAGCGTTTCATCACCCATCTCAAATCCTCGATTTCTGGCGGTTTAAATCAATGAGTATATTAAATATTGAAGCGTCCCATTTCAGGACTAGTGTACAAATCTAACCCCGTCGATTTCACGGGGTTGAAATATCGTGAAAAAATCACTGTTTACATTAATGATTCCGGTTTATACTCACATTCCAAATTTCATACAAATCCACCGACAAATAACCAAACGCGAGGTCACTTTGTAAACTTCACACTATCGCATGCAGCGCGCAGGTTTATCCACTAATCCGGGATTTTCTAACATTAACGTGTACTAAAAGTCACTGTAAACCCGCATACCAAATTTCAGATCGATAGCTCGAATAATAAGGGAGATATTAAGCATCGGGCAAAGGTCAATAGTTAAGTCCGGCTGTGAAACGCACTCCACAGGAATGAAAGTTACGTAATCATACAGTCCATATATGTAAACAATTCTCTTTACTTTTCTCTTAAAAATTTCGTTATTTTTGCGATATCTCTTACCGTTTTCGAGATATAAGCGATTAAAGTTATAAAATTCGCAAAAAATCAAAGTCGCATATACATTTTATTTAAAAAAATCCCTACACGTGGGTCGATAGCGTTTAGTGCCCTTAACATACATTCCAAATTTCATACAAATCCACCGACAAATAACCAAACGCGAGGTCACTTTGTAAACTTCACACTATCGCATGCAGCGCGCAGGCCCATCTATTAATCCGGGATTTTTTTATATCTACGTAAACTAGAGGTCCCCGCGAACACGCATACTAAATTTCAGATCGATAGCTCAAATAATAACGGAGATATTAAGCATCGGGCAAAGGTCAATAGTTAAGTCCGGCTGAAAACGCACTCCATAGGAATGAAAGTTACGTAATCATATAGACCATATAAAGAAACAGTTCTCTTTACTTTTCTCTTAAAAATTTCGTTATTTTTGCGATATCTCTTACCGTTTTCGAGATATAAGCGATTAAAGTTATAAAATTCACAAAAAAAGTCGCAAATAAATTTTATTTAAAAAATCCCTACACGTGGGTCGATAGCGTTTAGTTCCCTTAACATACATTCCAAATTTCATACAAATCCACCGACAAATAACCAAACGCGAGGTCACTTTGTAAACTTCGCACTATCGCATGCAGCGCGCAGGTTTATCCACTAATCCGGGATTTTCTAACATTAACGTGTACTAGAAGTCACTGTAAACCCGCATACCAAATTTCAGATCGATAGCTCGAATAATAAGGGAGATATTAAGCATCGGGCAAAGGTCAATAGTTAGGTCCGGCTGTGAAACGCACTCCACAGGAATGAAAGTTACGTAATCATACAGTCCATATATGTAAACAGTTCTCTTTACTTTTCTTTTCAAAATTTCGTTATTTTTGCGATATCTCTTACCGTTTTCGAGATATAAGCGATTAAAGTTATAAAGTTCAGTTTTAAATCATAAAAATAACGGATAAATAAGACCAAAACGCAGTTTCAAGGTTGTTTTCGCAGTATGACCATTGGCCTCGTACATCATCATACGTCATCGTAATGACCTTGGACTTTGACCTCATATACATTTGTAGGGTACGGAACAATAAATGAAGGAGATTTTGAAATAAAAATGTTAAAGTCGGAACTGGGGCTCGAACCCGGGCTGCTGAGATAGGAAGCTGAGACGCTAGCCGCTGTGCCGCCACGGCTGATGATGAAACGGCGCGTTTGGCTCGGTATTGAACCGTGACCTTGGACTTTGGCCTCGTGCCAATGGCCTTTATACCCAGTTTAGCCAATTAGGGCAACATTATAATTAATTTAGTAAATATATCACCAACATTTTTACCAAGAGGTATGTAAATGAAATAAGAATGATTGTTAAACTGAACACTTTAATTACTTTTTAAATATTATACAATAAATACATTTCTTTAATTACTTGTGCAATTTTTTGTATAAATAAATTCCTTGAAACTCTTTTGAATCAAAATAAAATAAGGTGGATCTTACTTTAATTGGAAGTGGCTGTGTCCGAAGATAGATATCCCATAAACCTCGTCTGCAAATAAACAAATGGAACAGACGAATTAATTTACAATATTTAAAATCAATTAACATTCAAAATTTATTAAAATTTTAATTATTTAAATCATGAGCTTCTGAACAAACAAAACGAAACAGGCTTTGCCTCACATTTGATTTTAAGTTTTACAAGTTATATAAAATAGTTAATGGAAAATATTACTTTACAAATATACAATAACATCTACATATTTATCTCAACATAATAACAATTCATGACAAATGCATAAAACAATTTAATTATTACAAAACTTACTATATCAACGAGGAGGATTAAACTCTATCGGATCACAGTTTCCAACGAATGAATTCAAACTTTTCAGTAACTTACAAGAAACCTACGCGTCTGCACAGCCACCTAAATATCGTCTGCAACTTAAAAGGTAATCTTCTTCTAATATATAATAAAAACATTAATTTACATTTTGCATATTTTACAAAACATATTAGATTGGGTATAAATATCCCCCTACCAAGAAAATATCAAAATGTAAATAATATCTATTTCTAATACAAATTCTTAATTAAAATAAATGCTCAAATATATATATCAAAATGCAAATATTTAAACATAAAAAAAATTTTGTCTTCTTAATAATTTAACAAGCGACAGATGTAAATTTACTTGACAGGTGCTGAACTCTAGCGCTACAATATGCAATTTAACTCAACTAGTTCCATCTGTCACCGCTAGATAGCATAAGACTTCATATTTTCCGACGTTTGTTTACATTCACAAATCAAATTAATCTTTAAATTTATTTACATACAGTTTAACAGAGATTTTATCATTAAATACAGTATAACAAAAGATTTTGATATAAAATGCAACTAAATTAACTATTTACAATCATTTTGAGCAATATTCATTTATTTCAGTATTTAATATGATTCATATTGAGCAAACTAACGGTAAATACTCCTCCCAAATAACTTTCTCTTTTCAATAGATATCCTGTCTGAGGTCAGTTCTCAACTAAACAGAGTCCAAGTGCGTGTGTTAGTCTGTGTGTCATGTTTCGTTTTTGTTTTGTTTCAGTGATTGTTTTTGTGTGAAGTGCTTTTGTGTTCAGTGTGTTTAGTTTGTAGTGTGATCTTAGTAATGAGTGTGAAAAATGTGTGTCGTGACAACGTGTATCCTTAAAACTACCTAATCTAAAATTCACTCAACTTTCATCAATTCATTCACATTTATACGCGCCGGCTCATATTTTCACACATACATACTCTTACATACAACATTTATTCAACAATTATACTAACTGACGGCGGACAGTGATATTTCGCTTAAGTTAAATAAACCCTTAATCATTTGACAATTAAATATAATTAGACCCTTTTTATTTTAAATAGTTTTCTCAATATTTCTCACTTATAAATATATTTCTTTTATCTCAAATATTATCTCAAATAAATGTCATTTTGTTTAAACATCACTTAAATTATATTTACAACAGTTGTAGTTCTTCTCGAAGTCATGGGAAGTTCATAAATGTTTCGAAAACATATTTCACGACTTAAAATTTCTTCTTTCATTTACGATAGCTTTAAATCATAAATATGTAATTTTCGCACATCTTCCAAGTTTTCTACATTTTGCACTAAAACAGTACCTTCACTTATGAAATACAAAATCCTGTAAGGTCCAATGTATCTAGGCCCTAATTTTTTCGAAAATTTATTTATTTTATTACTCAAGAAATGAGTTTTGATGTAAACTAACGAATTGACTTTAAAGGGATGATTGCACCGAGGAAATTGATATTTATCACGTCTTCTGTTTTTCGCAATACTTCTCTTGATATTGTTCATAGCTCTTTTCAAGTTTTCAGGTTTCTGCTCCGGATTTAATTAATTGGATACAAGGTCTTGAATATTCCATAGATTAGTGAGCGCATTATTACAAGGGTGATAAAACATTATTTCAAAGGCTGTGGAGTTAGTGGACGAATTTCTTGCAGTGTTTAGCGATTGCTGAATTAATCCCAGATCAGAGTCCCATAAGGTGTGATCGTGAGAATAAAAACACCTTAAACTTGTGTTAACTTCCCTCAAGTATCTCTCAGAACGGTTTCCATTTGCTCTGTATGCAGCTATACGACGGTGCTGTATATGGTTATTAAACAAATAACTCTTGAAATCTTTAGAGACAAAGTAACTAGCATTGTCGGATACAATTATTCGTGGTATCGAGAAATTATCGAAAGTTTGCTTCATTTTTTCAATAATTAATCGGCTCTTGCAATCTCTCAACGGATACAACCATACAAATCTGCTGAAACCATCCACAAGTATTAATACATATTGGTTCATATTTTTTGTACGAGGTAACGGTCCAAGAATATCGATAAATATAGTGTTCATGGTTTGCTCTATAGGTACTGATATTAATTTTCCTTCATACTTAGTTTGTTCACTTTTAGACATTTTACATACATTACATGATTTTACCATTTGTTTTACTGTATCGTTCATCTTTGGGTGATAAAAATGTTCATTAACCTTCGCCTGAGTTCTGTAAATTCCTAAGTGTCCACCTATCACACTATTGTGGTAAAAGGCAAATACAACACTGATAAGATTTAATGGTAAATATATTTTACGCCTATACATTACAATATCATCTTTGAGGGTAAAATTTGCGTTATTAACCTTATTTACAATACTCTCTTTTATCGTTCTGCATTCCTCATCCTTTTCTTGATGATATTTTAATCCTTGGAGATCGAAAGGTAACGCATGCATGACATTTACAAACATATTATCTTTTTCATGTCTCTTAGATCTTTTCTTGTTAGTTTTATTAACCAAACATTTATTTACATTATTTAGGTTGTTAGGTATTTCTTCCTTAATTATATTTACAGTAGATACATCCGGGGTTTCGACATCAATCACCGTTCGATTTTCATCACTCGGTCGATCAAACATACGTGATAAGGCGTCTGCTACTTTATTGTCACTTCCTTTTATATGCTCGATAGTGAAGGGTAAATTTAATAGCCGTTCAACCCAACGTCCTAAACGACCAAGGATAAGCTTATTTTTCTTTTCCAAAATGAATGAGAGAGCCATATTGTCGGTGACTACTTTAAAAGGTCTGACCTCTAAAAATTCGTGCCATTGTTCAATACATAATATAATACTATAGGCTTCTTTTTCGTAGACACTATACCTCAATTCGTTAGGCGTGAATTTTTTGGAATAATAAGCTATCGGCATCAAGTCATTTTGCTCATTATATTGCAATAATACACCCGCAGCGCCAAATTGACTCGCGTCAGTTTGGAGGACAAAATCTTTTGAAAAATCGGCCATCTGAAGCACAGGAGGATTGGCGATATTTCTTTTTAAGGTATCAAAGGCTTGCTGACATTTTTCATCCCACATAAACTTAGATCCTTTCTTTTTCAAATTGTGTAGAGGTATGCAAATTTCCGCATATTTTGGTATGTATTTTGCCCAAAAAGAACACATTCCGGTGAATTGACGTACTTGCTTGACGTTCTTAGGGGTAGGGAAATTTGAAATACTTGTCGTTCTTGCAGGATCAATGGTGATCGTGTTGTGTTTAATAAGGTGACCAAGGAAACTAATTTCCTTACAGAAAAACTTAGCTTTTTCCGGGTTTACCGTCAATTTATGTGAAGATAGGCGTTTTACTACTTCTTTAAGGTGCTTGAGGTGTGACTCTTTGTCGGGACTGTATATGAGAATGTCGTCACAAAATTTAATTAGGTATTTGAATTTTATATCACTAAACATCTTATCGAGATAATTTGCTAGTACTGAACTTCCACATTGCAAACCAAAAGGAACCCTCTTCATTCGGTATTTACCAAAAATCGTACTAAATGAAGTGATATCTCGAGAATTCTCTGCAAGAGGACACTGTAGGTTTTTATTTACTTTGAAATTTTGTATTAAAAGATTTATGCATTATTATGTATATTATATATTAAATATTTAATTATTAATAAGATATTTATAAAAATGCTTTATTCAAGTCAATAATAGTAAAATATTTTGCGCCTTGTAAATGTTAGTACATATTTTGTAGGTCTCCTAAAGGGTAATTCATCTTTTCTAATTTCTTATTAAGTTCTGTATAATTTATCACTAATCTGTCATGCTTCGTTAAAATGCAGGGCTGCTGAATTCACTAACTGATTCTTCGATAATTCCCTCAGATAACCAATTATCAATAATATTTTTCATCGTATTTAGAGCAGGAGGACTTAAGTAATAAGGACGAATATTTACTGGCTTGTTATCAGTCAATTTTAATTCCACTTCTAAGTCTAAGGCGGCTCCTATCTTATCTGTAAATACTTCAGGATGATTATTTACTATTTTCTCGATTTCCCTTGTCATTTCGACGGTACCAATTTTAAGCATAGCGAGCGAAATTGTTCAGAATTTTCATTACTAATCATCTGAATTTCATTTTCCACATCAAATGCAAAATTACACGTTTGGGACGCAAAGTTCAGGTTCAGGCCATTTTTGGTCATAAAAGGATGACCTAAAATCATGTGGAAGTAATTTTGTTTAATTACTAAGAATTGCTCTACCCAACAATATTTATCCATTCTTATTTTTATCTTGCATTCCTTCATAATTTCTACGGGATTGTCATTTGCAGCTAAGATATTTCCGGTCCATTTATTTTCATTAATAATTAATTTCTTCATAAATAATCTATTATATAAGTCTTCGCTGATAAAGTTTTTACTCGCTCCGGTATCTAATAATGCTGTGGTATTTAACTCTGGATCCAAAGAGATGTTTACACAAGGTAAATAATTTATAGTCTTTCCTTTAATCTTAGTTAATTTAGGCGATTTTAAGTTATTATAACCCTTGACTAATTTTCTCAGTTCGCCTTTGAAATCTGGAGAATGCTGATAATTGTAATCTCTAGATGTTCCTAACGAGTTTGTGCCTTCAGAAGAGAAATTGTTAGGCGGCGATATATTTTTCCCTCCCGGCCTTAGTAGTTTTTTGGCTTTCGAAAACATTGTCGAGCGATATGACCTGGTCTGTTGCAGTGATAACACACTTTCGCACCTGCAGACGTTAAGTTTGGATTTCTCGGGACGTTTTTGGATTGAGGCCTATAATTTTCTCTGATATTTGAATATGGGGGGCTATGCGAGTTTTGCATTTGAACTTCATTACGGGAATTTTGGTACACATGATTTCTGACAAAATCGTTGTATGATACATTATTTACATTTATGCACAACTGGTCAAGATCAGCAAAAGTTTCTGGGTTTTTCTCGAATACTAACTTATTTCTAATATCAGGGTGTATGCCGTTTTTGATAAATGAAACCAATTGGTTTTCGCTTAAATCAGTTTTCAAGATTTCGTGGTTCATTTTCACTTCATTTATATATATAGACAATGGTTCATTGGGCTTTTGTGGTCGAAATATTAAATCTTGCTTTAACTTTTCCCTTAATGTGATTGGAATGAAGGTGCTTAAAATATCAGAATGAAGTAGTTCTATGGATTTTTGGGCGTTTTTATGTTCCAGAATTTTGTTCACCAATGGGGGCGTTGAATATATGGGTAGTATTTCATATAGCTCGTTTTGAGTCAAAGTAGTTTCATTTTGAATGTTTACAATATTTCGCAGAAATTGTAGTAGAGGGCTTGTTTCAAGTCCGTTACATACTGGAAATTTTTGTAAGTAGATTTCCATAGGATTTGATAATTTTCCAAAAATACTGTAATTGGAAGGGTTAGTAGTTGTGGCTTGTTGAATGATTTCAGGGGGATGATGAGGGACGTTTTGATTTGGAGCAATGAGTGTTTTGAGTGATGTAGCGGTGGGAACTGCAGTGGTTAGGTTAGGTCGGTGGGCCTCGTGGTGTGGTGTGGATGTAACAGGTGTGGTTGCATCTGATCGATGTTGTTCAATTTTCCCTAACATTTCTTCATCTTCAATGAGTGATGTATTAATATCTTGCTCAAATTTATCCATTTCCTCAGAACTAATAACACCGGCAATAGTTTTAAAATTTTCTATAGCTAAAGTTAGTTCACTATTTACATCTTCAAGTTTTTGTTTTGTATATGTAAACAGTTCTCTTTACTTTTCTTTTCAAAATTTCGTTATTTTTGCGATATCTCTTACCGTTTTCGAGATATAAGCGATTAAAGTTATAAAGTTCAGTTTTAAATCATAAAAATAACGGATAAATAAGACCAAAACGCAGTTTCAAGGTTGTTTTCGCAGTATGACCATTGGCCTCGTACATCATCATACGTCATCGTAATGACCTTGGACTTTGACCTCATATACATTTGTAGGGTACGGAACAATAAATGAAGGAGATTTTGAAATAAAAATGTTAAAGTCGGAACCGGGGCTCGAACCCGGGCCGCTGAGATAGGAAGCTGAGACGCTAGCCGCTGTGCCGCCACGGCTGATGATGAAACGGCGCGTTTGGCTCGGTATTGAACCGTGACCTTGGACTTTGGCCTCGTGCCAATGGCCTTAATACCCAGCTTAGCCAATTAGGGCAACATTATAATTAATTTAGTAAATATATCACCAACATTTTTACCAAGAGGTATGTAAATGAAATAAGAATGATTGTTAAACTGAACACTTTAATTACTTTTTAAATATTATACAATAAATACATTTCTTTAATTACTTGTGCAATTTTCTTTATAAATAAATTCCTTGAAACTCTTTTGAATCAAAATAAAATAAGGTGGATCTTACTTTAATTGGAAGTGGCTGTGTCCGAAGATAGATATCCCATAAACCTCGTCTGCAAATAAACAAATGGAAGAGACGAATTAATTTACAAAATTTAAAATCAATTAACATTCAAAATTTATTAAAATTTTAATTATTTAAATCATGAGCTTCTGAACAAACAAAACGAAACAGGCCTTGCCTCACATTTGATTTTAAGTTTTACAAGTTATATAAAATATTTAATGGAAAATATTACTTTACAAATATACAATAACATCTACATATTTATCTCAACATAATAACAATTCATGACAAATGCATAAAACATTTTAATTATTACAAAACTTACTATATCAACGAGGAGGATTAAACTCTATCGGATCACAGTTTCCAACGAATGAATTCAAACTTTTCAGTAACTTACAAGAAACCTACGCGTCTGCACAGCCACCTAAATATCGTCTGCAACTTAATAGGTAATCTTCTTCTAATATATAATAAAAACATTAATTTACATTTTGCATATTTTACAAAACATATTAGATCGGGTATACCTTGGACTTTGACCTCGTACCTCTCATCGATGACCTACTTTGACCTCGTACATCTCGTACACCTCGTACACCCTCATAGTCCCTCAATCGGTGTTTCTCTACTACTTGTAGTATTTGTATTTATCCGACCAAAGGAAAGGGTCAAAGCAAGAAAAATAAGGGAAAATTTTATAAATTTACAAATCTCTAGTTTCAAAATTTAATTTTACCCTAACATAACGTTTAAAACAACTAGGCTATAAATTTCGTCAAAACAAATAATAACATTATCATTCTATATATTTGTATATGTAAAACAGCTCAAATGATCGCTGAACAAATGTCTAAGAAAGAACACCTGCCATCACGAGTTGTCATCTGCCCTGTCATCAAGTAGACTTGCTACAAGTGTTGTTTCAAACGTCCCTATTTACAGGCTTAGCATGTGTCCATGAATGCTTCAGGAAATATCATAAAAAAAGTATAAAGACTTTTTTATGCATATTAAATGTTATGAACATTGGTTTCCTAGCTTAGTAAAATGGGCTTAACAATTTCTTATACAATGGATTCAAATTAGGTGACTTTTGTAGTCAAGCATTAAAGAGGTTTTGATTTTCTGTAAACATTTAATGGCACTAAACTATCTATTAATTATTAAATATTTGTAGAAAGGTTTTACAAATTACTAATTCTTAAAACCAAGCAAGTTATTGCCTAAAATAAGCATGCGATGTAATTACATTAGACGGTTTCATTGGTGATATAGCTGGGGACCCAAATCCTAATTGGGCAGACTAATTAACTGCTTACAGATTAGCCCACCTAATCAACTGATACCGAATAATATTAATCAGCATCGCTAACTATAATCAACTGCAGCGAACATCAGTGGATTAAATGTAGACCCTCAGGAATTTTCAAATCTTTAAACTAAAACGTATTAGTACGATTCATGATTATTAAATCAGTGATTTGACGTTAAACATGTTACAGGCTAAAATACTCCTATATGATGAGGCAAAAGAAATTAAGTAGCGGCAGAGAGGACAATGTTGGTTAGAAATAACCGTATTGTTTTATCTAACAATCGTCCTGCTGCCCTTTTGTTTCTCACGTGAAATTAAATGTAGTCATTGGAAACAACTGTGTAAATTTTACTGATACGAATACAATTATGAGATAACAATCCTACGGTTACGTACGATGAGTTAAATTGATATCACTAAATTTTTCAGGTTTTAAAATAGGTTTTTACACATTGCAAGTATTTTATTTGTTAGGTTTGAATTTACCTAAGTATTGTAGTTAGTATGATTAAACCGTGTAACTGATACTGCATGTTTTATAAAATAGATTTGGATTAACATTAACACACTGTTGCATTAAATAATTCATAATAAAAACTAATACCTATATAGGGATAGGGATATGAATATTAGATATAAATATTTTATTTATATATAAAACTAACAGGTTTAAGTAAATTGAATTGTAATAAATAAATAGTTTCAATATCACCAGATTTATTTATTTATTTAGGATATTTATTTGTGTGATGTTTTCCCGCTCGTTGCCAAATGAGGAATTTGATTAAACGTAGTTCACTGATTCTTTTACTCCTAAAAATCTTTGATTATTGGAGACATTAAATTTTATACCTAAATAATATTCGAAAGAATAACTTTGTATTATACCCTGCAAAAAGTCTCTGAGTTTGATTGATTTGGTCCGAAACTATAATTTGTTAAACTGTTTTATATGTTGACAATTTTAGGCTGGAAACATGATATAGTAGATATACGAGTTCGCACGCAGCACGCTGACGTGAGGGAAGTGAATTTCCACATAAAAACTATAAAAACTCAAAATCAGTTAAAAACATACATTTATTCCAATTTTTATTCAAATCTGAAAATATTGATTTTTTGGCTGTTCTGATGCTCCTGGTTCTATTTACCGCAATGGTGGGAATAAAATGTTGCACATTATAAGGCTAGGAGAAGGTCCAGTTAGGCTTTAAAGTAGGCGTGAGGTTGTTGGGGATGATAAAAGTACACCAACAAATGAATAATAGGCTTTTCTAATGTAAAATCCCCATAAGACAACGTACTGTGTTTGGTCGATACACATTTTCCTTAGTAACTCGGTAAATATTTATGATAGAATAACGAGAGAGGGCTTAAAACTTTTCCCTTACTAATTCCCATCTTTTTACATGCATTAATTTTACATCTGGGGCTTTTCTGACCCTTTTTGGGCCCAAAAACTCGAAATTTGAAAGATTAATTCCCAAAAAATGGGTTAAGAGTTTTCCGATTATTTTGCCCAACGAACTTGTCCAACAGATTATAGAAAGGAACGTCCCTACCAAATTTGAGGTAAATCGGACAAAAAATGCGACCGCTAGAGTGTATACACATATATATATATATATGTCTATATATATATATATATATATATATATATATAAAATTTTTAACAACCCCCCAAAACGTGTTCAGGGAGTCACGTTAGGAACTTCTATGGTGGTCCCGGGCTTAAGTTTCACCGTGCGGGTCGTGCTAATATTTCACTTTCCATAGGAAATTCACTAATAATACTAAGGAATGGAAAAGATTGTTATAGTCATTTGTATAAACAACATTAAATGACAAAACTTAACCATGTCAATCATTACAGACATATTAATCAAATATTTTATTTTTTATAAAATCTTAGCATAAATCCAAACATAAGTAAATAAATAAACATATAGAAAATATGACAAAATATTTTACTGGACTATAGAATAATTCGAAAACGAGGGTCGTTTAACTAAACCATACTCTTTACAACTAATACAGTAGTACAAATAAATAGTTCTAAAACAATTTATAAAGAATATAATAGGGAAAGATTATTCAGTAAATTATGCAAGACAATCAATCATTACATAATTCACGAGTATATATAATATTAACTATAATAGTGAAAGTTTAATAAAAAACTGCGTAATGAACAACTATTCGATTATACTTATTCAAAAATAAAATAAAATATGTATATTCTAACAAAAACAAAAAGAATAATGCCTGAACTTGTAATTATTAATTACTAGCTGTTTATACCGGTTTCATCCGGGTATAAAATGTAGTTAAAAAAAGTAAATTACTAAAGTCAGTTGTTTATTTGAAAAACATTAAATAAACAGCAGAACACTGTAACCATATGGTCTCATTTGATTAACATTTGAATTTTGGATGTCCCACGGGGAGTTTCCCTAGAGGATTTAGAGGAATATGAGTCAGGTAAAACAGCTGTAATCTAAAGAAACCTATCCTAAAGATGTAATGCCTTAATTCCTTGTAGTTTAGCTTTACGGCGATCCACACGAAGACAAGAACTATACTTTATTTATATAGATTTTCATTAAACAACGCAATTTATTTATAATGTCTAAACAAATCAGAACAAAATATACAATAATTAAGTAAGTAATTATGTTGCACCATGGATGATCACAGCATGCAGGCTGAGGATTATGTAGGGCCTCGTATCAGGTAATTACTCATCGTGTTCAATCTGACTATTTGTTTTTAAAAGCACATTATACTGAGCTATGATCTTATCAAAGAGTGCATAGAGTGCAAGACTGATACAATTTTAGGTTTATCAAAAAATATCAAGAACTATAAATCCCAGCATTATTTTTTAATGGAATTTTTTATTATAAAATAATGAAGTAAAAGTTTTCCTTAACTTATCAAACAGGATAACATCCAAAAACTGTTGTTTATACCACAACATCCTGAACCATTTTAGTTGTATTAGACAATACTTTTTACAAGTTTTAAACCTCATAAAATATAAATTTTCTATACTTGAATTTCCGACACATACATTTTTATTTTTTTTTATGTAAAATGCTTTACAAATAAACAGTCATGTCAGCTAAAAGACATCTTGAATAATTTAAATGAGGCATTCATATTTTTCTTTCCATGATAGTTCATAAGAACATAATAAAAGACGAGTTATAAACCATCTTTTATTGATTGCATTGTAATTATGTGTTATTTAAAGATTTATTTTAATCAGTTTGGGTCTTTTAGCCTATACTAAATTTGTTCAGCTATGTGTAAATCTACGAAATTAATGTAACCAAAAGTGATATCATCCTAATTTATTTTTGCAATCAGTTTTTCAACTTTTTTTGGAAATATAAAACTTAGTAATGGTATTATGATTTACTGACATCTGAAACTAAACTGATATTCAGGGAGACTTGCAAGTTTACACAGAAAACTGTCTCACCTGTTATACAAAGATTAACATTGCAATCTTATTTTTCACGGTGACAGAGGTAAAACAGTGACTGGCTGACAGTTCGGACTTCATAAATCGCCAAAGTGGTCTTCACCCCTCCTTCTATCATAACACCAATCAGTGATACCACTCACCTTATCACTTTAACCTTATGATTAAATTGAATGGATGGCCAATAATTTTAATTGTGTGAATTATAAATTTAATCATGATTAAGAATAGTATTGTAAAAACACGTTTACTCAATGACTTTTTCACTTCAAATATTGAGGCTGAGAGCAACACAAAGATAAATTTGGTAGCGTTTTCCTTAGTCGTATTAATTAAACAAAGGTTGTTTGAAAATCAAATTACCAATAGAGTTTAAATTTGAACAAGGCATCGCAAATATTCAGTTACATTTAAATGTAAGCAAGAATGTTTCCGTGTGCGCGAGGAAGAAGGCGGAGTAGATAAGTTGTCAAACGTTCAGATACTGGCTGGTAACAACGACATTCCCATTTTGTTTAGGAACAGTGTTTCCCACTTGGTTTGTAACGGTGTTTCCATCTGTCAGCTCAACATTGTTAAGTTGAAATTTTCTTCTTGCCTCTTTTTGCTGTAAACTAATCGAATTTGTATTAACATTTTGACAAATTATAGCATTTTTTAACAAATATGAATAATTATACATTTTATTCACACAAGGTATTTTTTACTATTAAATCTTTGATTGTTTTGTACATCAAAAAAGTGATAATTGGAAGTATAACAAGTAACTATATTAAATAATAGTGAATTAAAGCTTTATGGTCAAAGAAATAATTAACTTTTTGACAAATTTAATTTAAAAAAAATTAACAAACACAACAAACAACACAAACACAACAAACAAATTTAACTAAAACACAATTATAAAAATATTTCCTCATTTTAACCTAAGAAACCTAATTAGTGAATTGGATGATATCGCTATACAGACTTCAAAGTTTGTTTGGTTGAACATTTGTATAGTATAATTAAAACTAATTGTTTAAATGTCATGCACATGTAAAGATATATCTATAGAGAACCGTGAAGGAAAGTTATTTTAGTTTCAAGGGTTGGTATATTTACATTGAATTCAAAACAATGTTTATAAAAACATAGAGTTTGGACATGTAAAGCTACCTGCTCACCACAACCCCGGTTGTAACTGTTTTATAAGTAGATTTTGTCTGCAGTTTTACCTTATTAACATTACATCGTTTTCCCGTTGCAATTATTTAAACAAACTAAGAACCGGTGGGTGGATAATTTTTAATTTATAACAAGTTAATAAGGTTTTCCAACAACTCAATTATATCTGAGTTAATCCAATCCAAATTTTAGTTTGTAATATGTTAGTAATATTTAATTTATAGGACAAATAAAAAAGCCAAATATATGACAAATAATTAAAACATATTTGAATTATGTCTACAAAGTTTCAATAATCCATTTTTTACATTTAGAAGACTATGTTAAAAAATCCCAACTGTAAATTTTAAATTTGAAATACTAGTATATAAATATTTATCTTCTGGGAAACACATTCGTCAAAACAAAAAACCGAGTACAAGGCATGTAAAAAGCTTAAAAAGACTATTCATGCAGTTTCTATTCTTGAATGCCTTTTGAAGTGACCCAGATAAAAATAAAAGCTTTACATCTTTGAGTATGACTTTGTATTAATGTTTTCTGAGATCAGTTTTGCAAGACTAGTAATCTTTTACCAATACGGCATACATTTGAAACGGAATTCCTCTATTATTTTGAACCGCTTAAATTGCTTAAATTGCCTCTAATTGTGCAAAGGGGGTTTACATTTTTTTTAAGTTCTATTCTGAAGTTCTCAAGCTGCCCTCAAAGTTCAACTTTTGCCCATAAGGATGACATGAAGATCAGGTTGAATATTTATGCTTTCTGTAACATCTGTTCATTTAATATAACACAGTGTTACATCGTTAACTTATATTATGAGCTAAATATAAATCTACAAACTACCTAAATGGGAACACAATATGTGTACTACTGTTTGAGTTAGTTAATTATTAAAATAATTTACCCGATAGAAAACTGTGTTCAATTTTCAAGAAACACATCTAGTATAGATAATCATGAGAGATAGTGAAAGGAACAAATTATTGAAAAATAGTTCCAAGTATGTTAGTGCAATTTGTTTGCATGATCTCAATGTAATACACCAATTAAAGGGTTAATATAAACGGACTAATGTTTTTATAGTGAGCCACTTTGGACAATGTAGGAGTTGTTTACCTTATTTATAAAAGTTATTTCATCGCCTTTTCATCTTGAAAATATACAAATTTACATTATGATTGAATATTTAAACTGATATTCTGCATCTTGTTGTTTTTAATACATATTTTATTTTTACAACATTAGTAATATTATGAGGAATAGATTTTTAAAACTGAATTCAAGGGTTTTCTATAGGTAACATCCTGAATAAAATGTAAATGTTAAGGTTCAACAAGAAATAATAAAAATTATGTCTAATGTCAAATTTCAGTTTATAATGTTCAGAAATCAATTCGTTAAAATTATGGACACCAAAACATTTTTTTAAAGAAAGGGGTTCCTTTTTAAGAGATAAAATATCATGTATGTCAAAACATTGATAGCAGGATTAAGTATTACGTATATAAATATGGTATCTAGAAATATAAAACAACACAACAATACAGTATCAAGATGGGATGGCAATTTTGACGTTAGCTGTGGTAGCGAACGTCGAAAGGCTGGTATCATTGATTAGGACTCACCGTTGAAGATCAGGGCGTAATGACTCTTAAACGACAAGAAGATAAGTGCTGAGTCTCTTGAAGATGTTAACAAAAGTTCGTGGTTATTTCTATTTTGAAGTGAAACTGTACCTTTCAAAAAAAACATGGCAATAAACATGGTCGATGCAAAATATGATTAACACGTTAGGTACATCCACTATATTTTAATTAGTGAAGAAGAAGAAGAATTGTAGTCGTATACGATATAGAATATGTTTTCCCTTATCAAAGTCACATATAGCCCTACGTTATTATTTTTCACTTTTGTATCGTATTTTTACAAATAATACGTTAGTTTAATAGTAGTTATTCTTTAGAAGACAACAACTTAGACCAAAAGTGCTATTAACTTTTGTATTTGATATTACAATTATATATTCAACCCCAATACGGTTTTCCTAAATTGAATGTATGTGTTTATATAAATGACTATTTAAGTTAAATCATTAGTGTAGTATGTTTTAATTACACGCCCTTCATTAAAATACAAGGATGGAATAGACGGACTAATATTGTGACAAATCTCCCTATTATTTCAATCCATAACAATTTGTCTTTTAAGAATAAAAAATTCAAAAAGGTTAACCAATTTTGTATTGACTCGTTATAACAAAGATTTTAATTGAATTTGAATCTTAAAAGAGTGTTATTGAGAATATCCAGAATTCCTCCAAGAGTCTAATTGTTTTAGATATAAACGTTACCCTGCTAAAGATCAAATACTAAAACTCTATTACGAGTATAACGTTAGTTGAACACATAATTAAATCTAAAAAATGGATTTAAATTGAAAGAGGTTATGAATTAAGGCACCAACGATCGAACTCATTCTTTATACCATTGCCTAGGTTAGAATTTTCTAGACATTCTTTTGAATACTTTGGTCCAACTTTGTTCAGTAAAATACCAAATCACATAAGTAATTGTTTTAGTTTAAAGAAGTTTCAAAAATTAATAATTATTTGGCTATTTGATATTCCAGATATAAATATTCTTTTTGAATTCAATTTTTGAGTATAGCGCTTTGGCCAGGTAAAGTTAGTTTTGTTAAAATTGTTCGGTATTATGTCATTATGCCTGATACTATCTATCATTTGTACGATATATGTTTATTTATTACGTTAGTTAGCACTTTTTAGCGAATTTCCCCTATAGGGAAGAACCTATTACCGTAGGTCTCATGGTAAGACTTAAGCCTGAGACCATGATAACTTTTTGTTTTTAGGTCCCCAGATGCCAAAAACACTATTCGTTCAAATTTATATATATGTATATACAGTATATATATATATCTATATATATATATATATATATATATATATATATATATATATATATGTGTGTGTGTGTGTCCGTTAACACGATAAATTGAGTAAAAAACGTCCGATCTTGATGAAATTTGGCTCAAATGTGTAAAATGACATTCATGACTTTAAGTTCGAAAACCAGAAAAATCGGACCATGGGAAGGGGGGTTTATGGGGGTTTTAAATTTTTCAAAAATCAGTTTTTTGCCTTTTTCACCCTAAAATTTTTAAAAAACTTAATTTTGGTTTGACCATGTTATAGAGCTTAAAAAACAAATAATGTAGTATCTTGAATTATTAACCTAGGTTAAGTGGTTGCGGAGAAGATAAAAAAAACCTGCTCATAAAATCTCCCATGTTAATCTTATGGGAAAAAGGTTTTTGGCTTTTCCTTAGTTTATTTTAATGTAAACTTCATATTTGCTTTTACCAATCTGTTCAGTTCCACAAAACCATCATTTTGGTGTTTAAATTGTGATTCTACGCCCAACCGTTGCAGAGATATTCAAAGTGCTAAACACAGTACGTTGTTCAATGTTATCCATAATGAGAATAAATAAAATTTGATATCTCGATTATTTATGAATGTATGTTGATGAAACTTGGAATGTGGCTTCACGTAGTACTGGTATATTGATATTTGCACAAAAAACTGATTTTTTATTGATTATTCTCGTAGCAGCAAACCTGCGTACTCAGCCCCCATGTTATTCTTATGGAGAATAAGTAAAATGTAATGACTCCCTTAATTATGAACATAAATTAGTACAATTTAGTATGTAGCTCCACTTGGTTGAGTTATATTTGATTATTATATAAAAACCCATTTTTCTGTTCCTTGTTGCAGCAAACCTGCTTTCTCGGAGAATAACTAGAATGTTATATAGCACTTATTTATGATTGAATATTGATGAAACTTAGTATGTGGCTTCGCCTAGTTAAATTTTATTTATATTTGCTTAAAAACCAATTGTTTCTGTTCCTTGTATCAGCAAACCTACGTACTCATTACCAATCTTATTATTATAGAGAATAATTAAAATCGCTTATATGTGAATACATTTTTATGAAACTTGTTTTGCGGCTTTATGTGGTATTAAGACATATTTTATGCATTGGAAATTCGCTGAGTACGCAGGTTTGCTGCGACGGAGGTATGATTTATTGTCATTACTGTTACTTTGTTAATTCAGTTTTTGTAATGCACCGGCCTGCATCCCTTTCTTATTAAAATGATGGTCATCCCGACACAGGTTCGCCTTTGGGGGACTTAATTTCTGTTTAGGTACTTTGTTTACTTATTAACTAGCACTTAATTATCTTTGTTTTGTTAGGTTAAGACTCTATGTTGAATCATTTGTTGTTTATTCATTTGTTATTTATTTATGTAATAAGTGAATTCAATGTTATGTTATGTACTTGAATAGAAATAAATACTTTCTTTCTTTCTTTCTTTCTTAATGTAGTCAAAACGATACAAAGACCTGGTCAAACAATTAAAAAAGAGGATTATTCTAAGTTATTCTTATCCTTTGTTTCTTATTTGTTTAACAGAAGAGATACTAGCGTGCATGAAACCCTAAAAAGGTACTAGATGATAAGTGAACTAGATTTAAGAAACTAATGGACTTTTGTGCTCCGTTCAAAATGTAGTAACGAAGACCACATCTCGACTGATTGTCAAATCAGTCGTAATATGTTTACTGAAACCATGACGGGTCAGACGTAATCTCACTGTCTGATTGGCTGGACTCTGTGGTACGTTTACTGTGAAACTACAGCATGACAATACTACATATTTTAACAATCTATTATTAATGAATTTAATAACAGACAATATGCCAAAGTTTGTAAAATCACTAGACAACCATGAAATGTGTGTGTATTTCAAGGCAAATGTGACAAGTTAAAATAAGAGATATGCGTTTTGAGCCTTGACTCTGACCGATTCCGACGGAGTCTCAAAACCAGTTTACGATCTTCACAACATTCGGTTTTATTCAAGGTCGATACGACGATAAAGATTATAGTTCTCGTACTAGGGCTTTGGGCTCGATTTCATTTAATAGGCCTAGAACACTCGCAGCTTAGGCCTTTACCTCACCATATGGGCTTTGTACTGAATGAGTTATGTTTTTTAAATTACACTCTACTTGTAATATATTTATGTTTGTTAGATTTTCGTCAATAACAACTTCAAAGCAACTAGAAAGATTCTTTGTGATGTGTTTTTTAAATTGAAATAAACTTTCAGTGTGACCTCTGTCTTTTGGAATGAAATTATCAAACATTGAATAGTTATATACAAGATTAAAAATTAGGGCAATCTTTTCAGTAATCGGTTGAAATTGGCTCATAAATAACGGATACTGAATCGATACTGAATTTATTCGATAAGTTAACAAACTTAATTAGTACAAATCTAGCTCATTCTGTGCTATCTAAGATGGTGTACCACTGACCAACATATGTTGTCAGAGTTCTCAGGTTAAACTGTTACCTCTCTCATGACCTGACGACTTCTTATGTAGGTGGGATCAGCGGCTTAACGTGCTTTCATGAGCACAGGGCAGTCTATGTTTTTGTTAGAAATAAGGGGATTGACAACAATTTGAACACGAATGTAATTTCTGTTATTGTAAATTAGTTGTTGCAACTTTTAGATCAAAACGTAATGCTGTAGTCACCAAAGCAGTAATTGCTTACCTAATATTTAAAACTATTTTTCTCAGATACCTAGTATATTAGGTCATGCTGCAATAGGAAATTACGATTTTACTATAATCACAAATATTTATTGTAAGTGTAAATGCAATCAGTGAATTATTTAATGATGACATAACACGCTAGTTTAACAAATATTACTAACGATTGTTTCAATCAATATCACAATAATACCTGAGGTAAGCGATTCATGAAGTCCAAATATCGAATATTCATCAACTGTTCAAATACAATCAACCTTGTGCTCATATCAATTTGTAATTTGATACCTGTCTGGTTTGTTTTTCAGAAACTGTGTTCATTAACAGAATGTCGAAATTGTCCGTTATATTTGTATAGTGATTTAAATATATTGATTTATTTATTTTTGTTTATATTATTTGCATATATAAAACTCCTCGTAAGAAGGAAACATTTTACTGACAAATATATCCAGAAATTTTTCCTTTGAGAATAGAGTACTTTTGTAATACGAATATTTTAGGGTATTTAACTTCAAGTAAGTGTTGTTTTCTTAGATTTAGTATTATACATGTCTTACAGTTATACATCAGTACATACATCTTTTGTCAATACTCAAATAATATATGGTTTTAAAATCAATTTATGTCATAAAACACACTACTTAACAATTGGTAAATAGTTGGTGATAAACTGATTGTTTAGATTAACTTTGACTATTGTTGTTATTTACCAATAATATAATTAGGCTTTATGTTATTATTTCGGAGCACCCTGAATCGCACTTTTTTTATCAAAATAATATACAGACCACAAACATAAGCTGGCCATTTATTTGTTTTTTGTTTTTTTTATCTTTACCTCTAGACTTCAGTTCTAAAATACATGTCAAAAGTAATGTTTTACGTACGATTGAAGAAATATAGGGTGAGAACAAAAATTTGTTATTTCAAAGACTTTAGAAAACTTCAAAATCCTTGTTTTAGATCTTTTGAAAACTAAAAAAACCGAAGAGATTGCAAAACTTGATGTTGTTTCTAAAGACAGTATGCAGGGCAGAGGCAATTCCAAACAATGTATACTTTAATGTTTGCTTAGGGAATTAGAACAAATGTTTTCAATTTCTGGTTTGGTTATGAAAGTTTAAAGGAATAATGAAACAATATTGTTTTAGCATTATGAGAGCGAACTGAATTCAATTTTTCTTCAAGTTTTAGCATCAAAATTTTTGTCTTCACTATCGTTTATTTTACTACATCCTATTTCTTCACAAGTTATAATAGCTGTAAAATTTCTAAAATAAAAAAACACCCCCACTACAGCAATATCTTTAGGCAGTCAGTTTCCAATATGTATATGTAATTGACTACCAGATACCCCCTTTTACAGGGTGTCGACGTAATCAATTTACTACAAAGCGAGATATAACATTGTATTTATTTTTGATAAAAAATTAGTACCAGTAAAACAACATTAGCCCTAGTACGGAGTTTTGCTGCAACGTGAACCACGAAAAATGAGTTTTTAAATAAATTATTTTATAGCTGCAGTGTTGACTAGGCGAATAAAAATTCAATTAATACTGTTTCCTAATTTTACTAGCCATTCATTAAGTTTGGCTAGACAAGATTTTTTATTGGAAATTTATTAAAATATGTGGGCCAAGGAAACATAATCAATTTGTAAACTGTATATCTTCGGGTTTTGTATCAGGATCACGATTACAATTCATTAACGATTTTTTTGTATAGATGACATAATATGTATTTTCGGGCTTTAGATAAGTAGCGGGGTTTTTTGTCTATTTCTATATGAATAGTTATTCTGTGGAAGGCTCCCACTTTTGTTATCATGCCTTAAGAACCTTACAAATAAACAAATATCTCAGGAGGAATTTTGAAAAAAAAACCATGGTCTTGAGCTTTCTCTGTTAAGGTTTCTCGCTACTAGCCATATATAATGATTTGCTGTGTCTACGTACAAAATGAAGAACTTATCAACCTATTTATAATTTGTATTTATTAAATACACTAAGAGGTTTTTAAGAAATTTAAATCGCTCGCAAATACAGAGCTGACAGGCGGGGAGTGTTATTAATTTGATTTTCCAAAGTATCAGTTTAAATAATCTGAAGGGAAATTAACATCTTTCATAAAAGGGTTTTGGCATAAAAATACGTGTCGTTTATGGCCTGCAGACGTCAGCTGGTATTTTTATTTTTATACATTACTTTGCTTGACATATTTTTTATTTATTGTGTATCAAAGTATAAGAAACATGTACTTAACTAAACACTGTTTATAATGTATGAAGAGTAGGCACTTTCTTTCTAGACAACAAGTTTATTGGTTTTGTCCCATCTTTGTGGTCAACGAATAACTCGACATAAGTATTTTTTTTAATAACAAAAGTAAACTAAATAAAAACCTTTGTGGAAATATTTCAGGGCTTTTAACTTATAGGAATAAATCTATATAATCGTAAATAGGGTTAACTTGTGTTTTAATAACACTTGAGAGAGAATTTTATGGTGCACATTAATACTATTTCGTCCTTTTTATATATAAGACGTGCTAATTTGGGCATAGATGACAAAGGTATAAACTTAGGACATCACGGGCTGCTATTTAAAACCAAGATAACACTAGAAGTTGTATAGTCCACAACTGTCATTTGGATTTATACGATTTTTAAAATTGCTGTTAGACTTAAACTAAACTTGAATTAAAAAATCTTGGTAAAGCTTATATTTTCTATGTTAATGCACAAATGAGACCCTATCAACAACCGTTGTAAAACAGGTATTACGTTTTATAAACCTCATACATTTTTGATCTAACTAATTTATTTTCTATGCTTGAGTCGATCCTAGTTAGAATTAATTTTTCTTACTGAGTCTGTTAAATATAAATTACTTGTATGAGCCCTCTTCTGATCATCCTACGATCAAATACTCTATAGATTATCTTTCTTATCTGATTACAGATACAGAACTGATTAAACAACTTTAAAGTCCTGAAATAATTTATCCAACCGATTTTAAATGATACTGCAATTACAAATTGCATTATAATTAGAAAAGCAAATATGCTAGAAAATGCCTTTTTAAATAAAGATTTTGTGTTTTTGTGAACCCGATTAAGCTGTTCTGACAATTTTATAAAACTTATGGTTTGTAAAAACTTCAGCCATCAGTAACAAAAGCCTGAATTACCCGATGCCAGTTACTGGCATGCCCAGTATAACTTACTGGAACATTCCAGCTTATCCAGACTATATTATAGAGCCCAATCCAGATTAGAGTCACCGGCCAAAGAGTGTTTACACGGTGCAAGTAACTGCGATGAAGTGGCAAACGGCATTAGCGCGTCTACTAGCTTATAGTCGTATTCACTCACTTTTTCTGATGGTGGTTAAAGGTACTTTGGTCAGCGGATCAAACAAACCATGCAAAAACCACCAACCGTGCAACCATTCATGGGTGTTGTTTCGTAGTAGTGGTGAAATGCCGGGGAGGGGCCGTAATCGGCGCTTTTTTCCCATGTTATTCTTATGGGGAGCCGTTTTTGAACATTTGCCAGCTCCCGCCTTACACAAGTTTCCTTGTTGGCCTATATTAATACCCAACCCTTGCCTATATTAAATATATTGTCCCCATCCCTCCTCTATATTTTTTAAAATTTTCAAAAACTATCTCTGGTGTTTATGTCTGATTTGTTTAAAACTTGTATGTGTTATTGTCCTAGTGTTTTAATAAATTCCCCCAAATTAAAAAAAAATACTGCCGCCAACTTCCTGATTTAAAATTTGGATGATTGTCCTAGTGTTTTAATAAATTCTACATATCCCAAATTCACGGTCGAATTAAAACTGCCTTTTTGCACCCTAATTTTGACCCTATTTTAAAATTCATTTTAATACATCCTTTGCAGAAATCCATGAGTTCTGGCTACTTGGGAACCCGAGCCATTTGACATATAATAAATCACCCTTTCTCCTAATTACCTTCTCTACCAAATACATGTCTTTATATTTAGTTTTTAACAATTCTTCTGTATAAAATCCTCCTTTGATTATATTGCCATTTTCATCTTTCAAAATATAAGTCACAGGCTTTGTTTTCTTAACTTCTGCTATTGTAAAAAGCTCTCCCGTCCAGTTGGGGGTATATCCTTTACTAAATACATGTTTATATTTAGATATCCTTACACTATCCCCCACCTTATATCTTGGCTTTTTAACTTGTACTTTAGATGCTAACCTTTCATGTACATCTTTAGAGTTCTTAGCACTTACTTGGTTAGGCTTCATCCCTATGGATCTATGTACTTTATTATTATATATCCTTATTAACTTTGGAAGTAAATCCAACCACTTGTAACTCCCTTGTGCACTAAACTCTCTATACAACCAATTCTTTAAAGTTCTCTGGAACCTTTCCACAATAGCCGCCTTAGTTGTAGAGTAAGTGTGGTAGTGATTAATATTTAGAATTTTCATTAGTTTAGTAAAATGTTCATTAAAAAATTCTTTTCCGTTATCAGATTGAATATTTTTAACTCCCTTTGGGAGAATAGTTTTTATAGCTTCTGTGACTACTAATCCAGTTTTATTCTTTAGTGGAGCAGCATAAGCTTTTTTAGAAAATGTGTCTATTAAAGTTAAAATATATTTATTCCCAGAATTCTCTCTAGCATAATTCCGCATATCTATTAAATCGATTTGAACAGTTTCGTTTATACCCAACACCTTAAAAGACCTTCTAACAAAGTTCTTTCTCGCAGGCTTATGCAATTCGTAAGCAATTTTTTCCATTTTTTATTATTTATTTTTAATGTTAACGTATCTGCCAGTCTCTGTCGTTTCAAAAACACCTCCATTGCTACCAATTAACATACCATCACTCATTCTTTGATATACATAGTTTTTTGGCAAATATGCCTCTCCATCTAAAGTCTTAAATCCGCTTAAAGATGTAGGGTCTGCAACCAACAATTTAGGATTGTACATCATCAAATCGATTTCATTATTGTCTTGCATAAATTTATTAGTTTTATTGTTAAACCTTAATGCATGTGATTTTAAACAAATATCAAATTTAATATTGTCTTGTCTAAAAGTTTTAATATTATCGTCATACCTCAAAACCTGCGACATTAAACAAATATCACTCCTATCTTTGCCTTCAGGTACATTCTTTATTAATTTGTCCTCTGCATCCCACATATCGCTATCTAATGTTAATACATTATAATATTTATCCCCCTGTTTTATTATGCTTTTCTCACCCTTTGTTAATATTTGCTTAACAACAGCCACATCATTTGGCAATGTTCCAGGTAAAATGTTTGTTAATTGCTTATTTTTACCATCAAATTTAAGACCGTCTAAAGTCACAGTCTGATGTTTTGTAACACAATCGTTCTCATCAACAGCGGGTTTAACACGAACTAGCCTTTTATTATTAAAATCCCAAAAGTTTAGATCCATTTTTGGTACTTGAGAGACGTTTACAACACCCATCGCTTTCTTTACCAGCCAACAAATTACTAATCTTTCGCTTTTTGGCATTCCAAATACCATTCTCCGATTCCAAAAATTCATAATTATTTTTGTCTTGTACAAAGACACCATCTTTTCTTATTAAAGTTTGCTCTAATGTGGGTACATCGGTTGAGCTTTCACCTCGTTTAACATTAGTAATTTTGCGTTTATTAGCGTTCCAATTATTACTCTTGGATTCTAAAAACTTATATTTAGTATTACCTTGTACAAAAGCATCACCTTTTCTGGTTAACGTCTGCCCCAAAGTCGATACATCGTCAGTAAACTCCCCACCTTTAACACTACTAATTTTATAATTTAAAGCATTCCAACCATCATCTTTTAGATTTAAAGTAGTTTCTTTAAAACTTCTAGCTTCTGGTTTACTATACGGGTTATATACGCGATAAAATTTATCTATCATCTTTTTATTTAATAAACAATTCCACTTTCCCTCAATTCTTCTATGATAGAATCTATCTCATTATCCACTCCAGAATTTCCCGCCAATCGGCTTAACCAAAGCAGTCTTAGCCTATCTACAAGCTCATTAGGATCATCCCAATAAACATAGTCTATTTTATTACCAGTTACCTGCCTTAAACCTTCACCAACAGTCTTAAACAGGGGTTTAATTATATTAAGATATTTAGTGTGTTTATTACTTGACATCGCCGCACCTGTTTTATAACCCTTTAAATGTGCATTTGTAGCTTCCAAAATCTCTTTATAATTTTGCAAATCAGCCTGACTATAGTTTACGGGTTCTTTTAAAGTTAACAATTCCCACAATCCCTTTGTCCCTTTATAAATTTTTTCTCCAACTGTAACATCATCATTGGCAATTTGAACTTCCTGATTCCCAATAAAAAATTTATGTCCTTCTCGCCTAATACCATATGTGGTGTCTGTCATACTACTTCTACTAAGGTAATTTCCTAAATAGTCTGATGCTAAAAGACCAAAATCTAATTTGTGTTGTGTTATCTGTGTTATTCTTGGTATTCTAGACGGGGTCTTTTCTAAAATCATTGGGAGAACTGGCCTCTCTGTTTTTGTGGCTAAATTTTTTAATTCTTGCAAAGGCTCTATTAACGGTTGGAATGTTTGGAACCTCTCTTCAGCCTCTAGAAATTTACCACGTTTTAACGCCCTATATTTTTCTCTTATTTGTTTTGCAGACTCTACCAATTCTTGTTGAATATTTGTTTTCATTTTATTTACATTTTATTTATCTCATTTGTCAAAGGATTATACTCAAACACTTTATCGTGTATTATTAGGCAATATGCAGATGTGTTTGAAGGGACATTTTCTGCAGTTTCAATTTCTAATTTAATATCGACAACCCCCTCTTTGACTGATTCATTCTGCCTAGAACAATCTATTACAATTAGAGGATATTTCTTTATAAAGTCAGCTCTGTTAAACATAGGATCGGGGACGGTGTTGTAGTAACTCTCCCTAAACCTCACAAACATCTCATAAGCTTTAGAGGCATCTCCATTTTCAAAGTCGAGATTTAAATCACTATAAGGATAATATTCAGAGTTTAAAAACACTTTGATATTTTTCAATTTACAGTGATCAAATTCATCAGTTCTTTTTCGTGCACTGTTGTCCCTACCTGTTTGGAAACCAAATATAATATACCTGGGCTTCTGCAAACTCGAAGACGTCTTAACTGACCATGTATGTCTCTTGGTTTCGGGGTATGATGGGAGTTCGTGTAGCTCCAAACTTCTAAATGCAATTTGCAAATTTTTATTTTGCAATAACATCTTTTGTAATTGAAGCTTCTCCCCATCAGATGGTACCACATGCGGCATCACCCACTGAATCGATTTAAGTGTAATTTTAGGAATAGGATCGACACCAGTTGGAGCATTAGATGTTGTTAATATACAATTTAAGTCGTTTTTGGATCTTTTCAACACCAATTCTTGTTTAACATTTACTAAAACCTTATTAAAATCCTCAAACACACCCATTAACAGCTCTAACGGGACACAAGTACTAAACTTGCCGCTTTTATGGAACTCCTTTAAATTTTCATCAGAATCAAATGCTACATTTGACAATTTAGTTGTTTTATTGTAAGAGCACAATATTTTCATAAGACTGGAAATTCCCGGATTTCTTACAATATCTATTTCTTTACCAGCAACTTCGTATCTAATTTCGTCAAATAAGAATGCAAATGCATTATTTATAAAATGTCCTTTATCATGATTCTCTATTTCTCCTTTAATATACAGATAACTCCTACATGGGAGTGTTAGTAAATCTTGATTATTTATGCATATTCGAATTTCATCGGAATTATTTATTGCTAAAGTGTTGTGTGGAACATAGGAGTGATTTGTAATTTTAACCACGCTATCAACGTATTGGAATTTTCCTGTAACGTCTAGAAAATCTTCCATTTTTATTAATAGAAAATTTTAACTTCAACCCAATTGATCGCAGAAACCTGGCATTTTGCACACTCAGTCCGTTCTTGTAAATTCTCATATCTTTTTTATATGACAAGTAATTGTAGTTTCTTCTTTATTAAAGTCAATTGGCTTGTCGTGTTGATCTGCAAATGTAATGCTAACAACATCTAAACTTCTCTTATTTACAGGGAAGTATATAATATTTCTGGGAACCTCAATAATTTTGTAGCCGGGAGGAGCTTCTGGGTAAAAACTGTGTATGGTGTGTGATTTGTCACCATTCAAATAAGACCCATTCGCAATATTACATTTTACTCTAATCACATTTACATTATTTATGTTGATTTTATTTACGGATTTAAACGCAATATCTGGAGTAGAAAATCCTTTAAATCCCAATAATTCAGACCCTAAACACGGTTTTGTAAAATCAAACACATGGCCAGAATGTAATGTGGCTTTCATAGTTTTATTATCGGCTATAAGTACAAAATCTGGGAGTTGCTTTTGAATTTCCTTCGCAAGCTCAAACACTTCGTATGTACCTTCAGCAATTTCAATTACATTTGGAGCTTTGTGATCGTAATAATACACATCCTCACCCTCGTCTATAGTTAATTTTGTGTCTTTAAGTTTATTTAATTTTGGAACTAGCCCTTTGTAAAATATAAGTTTGACTTTTGTATTAATTAATGCTACTTTATTTTGTATAATAACTTCAACTTTACCAGCTAATGCCCGGTTTAATTCGTCAATTGTGACCTCCCCTTTTGGGGTTGTAATTTTGTGCATTTTGTAATATGTCAAAGTATTTAGAGGTTTTTTAACATTAAATATAGAATTATAACTTTGAAAATCTACCAGTCCAATTACATAATCACCATTTAATTCTATAGGAGGAAAGAACACCGACTTCAACTCTGGCTCTGTACCCGTAAATGTTATAGTAAATGAATCCATTTTTATAAACTAAAATTTTTCAGAAATGATAAACATAAAATTCCACAAATGGAACTGTTTAAATCTTGTATTTGATCAGTTGTATAGTAAATTTTAGATGGTACAAAATATTCAATTACCTCTTTTGGAGGCTGTATTCCGAAAGGGTCAAAATATATTACAACATCTTTATTTTTACGATATGCTGTCCAATGTGTGCCCCTGTCACTGTCTAAATTAATAATTCCACATTCTCTTACTTTTGGTCTCTGTTTTCTTAGCTCGTTTTTTAGGTACACTCCTCGAAAGCGAGGCACGTCTCTTGCTGCCTCTAACAGCTGAAAGTTGTCCATCTTTTTTATTAAATTTTAATCCCATTCCCATTTTTGCTTTGGCCTTCATCAAATTTGTCACTGCATAAGCTGCTGCTTTTTCGGCCAGACTGGCGTCCTTTGCCGAAACCCTAGTCCAAGCCTGGTCCGCTAATCTCATATCTGCCTTGTTCCGGGCGGCTGTATCAGGATTATTCATGTAGAATATGTCGTGCTCTTTACAATAAGAGTCTAGCTTATTTTTTGGAGGTACATTTTTGGCTAAATTTTCACGTATATTAGTTCCAGGACCACAATACATATACGACGGGATGTGGAGAGGGAAAGGAAGGTTGTTTATAAGGGTATTTAACAAGCCACGGCCTCTATATGGCTTTAAGAATAATCCCTTACCTTGGACCTTTTTACACTTTCTCTTTGCCATTTTTATTATATAAAAAATGTCATTTATTCAACAAAAGAACAAATTTAAAATAGCACATAAAGAAAATACACCATTTTTATTATATAAAAAATGTCATTTATTCAACAAAAGAACAAATTTAAAATAGCACATAAAGAAAATACACCAAAGAAGTTGGGTCTATTTCCTAATAATATTCGCTGTCTTATAATAGGGCCCAGTGGTTCGGGGAAGACTGTTGTAATTTATAACTTAATTGTAAAAAAACAAGGATTAAAGTTTACAAATTTATATATAATATCCAAATCTTTAGAACAAGAAAAATATAAAAAAATAATTGAAATATTCCGTCTGTGTGATGAAGTTAAATTACACACATATTCAAACTGTGAAATCACACCAAATGATGTAGAATCACACTCAATAGTTGTATTTGACGACATAAATAGTCCAAATATCACACAATTTTTCTCAATGGGCAGACACAAAAATATTAACAGTTTTTACTTGTGTCAATCTTACAGTAAAGTAAACAAACATTTACGTGACAATGTTAATTTCCTAATATTATTTAAACAAGACGATTTAAATTTAAAACATGTGTATAACAATCATGTGGGAAATGATTTTTCATTTAACCAATTTAGAAATCTCTGCCATCAATGCTGGGATAGGTCTAAATATGGCTTTTTTGTAATAGACAAGGAAAGGCCAAAGAATAATGGGAAATATAGATTTATGTTTGACCAATTTTAGAATGACCAAGGGCAAGAGTGTTGATGCCATCCAGAATAAACCTCTTGTCGTCATCAAAAGAGAGCACCTTTTTGTTCATCGTTAATGTTTGCAGATGGTGGTTTGTGGATTTAATTCTTGTAACATTCTCATAGTAATCTTCCCCGGTTGCAAGACAGTGTAAGTAATGTTGGTGTCTTAAGAGATGTTTAACTGTGGCGTTGTCAGCTCCCTTTGCCTTTTTAACCTCTAGCTCATTTTGATTTTCTTTTTCGTATAACCATTGTAAAGGAATGAAAGAGTATAATTTTGGCCTTAAACCACAATATTCATACATAATTTGACCATTTAATTCGTCTTTAAACTTGCCCGTAACTTTTTTATTTTTATCAGAGTATAAGAAATGGTCTTTACTATATGCAGAGGTGTCGAAACAGTCCAAGTCACTTTGTATTTCCTTGTAAAAGTCCTCTGTTACTATAGAATAAACAAGGCTGTCTGTGTCTGTCATTAAGAACTTTTTATTCTTAAATTTTGACATATAATTATAGTGGAAATCATACATTATTACTTTACTGATATCCAAAATGGTCATTCCTAAATATATTGGTTTATCAAACTTTACAATTAATTTATTTAAATGTACAGCATGCAAATTGTTATCGAACATTTTGCTACAGTCAAACCTTGGCTTTGTAATGTATTTTGTTAACTTAGACTCGTCTACAAGATGTATATCACGAAACTTGCGTTGGTTCATAATTGTTCGACCAAAGAGACTGTTATTTAACAGTTTGTAAAAGTCTTTTTCAAAGTCGTGTTTAGCTTTTTGTCGCTTTTCAATATTAAAATTAATATAGGGCGCAAGCCATTTTGATTGTCTGAATTTTAAAATTCTGTGGTATTTTGTAACTACCAAACCCAGTTCTTCGTATTTTTTTAGTGCTTTATAATGTAAAATATATTTAGTTTTGTCATTTAAATTTGGTATTAATTTTCCATTCATTTTTTCTGGTGCGAGCGGGTAGTCATTATGCAAATCATGTAAACTTTTATCGTATTTTAAATCAACTTCCAAAATAAATCCAAAGTTTTCATTTTGATTGTATTTATAATCTTTCTCATTTGTCCATCTAAAGCCATCAACGGGCAACGACTCGCACATTGCTGTAGAGTATAGCGAGTTACAGTCTAAGTATACAAGATAGGTGCTTTCTTGATTTGGGTCATAATGTTCGCTCATGTACTTGTTGTTGGCTTTAGCATAGCGCGTGGAAATCATACTTACACCGCCTCTAATGGCATGTTCTATAAACAAATGCATGTCAACGTCTTGAAATAACTGTAATTTTATGCCGGTCATTCTAAGACACGCCTCCCATGATAGTCCAGGCAGTGAGTACATATGAACGGGGTCGAGTTTATAATCCTTTAAACACAAGTCCCTAAATGTCTCAAACACATCAGCCAATAACAACACATCTGTTTTAAGGTATAAATCGTGATGTTCTTTTAAATTCTTTATATTAAAATGATTCCATACGTTTTTAGCATGTTCATATTGTGCAGGAGATATACATTCTTTAGTTAGACTGCTGTAAAATGCCTCTATGGGTGGGAGGGGCTCTAAAAACTTTTCTGGTCCTGTCATGTATTCGTACGGAAATTCGCCCTTGCGTTGTAGTAGTGGATTGTCTATAAATCTAAATGTATTTAAATTGGAAGCTAATTTGCTTAAGGGAAGAGACAAAAAGTTGTAGGAATCCAAAAATACCAAATCATCAACAGAGAACGAAATATACTTTTCCATATCTTTGGCTATGCAATTCAATTTGTGATTAAATTTTCCCAAGTGTTGCATTATTAAATGACCATCATAGTTTTTAAGATTGTGGAATAATACTGGAATTTTCTTGGTTACTTTATAGTTTAAATTGCAAGAGTTGTGGGAGGGCCCCCTGAACTCGCCTGTTAGGTGGCAGTGGTCGCGCGCTTTATCACACAGTAACGGCTGTTGGCATATGTGGCAGTGTGTAGAGTTTTGGAATAACATCTCTTGCTCTGGAGTCATTACAAGGGGAACATATACTCCCATCTGACTTTTAATAAAGTCATAAGTTTTAAATAACTTTTCGAAAAACACATCCATTACATTTTCACCGCTGTACAACTCTTCGTAAATAATTTTAGAATCTCTCACCACAACATAAGCAAATCCAGAAGGAGTGTGTTTGCCACAGTTTATAAAACATTCGAAATCTGCATAAATCACAAAGGGAGCTTTAAGTTGATATTTGTAATTCGTAAATTGTAGTGTATCTTTTTTAGACATTTGTACTCTTTGGGCATCAAAGGTTTTACAATATGTTGTGTGACGTTCCAATATATCTTTGGTGCAAAAATGTTGCAAACAGAACTTGCAAAAATATTGCTTATGGTCATGTTTTGTAGAATTAAACATTAACTTATCAAAATTACGAATTAAACAGTAATGTGATTTCCGACCCTGTTGTGGAAGCAGCAGGTTGACGTGCGTATTACTATTTAGTTTAGTTATTCTCAATGGATATATTAATTGTCCTTCAATTCCATATACATTAACACTTATGTTATTTTGTTTTTCAAATTTATCATGTCGGATATTTTTACGGGATATTTTATATTTGACATATTCAACTGGCCTATGTAGGGTTCGTAGTAAAATACTCGATTTGCATGTTCTCCATGATTCCTTGGATTTAATTTTGCTAAAATACTCCACACGAAACATTTATTATCACTATTTTTAATATTTAAAACAGCGTGTTTTGATTTTATATTTTCTGGTGTAGGAATGTATGACTTGGGAGTTAGGGGTTTAAACTTGTAAACATGCAGCTGCCAGTATTTAGTGTGGTCATATATCCATCCACTGCCTTGGGCTTGATACTTGTGCATGGAGGTATCGATCTTAAAAAGTGCTTCTTTAATTTGAGTTTTTAAATCTTTGTTCTCAATCGTTAACATCGTCAAACTTCGAAAATCAGCAATACATTCTTTGTCAATGATTAAATCACCATTATTGTCCACCGAGTGTTTGATGAACTTTACCCTCCTAATAAGAATCCATTTGATAGGTAGGGGACAAGATTGAAGAGTGTCTAATACTTCCACAGATTCACCGTTAAAAATATACAACTTGTAAGGTCGTTTGTCACAGCTTATGTAGTGGCGTTTCTTATTACTGTTAACAACCTTTTTACAAACTTTGCATGTATCATGTTTTTCTAGCATATGCGCTTTAAAATGATTGTTATTATCAAATATTTGATGGCATTTTTTACAAATTTTAGGAATAACTTTGTGAATGTTACGATAGTGTCTGATTAAATTACCTCTTTTGGAGCAGGGCGTGGAGCACATCGCACAGGACAACATGTTCGATGTAAATAAGTTTTGAGATGACATTACTCTGCTTTTTATAAACAAAAAATTACCATTTTTTAAATTAGACAAAAATTATTTAACAGCGGTTTTTAAATTATATTTTACAAGTTTACGAGAGTTCATATTCGAAATGCAGTCACATTCGAAATATGATTTACAAATGGATATTTAAATATGGAAACCTTAAAATTTGGAAATGGTGAATTGGAATTGGAATATTAGGCTATTTCACAATTTTCGGATGGATTAACAGTTGTGATTGTCCCTGAAGACACCACCTTAGCTACAACTACCGTCGCTAACACTCCCAGCTAACCGGAGTCCTGGGTGTGAGACGTGGAGAGGCCGTGGCGCCGAGACGTCCGGTGGAGAGGTGAGCCGTGACGAGTCCGGTGTGGTGACGTCATCTGGTGCCGGTGGTGACGTCATCCAATGCCGCTCGCCGCCTGGATGACGTGTCAGTGGTGAGATGTCGTGTCACTGGTGGTCTTGTAGAACAATAGTGCTGTGTCGGTGGCTCCTTATATACACGTCGAGAGGATTTTCAATTTAACCAGGAAATTACCTCACATTGGCTGGATTTTCAACCAGGAAATTACCTCTATGGTAAGTGGAAATTCTGGTCAATGTGACGCATGCTTGCACACGACCGACTTTGGTGTGTTAGTATGTCAGTGTGTCAGTGAATGGCGGTGTCGTTGCGTGTGCCATGACGTCATGGTTGGTGGGCAGCGGTGCGGATTGTTGCGTGTTTTAATTAATCAGTTGGCATTTTTAATTCGACCGTAATAGTTGGGATTTATTAAAACACTACGACAATAACACATCCAAATTTTAAATCGGACAGAAGAAGTTGGCGGCAGTATTTTTAACCGTGAATTTGGGAGAATTTATTAAAACACTAGGACAATAACACATCCAAGTTTTAAATCGGACATAAACACCAAAGATATTTTTTAAAATTTTAAAAAATATAGAGGAGGGATGGGGAAAAAATATTTAATATAGGCAAGGGTTGGGTATTAATATAGGCCAACAAGGAAACTTGTGTAAGGCGGGAGCTGGCAAATGTTCAAAAACGGCTCCCCATAAGAATAACATGGGGAAAAAGCGCCGATTACGGCCCCTCCCCGGCATTTCACCACTACTTTTCGTTCATGTCAAAAACAAACCTGTGATGGTGGCATTACTTTGTGATTATAAACATTACGAACATGTTAGAACTTTCGTTAGGTGAGTTAGCTAATTGAACAATTTTTCGTTAACAATGGATGAAGGTTTTCTCTTACTTTGCATTACTTAGAGATCAAAGGGAAAGAAAATCAAGCCATTTTAAACCAAATAACACAAAAGCAGTATACGATCCGAATAGTGCACTTACTTATTTTAATCTTATTAGAAAGTTCAACAATCCTTTCAAGAAAATATAAGCTTCTTAGAGAATACTGAGCCGTGAGATGCGAGAGCGATTAATTATGCATCGTAATTTTAAAAGGCGTAAAGACGGTAAGACTGCTAAAATAAAATAAATCAGGTCTTGAAGTAAGCTATTGTTAGTTTCCTGAGAGCTTTGAAGTATTGCTACGTCTTTGCAATCTGTTAGTTTATTTCTCTGTTATAAAAACTGTTACGGAGCACAATTACCGGATTTAAATTGTATGATTATTATTTGTTTTAAATGTCTTTAAGTCAAAAAAACCTAGCAAGCAAACAATAATAATTATTTCTTAACCGTATTAACAACTAAATAAAATGCCAGTTAAATATTAGTTAACAGGTAAATTGTTTTCGTTTACTTCAATTTAATTACTTTTGGAATTAAATATGATAAAATTATCTATGCCTAGTAATATCCATTGAAAATATTAAAACTAATTATCAAGGGTGTTTTATTAGACGCATAGATTCCTCTAGATGTTGAAACACCGGGGTTCTGAAGAATTTCCTCACCCATCCGACTTCACCCACAACTCTCCGAAAGTTCAACCTTGTCTCTCTCTTCACTTCTATTCTTAAAATATAGATGTATGCTTCTCACTCCTCGTTTATGGTTTCTTCTTCTTTCTCTTTGGTCCTCAAACTTGACTTATTGACCAACGAACTGATTTTTTTACTTCTGTCTTAATTTTGTTTAACTGTCCCTTTCTTGTCATTTGTTGAGGGTCCTATCAGCAGATTCAGCATCAATAAAGGCCACTGCAATAAAATATCAAAATAAATTGAAATTACTACTCGTGTAACATGTATTGAACGCAATGCGATACTTCCGTATTGAAAATCCTTTTATATGTATTTTTTAACTTATTTTAACTGTCCAAATAGTAAAATATATATTGAAATGTAACAATTTAACTGATTCCGTTTTGAAAACACACCGTGGAAATTCAAAGCAAAGGTCGCTTGGTCTGTAACATTTCCGCAGCATTGGAAGCTGTCACCGCTAGAGCCTGATAACTCGTTCGCCAAGTGATAACTCATTGCGGTAGGGCTGGTGAGCTGTGCGGGGCTAGTTTGTTAAACATCTGTTTAACAACGTTAGGATCATAGCAATTATTTTTTGGTCACTTACACAACACATCGATAAAAGGTAATTTTTATTAAAACGTATATCTAAATTGATACATCGCTTTATATATACATTAATCGCTTTATATATTATACAAACAAATAATTCAAATAGAGGCAGTAGGACAAGGCAATATCGACACCAGGTCCACTTATATGATCAAATAATTTGTACGATTAGTTAAACAGGTTTTGCCGGGAACATAGGCTTCACCAACGTCATAACTGTATTGGATATTCTGCAGGTGTGCAAGTTGGAAATGCGGCCGAAACTTTATCGTCAGTAACTTGTTGTTATGACGAACTGAAAACACACTCCCCACTGCTGGTTGGAACAAGTACTACTTTGGGCTTGGATCCAGTCACTGTGGAATTGTTTTGCAGCTGTCATTTCGTTCATTGTAGTTTTCTTGAACCGTGTTCACCGTGTTGAAAGAATATATTTTACTGTAGAGTTATACACATATTTTCCCTAAATTATGAACGTTATTTACATAAATATTACTCAAACAAATAATCCAAGTATTGACAAAATGATACTAGAAATGACAATCCCAGTTGCACCTAAAACATCTAAGCATGTGTTAAAACAATTACCTTACCAAATAAAACCATATTCTACAACAGACAAAAACATAGTGAGAGTCTAAACGTCAATAAGAACAATCCATCTTCAAACAATTTCTGAAAATTTACACATGTAGGATTCAAAACGAACATAAATAGATTGTGATGGATTTGGTGTGGTGGGTTTCTCATTTCGTTACATGTAATCCGAAGTTAGATTATTAAAAATGGATATTGGGGATTTAAAAAGGTTACATAAACGGTTTGAATATTACAGAGATAACAACTTGATTCATCAGCGATGTTCGCCAGCTCGTTATTGTATCGCGTTTACTGGATTCAGCCGAGGTTTTTGTTAAGCCAGCTTGTTAAAAACTTCCTACACTCAATAAACTCTTAAAAACATTGAAGAAAATTATTACAAACGGTTAAAATGGATTATTATTGTAACTGGATCAAAACACTCTTGAGAAATACTAACAGAGAAAACATTGATTGTATATACACCGTGGTTTTAAATGAAATCGTTCTTGGAGATTGTTAACTGTATGACTTAGTTATTTTATTTATTTTAATCACTTATCGTTTTTTATTCTCTTTCAAACTAACAGATTAAACTTACTTAAATTCGGTGTATAATACGGCGGAGTAAAATTTATTGTGAAAAAGTATAATAACAGGAGAGATTTTATATTTAAAAAAGTCACAAACGAAGGCGAAAGTTTTTGAATAAATGAGCAATAAACTAGTTTTTTATAAACTAGTTTATTGCTAGAAATGTTGCCAAAACTTTACCGCCAGTAATTTATTGTTGTGACAAGTCACACATTACCCACAACTTTGAGCAGTAAAACTTTCGTCATATTTACTCACTGTAGAATTATTTCGGATAGGTAATTTTGGACTTATTGCCTGTAACTTTGAAGTATATATTTTATATTAAAATTCTATTTTGTATCAAACGACAAAAGTCAGTCGTTAAAAAAATAATCTGGCAGATAAAATAGTTATTTATATATTAAAGTAGTAACGTAGATATTTATCGCTCAAGAGAAAATTATTGCCTCGCGACACGTAGAGGTTGATCAATTTTCATAAAGCAATAGTAACACTTTACATTTAAATTGCATAACAATTGCTCATACAACTGCAATTTTGAATCCCTGACAACATTCAAAATTTCACTTTCATCCATTTTGCCTGAAGTTTCGAGATTTTTAGCTTGATACAAAGCAACAATCAATCAGCTGATTATTACTTCATGGAGCAGAAACATAGTGCGCAGTGAGCGCAAAAGACTTTCTCTCGATAACAGATAAAATCTGTAATTACATGTTTTTAGATTTAACGAAGTTTGAGAGAGGTTGTAGGAAAAGGTGTTTTTCACGTTAAAAAAAGTATTTAAATAGGTTTGAATGTTGTAGATATAATATATTTATTCATCAGTGATATACGTGTGGCTAAATTAATGTAACCAGGTAAAGAAAGTATGTCTATCGCAAGCATAAAGTTGAAAGACTGTATTTATATAGTAGAAACTCTATAAATAAGGTCTTTCAACTTCATGCTTGCGATAGACATACTTTCTTTACTTGGTTACATTAAGTATTTGGTTTACGTTCTTTTTTATTTGTTATCTTTTTTTAATTTCTTCCCACTTATAGTTAATTTAATCGGTAAATAATTTCTGATTGATGTTGGAACACTATCTAATTATACAAGGCAAACCACTAAAGACAAATCATATACCCTTGAAGAGCCTACGCTTGAGTATAAAAAAGTAAACAAATTCCTTTTTTATTTATTTTCATTAGATTTATTTGATTTAATTCATCTATTTAATAAATTTGCATACCCTTAGGAAACAACAGGAACATAAAACCCAAACAATTTAATCAGTAATCCGTAGGTTTTCAATTCCAATCAAAGTAATCAAGAGAATCAAAATCAATTACGGGAGGGATTGCATATAAACAAACCGTCCTCTGCACATTAATATCTTTTTGACAATTCGTATTGGTTTATTTAGTAACTATTTGTTTACAATCATACCATTTTATATAAAAAGGAGGTTTTTAACTGTTCGTCAATAATTGTAATCCTTTTTAATTAATTTTTTTAATCAGCAGGTCTTTCAGTTGATTTATATAACTGTGCAGATCAAATAATTAATAAGTGAGTGAAATAAGTTAAATCAAGGCATATAGTAATAAATTCACGATTCAGTGAAAGATTGTGTGCGGACTTTAGTGATTTTACAACTTAGTACAGCACCTCCAAAGCCACACAAATATGCTAATCAATCAGGATATAAGCCTAAATAATAAAATCATCTTTAACATTTATTACTAAAACGAGGGTTAAATAGCATAATCAATATTTTAAAAACTTAGGGTCAAATGTATTTATATACATAATAAAATCATCTAAATATATCAAGATAGTAATTAAAGTACGGTTCAATTCAAACAATGGTCATGGAGAGTGTACAATATATTGAACGAGGGTCACACTAATGATAGTGCTACTTTGAAGGTTAAGGCTACCCCCAAATTAATGAGGTCTGCATTACAGAGTAATTTGCCAATAATAAGGGTGAAAGAAAGTAATGGTTAACTTTAACAATTAAAAAAAGTTTAATATAATTATTTTGTATTAACAAATTATTTTAAATTTAAAGTATAGATGGCTTAGAAATCATTAAGCACTTAAATCTAGGCTTTCAACAATTCTTACAACCCCGGGGGTTTAGAGCAAGTGTACGGGGATGATGACGGCAACCCTGATCCAATTAAAGTTAACTCGCAGCCCCTTGTTAATTGAATACACAGCAGACACTGCAAAAGCCAATTAACCTTGATAATAGCTTCCCTCAGGAATATTCAGGTAGATAACCATTCCCTTTGTGTTATTGAATAACTTTCCTCCGGTTGTTACTTAAATGAACAAATGAGAAGAGTTCTAAAATAGAGGAAGCTGTAATTTCTGAAAGTGTTTATTGCACATGACTGGGATGGATAAAATAATACATTTTATTTATACAGAATGCACGTGTATTTCAGTTATAGGTGGTTTGATGAGTTTATAATTACAGTTATTATTGTTAATGTTGTTGCAAAATAAACTTAACACATCACAGATAAATTAAAAGTTAAAGAAATTTCACAGTGACGTTGGTTTTTTTGTAAAAGAAAAGTATACAATTTGTTTTAACCGTAACAGATAAGCTATACTCAACAGAAAGGAAAACCCCGGTTGTTTATCCTTGCTGATAATAACGAGCCGCGGGCTTCCTAAATAAAGTGTGACACTCTGACTAAATTAAGCATATGTTTTCTTGGCTTCATTTTACTTTTATATCAGATGTGAATAATTATTTTACTGCTATTAACTTATTATCTTGGTTTGTTCTGCCAATAACAACAATTGGTGAGCCACTGGCTCTTTGCCAAATAAGGACTTTACGTTGTGATACTTTTATTGCGGCTTTTAGCACTTTCTGATGAAAATGGTGAACCAAATAGTTGTACCTATAACTCAATTACAGGTTTAGGCTTGTCAGATATAATTTGTTATTATTTCAATGTAAGTAGAGTTCACTTGAAAACGGGAGGAGTTTCATTATTTCCAAAACATATACATGATGAAAAAGGTCCAAATAAATCTGAAATATAATTTGAATCCAAAAAACTTCATTCAAATTATAAAATAGATATTATAACAGGTTGTCGACTTTTATGACCAGAAGGTTATTGTATATATTTTAACACATTTCCTACTGTTTAATGTTGGTTTAAACAAGCCGCTGTGCTGATTTCCATACAGAAGTACCAATAAACTCAACTAAAATATAGAATTATAGGACGTTCTATGAGTTTTTTCATTTGATCTACAGTAATAAATGTGTCCTTCTGACCTGGGTGTTTGGACGTATACAATTTTAATATACCTTTATGGTTACACGTCAAAAATACCTGATAATCGCCTTAATCTTAGTCGGGGTTTTACTGTAGACGTTAATTTATAAAGGAATGTCAAAAAGATTTGTTTACAATATTTTCAACAAAAGTTTGTAATGTATTTATTAATAGTAAACCAAATTTTACCAATAAATAGATTTATATGGCTAAACTACACCTTTATTATTGTGATTAGCATTTTTATAAAAATGTAAATAAGACAAATAATTTTCACCTGTACTTTTACACGATTTCAAGCATTGTTATTGGAAGCCGGCCAACCTTTCTTAAATTATCACTTAACTTTTGACGTGTCTTGTTATCTTTTAATTTTGAAGGTTTTTCAGAAATATTTATTCACTTTTGTTATATGAAAACTGTAAACAAAACTTCAATCTAAAATCAAAACAGTTACACGAGATCTAAGCTATTGTTTACACATACAACCATAACAAAATAATACATAATGTAACTAATTATGTATGTAAATGGTTTAGGGGTTATTAGGGGTTGTTTATAAACACCATAATACAATTATTATAATTTATTTTAAGTTTAAATATAATTTTTAATTGGATTTTATTAATTATTTATTTAGGTTATCCAATGAAATAATAGATCAAACTAGCATGATTTACTAAAATTTCGTTCAGAAAAGAATTGGTGATAACTTAATATTGACAGTTATTTCTTCCCGCTAAGAAGAAACGTTTTATTTCCAGGATAACAGATGTACTTTTGTAAAACATCGAATCAAAAATGAACAATACAATCCATTCCTCTGATTCCACTCCTTTCGTCGTCAATAAACCACGCGGCATCAGTTATTCTAGCCACGGTTTTACCTCTCGACGGAGGATCGCTTTTTCAGTTAAATTTTACAGGGCAAATATATAGGTACTTGATTCTTGGTTTGACTACACTAACGCATTTATGGCCTTTTATCTTACTTTTAATCAATATATGTTCTTGCTTGTACCTTTCCTACAACAAGTGCAAGATTCTCGTTTAGTTTTCTTTGTTTTGTTTATTTTTCAGGAGATAAGATATTAGAAATGATACTTCATATAATAGAAGTTAATTTCATTGTGGTTATTTTGTATTGCGATATTTGGGGTTAGTGTGTATTATCATTTTATTTTTCCTTAAGAACATTTAAAAACTGGTGGGGAACCAAAATAACAAATATTACATTAAACATATAATTTGTAGTATAAGATATATATGATTTGCATTCGTGTTATAATCTATAAAGTAAAAAGTTCAACAACTTTTACGTTAAGGACTGTTGAAGATAAAAAATAACTTCAATCAGAGATTCGTGTGAATTTTTTGTACGCTACTACTAATATGACTTACCGATTCAATAAGGTAATATTATAAATGGAGAACGCACAGTGTATAGAAAATTGAATTTATAATTTTATATTTATATATAATCATGGTATCTCAATATGCAGTGAAGCAGTAATAGTCTGAAGACGGCTTTTAGTTGTAAATACAATTTACTCATTTCTGGATTTATATTTTAGTAACTGTTAAGGATTTGTACAATACAAGTGATTTTAACGAATTCATGCAACTAACTTATTTATTTTAGCCATCTCGAACCAAGAAGTAACCACGGGCCTGCACACTGAGGTTAAACTCCCAAATTTTGTACATACTGAATATAAATTACTTTAAATAAACAAATATACAATGTTTACTTGAAGAGAGAAGTTATTCAACTGTAAATTACATTTGTATCACTCTTTTGTTAGTCTCACTGCTATTCAATGATTCTGCTCTCGTCTCAGTCTTTAAGTGCAAATATCACTTAAAGACGGAATCAGTTGGAGTTCGTTCAAAATATTTCTGTATTTTTTTGCATTTCTTAATAAATAGAATAATGTAATTTCATACTGAAAATAACCTTTCATTATACGTTATAGTTTAAGTAATTCCTTCTTCTCAGACTTGATTCCAACTCAGTCGAGCAAGTAAAACTTGTTTTAGTTAAGCCTCTTAATTAAAACTCAGTTTTTAAAACAACCGTCGTAGTTTCAAAACTTGAACATAATTCTCTGTAATCCTACTAACCATTTTAAAGTAATAGAAATCTTAATAACTGCTAATCTTTAAACTTTTGTTATGACCATCTCATATAATAAATACTTGATAATGAAGTTTTAGGCTAATTAAACTACTAAATCCAAAAAGAAAAGACATAAGAATAAAAAAATAGGGAAGAAAATAAAATAAACTGAGAGCAGTTACATATCAGGAACAAAGTAAGATAAAAGAGTTTAAGTAAGTAAATTGTATGTGAAATACAATGCTTACTAAACAAATATTTAATAAACAGACCCTGTAGGCCTGTATCAGTAGGCCTACTCTGATAGTTCGTTATACTGCAAACTTAGAGATACCTAAATACTGTATACTTTATTCTTTTTTTCAATTTAACACCTTCATATTAATGTAGGCTAATCTGTTGCATACTTATCGTGGGGTTTTAGTGGTGTAGTGGGAGGGGGCTGATACACCCTTTTCCCTGAAGAGTTAAAAAGGTAACTAATTTTTCAACTGATCATTGCCATAATACCTACTTAGGGATGGGAGAGAATACAAATACTTGGAATTCGAGGGGGGGGTAAGAGGGGTGATAAGGGGGAGAGAGAGGGAGTAAAAAGGCTTGGATTTAAAGACACGGTTGATTAGTTTATATATTTGTACACAATATTTGAGACAATTATTTTATAATTTAATTTGTGATATTACTTTAAATAGAGAGATATAAATCAAATCAAACTATAAGATTGTGATATGAAAACGGAATATGGTTGTATTACATATAAATGATAGCTACCAACTGGCAATACTACGGGGGGATGGGCAGAACCTATTCATAACCTCAAATACTTGTTTGTTTTTAACCGTTGTTGTGATTCAGTCTGTAATTAGAATTATTGTATAACAAAACAATATTTTAAAGGTTGCCGAGAGTATAGACTAATGGTTTTAGACTTTAAATTACACTCTACCGAGGGTTCTATATAAGCCACAAAAGAGTGGCAGTTTTTGAAGATGAGATACATTAGTTTTGTGTACAACAATTACAATTAAGTAATTTTAAACTGATAAATATGTCTGAAATGTTATAATTTTTGTGAATGTACCCTTCAACTATACATATTGACCACGTTAAAGTTAGAAGGTGAATTTTGTCACGACTCTAAAACTGTTTGAGTACGATAATCCATTAGGATCTATCCAGTTGTAAATAATTCATACGGTGTCGGCGTGGGCCGCTTGGGAGAGCCGTGACGATTGCTCTGAGATCAGCAGCTCTGTCGCTTGTGTTTAGTGCTTAGTAAGGAAGTAAAGTATCGTCATTGCGAGACAATGTGAGTGCAGACCTTTTGTCAATGATAATCATCTCACTTTAAATATATAATATGTTTATAACGATTACTTTTAAGATTTTGCGATTGTATATTCGGGTTTTAAGCATGAACAAATAGGCTGATTTTTAAGGCAGTTTCTATAATAAAATGAATGAAAATATATGCTCATTATTTTTCTCATGGTATTCTGTGCGGTAATTACTGCATTATATTGTGGCGAGTTTGTAGTCAAACATTGGTTTTATACGTATGAATTTATCAATAAAATCTAATAAATGGAAAAAGGGTAAGCTTTTTCATGTAAATATAATCGCTTACTCTATTGGCCATGCGGTTTCTCGTTCTGATTCATTACACTATTAGTTACTCGCTCTCTTTTCTGTATAATGATGTTTTAATTAATTATGTTAAGAACAGTGATTAATACACATTTAAAAACATAAATAAAACTTTTAGTCAAACTGAGACATACAACTTAAAATTAAAAGAAATTAAAAACAGTTGTTAACCTGTTTATACAAATAATATCAAACATTAAAAAAATAATACAATCTATTAGTAACTTTTATTCGTATTTAGTTTTAAAGTAAACGACCTACTCTAAATCATATATTGTAAATTCCAATTGTTCGCTATGTCATTAAAAGTTGCTATCAAGAATGAGGTAATATATTACAGTTAGTTCCCAAAGACAACATTTGTTTATTTGGTGAACGGGCTTGGTTGTAAGAGTCCCTGTAACTTGGTCAATTACAAGGGTAGGTACACGCTGAGTAGTGCCAGAACATCTAAGACCCAGTGAATATAACAGCGGCAAAACATAGTCACAGTTTTAACAACTTTTATCTAAGGGCAAAGTAATTAACTTTCAAATGTGTTAGACATTAATTTTAACATAAGTTACGTATTATTTTCCCAGATAACTTATCCTTCTCATTCTCTTACAGAAAGAAACAGTGAAAGGTGTAAATTTAGATCTATTTAATATTTATAATAATTTTCCTCGTGTAATAAGTTATCAATAAATTGCATTTAAAATTCTAATGAATAAATGACTTTTTACGTTGATGGAGTAATATGTTGAATTTTACTTTATCCTCCTATATATGCTATAAGGAGAAAATATTGTATACGTCAACATAATGCGAATTTGAGTTGTTAGTGGAAATATTTTTGTTTGTGCTCCCTGAACCCAAAAAAGTCTTTTTTACGTGATGTCTGTGTGTGTGTGTGTGTGTGTGTGTGTGTGTGTGTGTGTGTGTGTGTGTGTGTGTGTGTGTGTGTGTGTGTGTCTGTGTGGATGTGTACAGAGCTAAAGCCCTCACCAATAGGCCGGTTTTGTTTAAATTTGGTATGTAAGTACTAATCCATTATACAGGGTGTCCCGTAAGTAAGTACAAAAACTTATGGAATAGGTTATATGGGTCAAAATAAAAATAAAATCAAGAAAAATTTTTTTTCTAAAAACGCCTTGTTCCCGATATATCCGCCATTTTGTATTTTTTAAATACAAATTTATATCTCAAAAACCATTAAATATTACTTTATGAAACTTGATATAGTGTTTAAGGTAGAAATGAAATAATTGCAAAAAAAATTTTGTTGAAAAATATTTTTCCGTTTCAAAATGGCGGCCATTTTAATTTTTCAAACTAAAATTACTAAAAAACAGCTGATTTTATGGGAAAAAGGCAAGCACACTTTTTTGTATTTTAAATTTTCTATCAAACAACACCAATTACAGAAGGATTGGGCAACAAATAGCTGAGAAATATCGATTTTTAGTTGATTTTTAGCTGATTGTCGCAGACAATGAGGAGAAGCTGTCAGGGTGTGCCTGGCCTATACAACTAAAAATCGATATTTCTCAGCTATTTGTTGCCCGATCCTTCTGAACTTGGTGTCGTTTGATAGAAAATTCAAAATACTAAAGAAAAATGTTCTTGTCCTTATTCCATAAAATCATCTGTTTTTTAGTAATTTTAGTTTGAAAAATTAAAATGGCCGCCATTTTGAAACGGAAAAATATTTTTCAACAACATTTTTTTGTCAATTATTTCATTTCTACCTCATACACTATGTCAAGTTTCATAAAGTAATATTTAATGGTTTTTGAGATATAAATTTGTATTTAAAAAATACAAAATGGCGGATATATCGGTAACAAAGTATTAAAAAAAAAAAAATATTCTTGATTTTCTTTTTATTTTGACCCATATAACCTATTCCCAACGTTTTTGTACTTACTTACGGGACACCCTGTATATTCAGTTTTTCTTTTACTTTTTTGAATTTTTAATTTTTAAGGGTAATTATACCCCAAAAATCGCCAAAAAACATAAAAAATCCAAATTTCTCAAAAGCAACAATAACGATTTTGATTAAACTTTCGTGGTTTAAAGAGCTTTACATTTCTAATAAGATGACACCACCCGCATTTCTTTAAAGATTCGGGTTCAGAAATGACAAGACTTAAGGCATACAATTCAGTTTTATTTTATTATCATAAAAAACATAAATGTAATAAAATATTACCTATCACCATTTAAAAGAGCCTACAAATAAATAATTTGGTATGTTTAATTATTATTCTACGATTGCTGGTTAGGGATAAAAGTTAAATTTTTATTTTGCGGTAAACGCAGTACGGCACATTGTCCAATGCTATTCTTATGGGGAATACAACAATTACAATTTATCTCTTATTTACTGATCAATTTCGTTCAAACTTTATATTTAGATGAAGTTAGCATTCACAAACAGAGGATATTCAGAGGATGTCGCCTCTTAACCCTGGGGGGGGTGAGAGGGAATTTCCCCTCTTAAAACCACTGTCTGTAGGAAAGGATACTGAAGTACCTCTCAAAAAAGGATTTGGGTGGATGTTTTTTAAAACAATTTGTTTAGAGGATTTTCAGTACATTCAACCGTGTACTTTACATTCTATATTCAGTATAAAAAAAGTAATTTATTCATTAAAGTTGGGCTAAAAGGGATAAAGTAGGTGTCAGTTTCCTGATAAAGTTATTATTATTGTTGTCAATTATTGTTAAATTCACCAAGACAAATTATCTTACTTTTATAAAATTAATATAGCCTAAGGTATAGTGGCTTTTCATTTATTCATCAAACAAACCAAAACATGACTTCAAATCACAAGAAACATAATTGCATTGGAGCAATAAACTCTTGGCAGTTCGCATGATGGTATACATACATATACAACACTTAGTAGTAGGTTTGGAAACATAATAAACACACTGCATCCAAGTGAACATTGTTTCCTGTGCTAGATATCAGTGAATTTTCTTGCAGTTTTTTAGGAGACATGGTTATCATTTTTATTTCGTAATACGTTTGTTTGCTGATTTGTGATAATTAAATCACGTTTCCTTTCTTTCACTGTTTCTAAGTGTCTGGGTGTCTATAGTTCAACAACTTAACAGTCATAAAATAATGTACACAGGAAATATTTGAACAATTAATCAAGCATGAATACAAAAACTTATAATAATAACAAAGTGAAACAAAGTAATGTTTACTGAAAAATGCATAGCAGTTTAAACAAATCGACTTAAAAAGGAATAATCGTTGGCATTTTAAATCCATTTTTTCCAGAACTATATTTGTTATTTCGCTCCTTCACACTCTTTTTTAACCAATCTTGATGGTGTGACTGATGTATAACTTCTACCTTTACAATAATACATGTTTTCGCCATCCCTTATCTCGGAACAACCAACTCCAGGAGTGACATAATGCGTTTCAGTGTCAGAGCTGCGGCCGCTGTAATTTGTCACCGCGTGCAGCTGTCACAGTAAACCCATCATCACAGCTCCGGACACTGGACACGTTAATAACACGTCGGATAATAATACACCATGCTTTATATCAGTAATCTGTTACTCCCTGGTAGAATTGTTGCAGCTATCCTATCCTATAATCTAAGTAAGGCTAGCTTGGTTGCTTGCTTGCAGCTCACATCTCAAAAACGGCATTAAGATTTCGTTCGAATGTTCAAAATAACTAATTTCTGGGATAATAATAAGACAAAAATAAACCAACAGACTGACCTACGCCGAGCAAAGCTCTGTCCCCCAGGTACTAGTAAGTAGAATCAGCTTATGGTTATTGAATGCAATTAAATCCTTGAAATAAACGGATGTCCTCATCACTACATTCAACATTCATCATCTATTCTATTCATCTACTATTTGTTTTTGAGGGCTAAAAAACTATCAACCTATAGGATTCTGAAGTTCAAATAAATTATCTAGAATTATTTTATTCAGTTGATATTTTAGCCACATGTTCGTTGAAGTACTTCAGATTGCTTTCTAGTGAATGCATCATGCTTTTGAAGTTCTTTGAATAACACAAGAATATTACATCGATTATGTTAATGAGGTTGACTTGTTTGCCTATACAATATGTATTATTTAATAGATTACTGTATTATTTTCTGCCTAAATTTATTTTAGGTAAGATCCATTGTTGAGTTGAGCCGTGCAGTAGAGTCGATGACCTCCCTAACGACGTCTTCGTCGTCGTCTGGCTCCGATAAGTCAGCTGAAGATACCGGTGTGGCGACTATCAGTGTTAGTGAGTGCAGTTCGGCGGAAGACGACGTTGGAGAAGTTATTAAATTAAATGTTTACATGAGTATTTCATCAGAGAATAATTATAATCCCATGATAAAGTATGTTATATTATAATCCCATTAACAGTCACAGAAAAAAGTACTTTGGGTATAAAAGGGTTTCCCGCACTGAACAATTTTTAATTAATTATTACATACATTAGAAACTTGTATCTTCATGAAAACCACTGCAAGTTTATGTATAAAACCTTGAAAATATATAAAAATTCATAAAGAGTTCTCTTTTTTTAAATGTGTAACTCGTATTAGAAAATTAAAAATAGTTTCATATAAATGTTAAGGTGAAGATTTTGTTGATAGGACTGTTACAAATTTGTTTTTTATTCCAGAGGCTTTTATTTTGTTTTCTCTACCCACAAAAATATGCAAACAAATTTTTTAAAATTATGGTTTCCTATAAATCATATTTTCATTTAATTAGTTTTTGAAAAGCCATGATCTTAAAAAAATATTGTTTATTTGTATACACACCATGTACTCCCATATATTATACATATCTTAATAACTTACACAAACACCACTGTTTCTAAACAATTTACCTCATGCTGTTCCTAGTGATGCGAGAACCTCACGGATGTTATTTACAGAAAGGTCCTCATATCCCCACGTCACAAACAGACAACTGAGAACCATTTCTCACTGGTCAGTCAATTGTTGTAGTAAAAGCCGAGGAAATCTCGTGATAGGGGTTGTAACCTATAATACTAAACAACAACTATTATGTGATAAACGTTATCATGCATTGTTTTTGTTTTTTTAAATCATCACCCGACCCAAAACCATTACGAAGTACAATTAATTAATTATTGTTTTATAAAACATAAGAGACGTATTGTTTACGGGTGATGTAGTTTTTGTATTTATCCGACCAAAGGAAAGGGTCAAAGCAAGAGAAATAAGGGAAAATTGTTATAAATTTACAAATCTCTAGTTTCAAAATTGAATTTTACCCTAACATACGTTTAAAACAACTAGGCTATGAATTTCGTCAAAACAAATAATAACATAAGCACTCTATGTATATATCTATATGTAAAACAGCTCAATCGATCGCTGGACAAATGCCTAAGAAAGAACACCTGCCATCACGAGTTGTCATCTGCCCTGTCATCAAGTAGACTTGCTACAAGTGTTGTTTCAAACGTCCCTATTTACAGGCTTAGCATGTGTCCATGAATACTTCAGGAAATAACATAAAAAAAGTATAAAGACTAGTGCATATTAAATGTTATGAACATTTGTTTCCTAGCTTAGGAAAATGGGCTTAAAAATTTCTTATACAAAGGATTCAGACCTAATGAATTTTATAGTTAAGCATTAAAGAGGTTTTGATTTTCTGTAATCATTCCAGGACACTAAACTGTGTATTAATTATTAAATATTGTATAAATGTTTTACAAATTACTAATTCTTAAAACTAAGCAAGTTATTGCCTAAAATAAGCAGGCGATGTTATTACATTAGACGGTTCAATTGGTGATATAGCTCGTGAGCCAAATCCTAATTGGGCAGACTAATTAACTGCTTACAGATTAGCCCACCTAATCAACTGATACCAAATTATATTAATCAGCATCGCTAACTATAATCAACTGCAGCGAACATCAGTGGATTAAATGTAGACCCTCAGGAACTTTAAAATCTTTAAACTAAAACGTATTACAAATGATTCACGATTATTAAATCAGTAATTTTGGAGGTTAGAAAACATTGATATAATACTATTTGACGTTAAACATGTTACAGGCTAAAATACTCCTATATGATGAGGCAAAAGAAATTAAGTAGCGGCAGAGAGTACAATGTTGGTTTGAAATAACCGTATTGTTTTATCTAACAATCGTCCTGCTACCCTTTTGTTTCTCACGTGAAATTAAATGTAGTCATTGGAAACAACTGTGTAGTTTTTACTGATACGAATACAATTATGAGATAACAATCTTACGGTTACGTACGATGAGTTAAATTGATATCACTAAATTTTTCAGGTTTTAAAATAGGTTTTTACACATTGCAAGTATTTTATTTGTTAGTTTTTAATTTACCTAAGTATTGTAGAGTAGTATGATTAAACCGTGTAACTGATACTCCATGTTTTATAAAATAGATTTAGATTAACATTAACACACTGTTGCATTAAATAATGCATAATAAAAACTAATACCTATGTAGGGATAGGGATATGAATATTACATAGAAACATTTAAATTAAAACTAACAGGTTTAAGTCAATTGAATTGTAATAAATAAATAGTTTAAAAATCACCAGATTTATTTATTTATTTAGAATATTTATTTGTGGGACGTTTTCCCACTCGTTGTCAAATGAGGAATTTGATTAAATGTAGTTCACTGATTCTTTTACTCCTAAAAATCTTTGATTTAAGTTTTATACCTAAATAATGTTCTAAGGAATAACTTTGTATTATACCCTACTAAAAGTCTCTGAGTTTGATTAATCAATTTGGAACGAAACTATAATTTGTTTAACTGTTTATATGTTGACAATTTTAGGCTGGAAACATGATATAGTAGATACATAATACCAAGGAATGTAAAGGATTGTTGTAGTCATTTGTATAAACAACATTAAGTGACAAAACTTAACCATCTCAATCATTACAGACATATTAATCAAATATTTTATTTTTTATAAAATCTTAGCATATATCCAAACATAAGTAAATAAATAAACATATAGAAAATATTACAAAATATTTTACTAGACTATAGAATAATTCGACAACAAGGGACGTTTAACTAAACCATACTCTTCACAACTAATACAGTACTACAAATAAATAGTTCTAAAACAATTTATAAAGAATACAAATGGGAAAGATTATTCAGTAAATTATGCAAGACAACCAATCATTACATAATTCACGAGTATATATAATATAAACTATAATAGTGAAATTTTAATAAAAAACTGCTTAATGAACAACTATTCGATTATACTTATTCAAATACCCCCGTCGCAGCAAACCTGCATACTCAGCGAATTTCCAATGAATATATAACATAACACATTATAACACTTAACAGGATTCATAAGCAATGTATTCACAAACAAGCGATATTTAAAATATTAATTATTCTCCATAAGAATAACATTGGGGATGAGTACGCAGGTTTGCTGCAACAAGGCACACAAAATAATGGGTTTTTATGCAAATATAAATAGAACTCATCTTAGTGAAGTCACATACCAAGTTTCATCCATATACATTCATAAATAAGCGATATATAACATTTTAAGTATTTTCCATAAGAATAACATGGGGACCAAGTACCTAGGTTTGCTGCTACAGGAGCCATAGGCGAAAAAAATTTTTTGGGTGCAAACAACAATAAACCATAACCAGATCAAGCCATATACCAAATTTAGCCAGTTTATGTTCATAAATAAGCGAGATATACAATTTTTCTTTTTCTCCATAAGAATAACATTAGACAACGTACTGTGTTTAGCACTTTCAATATCTCGGTAACCAATTGACGTAGAGCAATGATCAAAATACCAAATTATTTGTTTTTTAAGCTGAATTCATAATATAAATTAAAATTTGATTTGAATTAAAATTAAATGTGAAAACCCCAAAAAACACATTTTTGGGGTACAAAACCCCCCAAAAACCCCCCTTCGGATGGTGCGATTCATCTGGTTTTCGAACTCGTTCAAATAAATGGTACTTTACACATTTGTACCAAATGTCATTAAGATCGGACCTTTTTTACGAGAGTAATTGTGCTTATGGACACACATATATATATATATATATATATATATATATATATAAATTTGAACGAATGGTGTTTTTGGCATCTGGGGACCTCAAAATGAAAAGTTATCATGGTCTCGGGCTTAAGTCTTACCATGAGACCTACGGTAATAGCTTCTTCCCTATAGGGGAAATTCGCTAAAATAAAATAAAATATGTATATTCAAACTAAAACAAAACGAATAATGCCTGAACTTGTAATTATTAATTACTAACTGTTTATACCAGTTTCACCCGGGTTTAAAATGTAGTTAAAAAGTAAATTACTAATGTCAGTTGTTTATTTGAATAACATTAAATAAACAGCAGAACACTGTAACCATATGGTCTCGTTTGATTATCATTTGAATTTTGGATGTCCCACGGGGAGTTTCCCTAGAGGATTTAGAGGAATCTGAGAGTCAGGTAAAACAGCTGTAACCTAAAGGAACCTATTCTAAAGATTTAATGCCTTAACTCCTTATAGTTTAGCTTTACGGCGATCCACACAAAGACAAGAACTATACTTTATTTAGATTTTCATTAGTCATTCATAGATTCATAGATCATTCATAGATTTTCATTAAACAACGCAATTTATTTATAATGTCTAAACAAATCAGAACAAAATATAAAATAATTAAGTAAGTATTTATGTTGCACCATGGATGATCACAGCACAACACATCACAGCATACAGGCTGAGGATTATGTAGGGCCTCGTATCAGGTAATTACTTATCGTGTTCAATCTGACTATTTGTTTTTAAAAGCACATTATATCGATCTATGATCTTATCAAAGAGTGCATAGAGTGCAAGACTGATAACATTTTTGGTTTATCAAAAAACATCAAGAACTGTAAATCCCAGCATTATTTTTGAATGGGCTTTTTTTATTATAAAAGCATAGAGTAAAAGTTTTCGTTAACTTACCAAACAGGATAACATCCAAAAACTCTTGTTTATACCACAACATTCTGAACCTTTGCAGTTGTATTAGACAATACTTTTTACAAGTTTTTTAATCTCATAAAATATAAATTTTCCATACTTTAATTTCCGACAAATATATTTTTATTTTTTTTAATGTGAAATGCTTTCAAAATAAACAGTCTAGTCAGTTAAAAGTCATCTTGAATAATTTAAATGAGGCATTCATATTTTTCATTCCTTGATAGTTCATAAGAATAAATGACGAGTTATAAACCATCTTGTATTGATTGCATTGCAATTATGTTTTATTTAAAGATTTATTTTAATCAGTTTGGGTTTTTTGGCCCATACTAAATTTGTTCAGCTATGTGTAAATCTACAAAATTAATGTAACCAAAAGTGATATCTTCCTAATTTATTTTTGCAATCAGTTTTTCAACTTTTTTTTGGAAAAATAAAACTTAGTAATGGTATTATGATTTACTGACATCTGAAAGTAAACTGATATTCAGGGACACTTGCAAGTTTACACAGAAAACTGTCTCACCTGTTATACGAAGATTAACATTGCAATCTTATTTTTCACAGTGACAGAGGTAAAACAGTGACTGGCTGACAGTTCGGACTTTATAAATCGCCAAAGTGGTCTTCACCCCTCCTTCTATCATAACACCAATCAGTGATACCACTCACCTTATCACCGTAACCTTATGATTAAATTGAATGGATGACCAATACTTTTAATTGTGTAAATTATAACTTTAATCATGATTAAGAATAGTATTGTAAAAACACGTTTACTCAATGACTTATTCACTTCAAATATTGAGGCTGAGAGCAACACAAAGATAAATTTGGTTGTGTTTTCCTTAGTCGTATTAATCAAACAAAGGTTGTTTGAAAATCAAATTACCAATAGAGTTTGAATAGAAACAAGGCATCGCAAATATTCAGTTACATTTAAATGCAAGCAAGAATGTTTCCGTGTGCGCGAGGAAGAAGGCGGAGTAGATAAGTTGTCAAACGTTCAGATACTGACTGGTAACAACGACATTCCCATTTTGTTTAGGAACAGTGTTTCCCACTTGGTTTGTAACGGTGTTTCCATCTGTCAGCTCAACATTGTTAAGTTGAAATTTTCTTCTTGCCTCTTTTTGCTGTAAACTAATGGAATTTGTATTAACATTTTGAAAAATTATGGCATTTTTTAACAAATATGAATAATTATACATTTTATTCACACAAGGTATTTTTTACTATTAAATCTTTGTTTGTTTTGTACATCAAAAAAGTGATAATTTTGGAAGTATAACAAGTAACTATATTAAATAATAGTGAATTAAAGCTTTATGGTCAAAGAAATAATTAACTTTTTGAAAGTTAAAACACAATTATAAAAATATTTCCTCATTTTAACCTATGAAACCTAATTAGTGAAATGGATGATATCGCTATACAGACTTCAAAGTTTGTTTGGTTGAACATTTGTATAGTATAAATAAAACTAATAGTTTTATTTAAAGATATATCTATAGAGAACCGTGAAGGAAAGTTATTTTAGTTTCAAGGGTTGGTATATTTACATTGAATTCAAAACAATGTTTATAAAAAACATAGAGTTTGGACATGTAAAGCTACCTGCTCACCACAACCCCGGTTGTAACTGTTTTATAAATAGATTTTGTCTGCAGTTTTACCTTATTAACATTTCATAGTTTTCCCGTTGCAATTATTTAAACAAACTAAGAACCGGTGGGTGGATAATTTTAAATTTATAACAAGTTAATACAGTTTTCCAACAACTTAATTATATCTCAGTTAATTCAATCCAAATTTTAGTTTGTAATATGTTAGTAATATTTAATTTATAGGACAAATAAAAAAGCCAAATATACGACAAAAAATTAAAACATATTTGAATTATGTCTACAAAGTTTCAATAATCCATTTTTTACATTTAGTAGACTATGTTAAAAAAAACGAACTGTATATTTGAAATAATAGTAATTAAATACTTATCTTCTGGGAAACACATTCGTCAAAAAAAAACGAGTAAAAGGCATGTAAAAAAACTTTGAAAGACAATTCATGCAGTTTCTATTCTTGAATTATTTTTCAAGTGACCCAGATAAAAATAAAAGCTTTACATCTTTGAGTATGACTTTGTATTAATGTTTTCTGAGATCAGTTTTGCAAGACTAGTAATTTTTTACCAAAGCGGCATACATGTGAAACGTAATTCCTTTATTATTTTGAACCGTTTAAATTGCTTAAATTGCCTCTAATTGTGCAAAGGGGTTTTACTTTTTTTAAAGTTCTATTCTGAAGTTCTCAAGCTGCCCTCAAAGTTCAACTTTTGCCCTTAAGGATGACATGAAGATCAGGTTGAAAATTTATGTTTTCTGTAACAGCTGTTCATTTAATATAACACAGTGTTACATCGTTAACTTATATTATGAGCTAAATATAAATCTACAAACTACCTAAATGGGAACACAATATGTATACTACTGTTTGAGTTAGTTAACTGTTATAATAATTTACCTGATAGAAAACTGAGTTCAATTTTCAAGAAACACATCTAGTAGAAAATCATGAGAGATAGTGAAAGGAACAAATTATTTAAAAATAGTTCCAAGTATGTCAGTGCAATTTGTTTGCATGATCTCAATGCAATTTACCAAGAAAAGGTTTAATATAAACGGACTATTTTTTTTATAGTGAGCCACTTTGGACAATGTAGGAAATGTTTATGTTATTTATAAAAGTTATTTCATCGCCTTTTCATCTTGAAAATATACAAATTTACATTAAAATTGAATATTTAAACTGATATTCTGCACCTTGTTGTTTGTTAGTACATATTTTATTTTTTCAACATTAGTAATATTATGAGGAATAGATTTTAAAAACTGAATACAAGGAGTTTCTATATGTAACATCCTGAATAAAATTTAAAAGTTAAGGGTCAAAAAGAAATAATAAAAATAATGTTAAATGTCAAATTTCAGTTTATAATGTTTAGTAAATAATAGTAGTGGGTAAACAGGAAAGAGGCATACTATTCGGCGCTTTTTCCCCATGTTATTCTTATGGGGATCAGTTTTTGCGCCGACGCCCGATCCTACCCTACACAAATTTTCTTTTTGGCCCTTGCCTTATTTTCCCCCATTTAAAATTTGCATTAATTTTAATACATCCTTTGCAGAAATCCACGAGTTCAAAAATAACTCCACACTAAATAAACAACACATGTAAACAACTTAGAAGTTATTGTGTAGTAGTGGGTAAACAGAAAAGAGGCGCCACTTCCGGCGCTTTTTCCCCATGTTATTCTTATGGGGATCAGTTTTTGGACCGACGCCCGATCCCGCCCTACACAAGTTTCCTTATTAGCCTGTACTAATGTCCAACCCTTGCCTATATTAAATGTATTTTCCCAATCCCCATCCCTCCTCTATATTTTTTAAAATTAATTTTCAAATTCTAAAAAAACTATCTTTAGTGTTTATGGTCCGATTTGTTTAAAACTTGGATATGTTATTGTCCTAGGCAAGTGTTTTAATAAATTTCACTTACATTTCCCAAATTCACTATAACGGTCAAATTAAAAAATATTTTTTGAAAAATACTATAGTGCCAATTGCCAACTTCTTTATTTACTGTCCGATTTGTCTTCAATTTGGATATGTTATTGTCCTAGGCAAGTGTTTTAATAAATTCCACGTACATATCCCAAATTCACTATTACGGTCAAATTAAAAAATATTTTTGAAAAATACTGCCAATTGCCAACTTCTTTATTTACTGTCCGATTTGTTTAAAATTTAGATATGTTATTGTTGTAGGCTAGTGTATATGCACCATCCACATTTCCCAAATTCACTATTACGGTCAAAATTATTTTTGAAAAATACTGCCGCCAACTTCTTTATTTACTGTCCGATTTATTTAAAATTTGGATATGTTATTGGTGTTTTAATAAATTCCCCCAAATTCCAAACTGCCAATTTTGACCCTATTTTAAAATTCATTTTAATACATCCTTTGCAGAAATCCACGAGTTCTGGCTACTTGGGAACCCGAGCCATTTGACATATAATAAATCACCCTTCCTCCTAATTACCTTCTCTACCAAATACATGTCTTTATATTTAGTTTTTAACAATTCTTCTGTATAAAATCCTCCTTTGATTATATTGCCATTCTCATCTTTCAAAATATAAGTCACAGGCTTTGTTTTCTTAACTTCTGCTATTGTAAAAAGCTCTCCCGTCCAGTTGGGGGTATATCCTTTACTAAATACATGTTTATATTTAGATATCCTTACACTATCCCCCACCTTATATCTTGGCTTTTTAACTTGTACTTTAGATGCTAACCTTTCATGTACATCTTTAGAGTTCTTAGCACTTACTTGGTTAGGCTTCATCCCTATGGATCTATGTACTTTATTATTATATATCCTTATTAACTTTGGAAGTAAATCCAACCACTTGTAACTCCCTTGTGCACTAAACTCTCTATACAACCAATTCTTTAAAGTTCTCTGGAACCTTTCCACAATAGCTGCCTTAGTTGTAGAGTAAGTGTGGTAGTGATTAATATTTAGAATTTTCATTAGTTTGGTAAAGTGTTCATTAAAAAATTCTTTTCCGTTATCAGATTGAATATTTTTAACTCCCTTTGGGAGAATAGTTTTTATAGCTTCTGTGACTACTAATCCAGTTTTATTCTTTAGTGGAGCAGCATAAGCTTTTTTAGAAAATGTGTCTATTAAAGTTAAAATATATTTATTCCCAGAATTCTCTCTAGCATAATTCCGCATATCTATTAAATCGATTTGAACAGTTTCGTTTATACCCAACACCTTAAAAGACCTTCTAACAAAATTCTTTCTCGCGGGCTTATGCAATTCGTAAGCAATTTTTTCCATTTTTTATTCTTTATTTTTAATGTTAACGTATCTGCCAGTCTCTGTCGTTTCAAAAACACCTCCATTGCTACCAATTAACATACCATCACTCATTCTTTGATATACATAGTTTTTTGGCAAATATGCCTCTCCATCTAAAGTCTTAAATCCGCTTAAAGATGTAGGGTCTGCAACCAACAATTTAGGATTGTACATCATCAAATCGATTTCATTATTGTCTTGCATAAATTTATTAGTTTTATTGTTAAACCTTAATGCGTGTGATTTTAAACAAATATCAAATTTAATATTGTCTTGTCTAAAAGTTTTAATATTATCGTCATACCTCAAAACCTGCGACATTAAACAAATATCACTCCTATCTTTGCCTTCAGGTACATTCTTTATTAATTTGTCCTCTGCATCCCACATATCTCTATCTAATGTTAATACATTATAATATTTATCCCCCTGTTTTATTATGCTTTTCTCACCCTTTGTTAATATTTGCTTAACAACAGCCACATCATTTGGCAATGTTCCAGGTAAAATGTTTGTTAATTGCTTATTTTTACCATCAAATTTAAGACCGTCTAAAGTCACAGTCTGATGTTTTGTAACACAATCGTTCTCATCAACAGCGGGTTTAACACGAACTAGCCTTTTATTATTAAAATCCCAAAAGTTTAGATCCATTTTTGGTACTTGAGAGACGTTTACAACATCATCGCTTTCTTTACCAGCCAACAAATTACTAATCTTTCGCTTTTTGGCATTCCAAACACCATTCTCCGATTCCAAAAATTCATAATTATTTTTGTCTTGTACAAAGACACCATCTTTTCTTATTAAAGTTTGCTCTAATGTGGGCACATCGGTTGCGCTTTCACCTCGTTTAACATTAGTAATTTTGCGTTTATTAGCGTTCCAATTATTATTCTTGGATTCTAAAAACTTATATTTAGTATTACCTTGTACAAAAGCATCACCTTTCCTGGTTAACGTCTGCCCCAAAGTCGATACATCGTCAGCAAACTCCCCACCTTTAACACTACTAATTTTATAATTTAAAGCATTCCAACCATCATCTTTTAGATTTAAAGTAGTTTCTTTAAAACTTCTAGCTTCTGGTTTACTATATGGGTTATATACGCGATAAAATTTATCTATCATATTTTTATTTAATAAACAATTCCACTTTCCCTCAATTCTTCTATAATAGAATCTATCTCATTATCCACTCCAGAATTTCCCGCCAATCGGCTTAACCAAAGCAGTCTTAACCTATCTACAAGCTCATTAGGATCATCCCAATAAACATAGTCTATTTTATTACCAGTTACCTGCCTTAAACCTTCACCAACAGTCTTAAACAGGGGTTTAATTATATTAAGATATTTAGTGTGTTTATTGCTTGACATCGCCGCACCTGGTTTATAACCCTTTAAATGTGCATTTGTAGCTTCCAAAATCTCTTTATAATTTTGCAAATCAGCCTGACTATAGTTTACGGGTTCTTTTAAAGTTAACAATTCCCACAATCCCTTTGTCCCTTTATAAATTGTTTCTCCAACTGTAACATCGTCATTGGCAATTTGAACTTCCTGATTCCCAATAAAAAATGTATTTCCTTCTCGCCTAATACCATATGTGGTGTCTGTCATACTACTTCTACTAAGGTAATTTCCTAAATAGTCTGATGCTAAAAGACCAAAATCTAATTTGTGTGGTGTTATTTGTGTTATTCTTGGTATTCTAGACGGGGTCTTTTCTAAAATCATTGGGAGAACTGGCCTCTCTGTTTTTGTGGCTAAATTTTTTAATTCTTGCAAAGGCTCTATTAACGGTTGGAATGTTTGGAACCTCTCTTCAGCCTCTAGAAATTTACCACGTTTTAACGCCCTATATTTTTCTCTTATTTGTTTTGCAGACTCTACCAATTCTTGTTGAATATTTGTTTTCATTTTATTTACATTTTATTTATCTCATTTGTCAAAGGATTATACTCAAACACTTTATCGTGTATTATTAGGCAATATGCAGATGTGTTTGAAGGGACATTTTCTGCAGTTTCAATTTCTAATTTAATATCTACAACCCCCTCTTTTATTGATTCATTCTGCCTAGAACAATCTATTACAATTAGAGGATATTTCTTTACAAAGTCAGCTCTGTTAAACATAGGATCGGGGACGGTGTTGTAGTAACTCTCCCTAAACCTCACAAACATCTCATAAGCTTTAGAGGCATCTCCATTTTCAAAATCGAGATTTAAATCACTATAAGGATAATATTCAGAGTTTAAAAACACTTTGATATTTTTCAATTTACAGTGATCAAATTCATCAGTTCTTTTTCGTGCACTGTTGTCCCTACCTGTTTGGAAACCAAATATAATATACCTGGGCTTCTCCAAACTCGAAGACGTCTTAACTGACCATGTGTGTCTCTTGGTTTCGGGGTATGATGGGAGTTCGTGTAGCTCCAAACTTCTAAATGCAATTTGCAAATTTTTATTTTGCAATAACATCTTTTGTAATTGAAGCTTCTCCCCATCAGATGGTACCACGTGCGGCATCACCCACTGAATCGATTTAAGTGTAATTTTAGGAATAGGATCGACACCAGATGTTGTTAATATACAATTTAAGTCGTTTTTGGATCTTTTCAACACCAATTCTTGTTTAACATTTACTAAAACCTTATTAAAATCCTCAAACACACCCATTAACAGCTCTAACGGGACACAAGTACTAAACTTGCCGCTTTTATGGAACTCTTTTAAATTTTCATCAGAATCAAATGCTACATTTGACAATTTAGTTGTTTTATTGTAAGAGCACAATATTTTCATAAGACTGGAAATTCCCGGATTTCTTACAATATCTATTTCTTTACCAGCAACTTCGTATCTAATTTCGTCAAATAAGAATGCAAATGCATTATTTATAAAATGTCCTTTATCATGATTCTCTATTTCTCCTTTAATATACAGATAACTCCTACATGGGAGTGTTAGTAAATCTTGATTATTTATGCATATTCGAATTTCATCGGAATTATTTATTGCTAAAGTGTTGTGTGGAACATAGGAGTGATTTGTAATTTTAACCAGGCTATCATCATATTGGAACTTTCCTGCAACGTCTAGAAAATCTTCCATTTTTATTAATAGAAAATTTTAACTTCAACCCAATTGATCGCAGAAACCTGGCATTTTGGACACTCAGCCCGTTCTTGTAAATTCTCATATCTTTTTTATATGACAAGTAATTGTAGTTTCTTCTTTATTAAAGTCAATTGGCTTGTCGTGTTGATCTGCAAATGTAATGCTAACAACATCTAAACTTCTCTTATTTACAGGGAAGTATATAATATTTCTGGGAACCTCAATAATTTTGTAGCCGGGAGGAGCTTCTGGGTAAAAACTGTGTATGGTGTGTGATTTGTCACCATTTAAATAAGACCCATTCGCAATATTACATTTTACTCTAATCACATTTACATTATTTATGTTGATTTTATTTACAGATTTAAACGCAATATCTGGAGTAGAAAATCCTTTAAATCCCAATAATTCAGACCCTAAACAAGGTTTTGTAAAATCAAACACATGGCCAGAATGTAATGTGGCTTTCATAGTTTTATTATCGGCTATAAGTACAAAATCTGGGAGTTGCTTTTGAATTTCCTTCGCAAGCTCAAACACTTCGTATGTACCTTCAGCAATTTCAATTACATTTGGAGCTTTGTGATCGTAATAATACACATCCTCACCCTCGTCTATAGTTAATTTTGTGTCTTTAAGTTTATTTAATTTTGGAACTAGCCCTTTGTAAAATATAAGTTTGACTTTTGTATTAATTAATGCTACTTTATTTTGTATAATAACTTCAACTTTACCATCTAATGCCCGGTTTAATTCGTCAATTGTGACCTCCCCTTTTGGGGTTGTAATTTTGTGCATTTTGTAATATGTCAAAGTATTTAGAGGTTTTTTAACATTAAATATAGAATTATAACTTTGAAAATCTACCAGTCCAATTACATAATCACCATTTAATTCTATAGGAGGAAAGAACACCGACTTTAACTCTGGCTCTGTACCCGTGAATGTTATAGTAAATGAATCCATTTTTATAAACTAAAATTTTTCAGAAATGATAAACATAAAATTCCACAAATGGAACTGTTTAAATCTTGTATTTGATCAGTTGTATAAAAGATTTTAGATGGTACAAAATATTCAATTACCTCTTTTGGAGGCTGTATTCCGAAAGGGTCAAAATATATTACAACATCTTTATTTTTACGATATGCTGTCCAATGTGTGCCCCTGTCACTGTCTAAATTAATAATTCCACATTCTCTTACTTTTGGTCTCAGTTTTCTTAGCTCGTTTTTTAGGTACACTCCTCGAAAGTGAGGCACGTCTCTTGCTGCCTCTAACAGCTGAAAGTTGTCCATCTTTTTTATTAAATTTTAATCCCATTCCCATTTTTGCCTTAGCCTTCATCAAATTTGTCACTGCATAAGCTGCTGCTTTTTCGGCCAGACTGGCGTCCTTTTCCGAAACCCTAGTCCAAGCCTGGTCCGCTAATCTCATATCTGCCTTGTTCCGGGCGGCTGTATCAGGATTATTCATGTAGAATATGTCGTGCTCTTTACAATAAGAGTCTAGCTTATTTTTTGGAGGTACATTTCTGGCTAAATTTTCACGTATATTAGTTGCTGGACCACAATATGAATACGACGGGATGTGGAGGGGGAAAGGAAGGTTGTTTATAAGGGTATTTAACAAGCCACGGCCTCTATATGGCTTTAAGAATAATCCCTTACCCTTCTTACACTTTCTCTTTGCCATTTTTATTATATAAAAAATGTCATTTATTCAAATTTAACACATAAAGAAAATACACCATTATATAAAAAATGTCATTTATTCAACAAAAGAACAAATTTAAAATAGCACATAAAGAAAATACACCAAAGAAGTTGGGTCTATTTCCTAATAATATTCGCTGTCTTATAATAGGGCCCAGTGGTTCGGGGAAGACCGTTGTAATTTATAACTTAATTGTAAAAAAACAAGGATTAAAGTTTACAAATTTATATATAATATCCAAATCTTTAGAACAAGAAAAATATAAAAAAACAATTGAAATATTCCGTCTGTGTGATGAAGTTAAATTACACACATATTCAAACTGTGAAATCACACCAAATGATGTAGAATCACACTCAATAGTTGTATTTGACGACATAAATAGTCCAAATATCACACAATTTTTCTCAATGGGCAGACACAAAAATATTAGCAGTTTTTACTTGTGTCAATCTTACAGTAAAGTAAACAAACATTTACGTGACAATGTTAATTTCCTAATATTATTTAAACAAGACGATTTAAATTTAAAACATGTGTATAACAATCATGTGGGAAATGATTTTTCATTTAACCAATTTAGAAATCTCTGCCATCAATGCTGGGATAGGTCTAAATATGGCTTTTTTGTAATAGACAAAGAAAGGCCAAAGAATAATGGCAAATACAGATTTATGTTTGACCAATTTTATAGTGACCAAGGGCAAGGGTGTTGATGCCGTCCACAATAAACCTCTTGTCGTCATCAAAAGAGAGCACCTTTTTGTTCATCGTTAATGTTTGCAGATGGTGGTTTGTGGATTTAATTCTTGTAACATTCTCATAGTAATCTTCTCCGGTTGCAAGACAGTGTAAGTAGTGTTGGTGTCTTAAGAGATTTTTAACTGTAGCGTTGTCAGCTCCTTTTGCCTTCTTAACCTCTAGCTCATTTTGCTTTTCTTTTTCGTATAACCATTGTAAAGGAATGAAAGAGTATAATTTTGGCCTTAAACCACAATATTCATACATAATTTGACCATTTAATTCGTCTTTAAACTTGCCCGTAACTTTTTTGTTTTTATCAGAGTATAAGAAATGATCTTTACTATATGCAGAGGTGTCAAAACGGTCCAAGTCACATTGTATTTCCTTGTAAAAGTCCTCTGTTACTATAGAATAAAGAAGGCTGTCTGTGTCTGTCATTAAGAACTTTTTATTCTTAAATTTTGACATATAATTATAGTGGAAATCATACATTATTACTTTGCTGATATCCAAAATGGTCATTCCTAAATATATTGGTTTATCAAACTTTACAATTAATTTATTTAAATGCACAGCATGCAACTTGTTATCGAACATTTTGCTGCAGTCAAATCTTGGCTTTGTAACATACTTTGTTAACTTAGACTCGTCTACAAGATGTATATCACGAAACTTGCGTTGGTTCATAATTGTTCGACCAAAGAGACTGTTATTTAACAGTTTGTAAAAGTCTTTTTCAAAATCATGTTCAGCTTTTTGTCGCTTTTCAATATTAAAATTAATATAGGGCGCGAGCCATTTTGATTGTCTGAATTTTAAGATTCTGTGGTATTTTGTAACTACCAAACCCAGTTCTTCGTATTTTTTTAGTGCTTTATAATGCAAAATATATTTGGTTTTGTCATTTAAATTTGGTATTAATTTTCCATTCATTTTTTCTGGTGCGAGCGGGTAGTCATTATGCAAATCGTGTAAACTTTTATCGTATTTTAAATCAACTTCCAAAATAAATCCAAAGTTTTCATTTTGATTGGATTTATAATCTTTCTCATTTGTCCATCTAAAGCCATCAACGGGCAACGACTCGCACATTGCTGTAGAGTATAGCGAGTTGCAGTCTAAGTATACAAGATAGGTGCTTTCTTGATTTGGGTCATAATGTTCGCCCATGTACTTATTGTTGGCTTTAGCGTGGCGCGTGGAAATCATGCTTACACCGCCTCTAATGGCATGTTCTATAAACAAATGCATGTCAATGTCTTGAAATAATTCTAATTTTATGCCGGTCATTCTAAGACACGCCTCCCATGTTAGTCCAGGCAGTGAGTACATGTGGACAGGGTCGAGTTTATAATCCTTTAAACACAAGTCCCTAAATGTCTCAAACACATCAGCCAATAACAACACATCTGTTTTAAGGTATAAATCGTGATATTCTTTTAAATTCTTTATATTAAAATGATTCCATACGTTTTTAGCATGTTCATATTGTGCAGGAGATATACATTCTTTAGTTAGACTGCTGTAAAATGCCTCTATGGGTGGGAGGGGCTCTAACAACTTTTCTGGTCCTGTCATGTATTCGTACGGAAATTCGCCCTTACATTGTAGTAGTGGATTGTCTATAAATCTAAACGTATTTAAATTGGAAGCTAATTTGCTTAAGGGAAGAGACAGAAAGTTGTAGGAATCCAAAAATACCAAATCATCAACAGAGAACGAAATATATTTTTCCATGTCTTTGGCTATGCAATTCAATTTCCGATTGAATTTTCCCAAGTGTTGCATTATTAAATGACCGTCATAGTTTTTAAGATTGTGGAAGAATACTGGAATTTTCTTGGTTACTTTATAGTTTAAATTGCAAGAGTTGTGGGAGGGTCCTCGGAACTCGCCTGTTAGGTGGCAGTGGTCGCGCACTTTATCACCCAGTAGCGGCTGTTGGCATATGTGGCAGTGTGTAGAGTTTTGGAAGGATGCCTCTTGCTCTGCAGTCATTACAAGGGGAACATATACTCCCATCTGACTTTTAATAAAGTCATAAGTTTTAAATAACTTTTCGAAAAATACATCCATTACATTTTCACCGCTGTACAACTCTTCGTAAATAATTTTAGAGTCTCTCACCACAACATAAGCAAATCCAGAAGGAGTGTGTTTGCCGCAGTTTATAAAACATTCGAAATCTGCATAAATCACAAAGGGAGCTTTAAGTTGATATTTGTAATTCGTAAATTGTAGTGTATCTTTTTCAGACATTTGTACTCTTTGAGCATCAAAGGTTTTACAATGTGTTGTGTGACGTTCCAATATATCTTTGGTGCCAAAATGTTGCAAACAGAACTTGCAAAAATATTTCTTACTATTGTATTTTGTAGACCGCAACATTAACTTGTCAAAATCACGAATTAAACAGTAATGTGATTTCCGAGCTTGTTGTAGAAGAAGCAAGTTGACGTGAGTATTGCTATTTAGTTTAGTTATTCTCAATGGATATATTAATTCTTCTTCAATTCCATATACATTAACACTTATGTTATTTTGTTTTTCAAATTTATCAATGTCGGATATTTTTACGGGATATTTTATATTTGTCATATTTAACTGGCATACGTGTGGTTCTAAGTAAAATACTCGATTTGCATTTTCTTTACGATTCCTTGGTCTTAAGCTTGCTAAAACACTCCACATGAAACATTTATTATCACTATTTTTAATATTTAAAACGGCGTGTTTTGATTTTATATTTTCTGGTGTGGGGATGTATGATTTGGGAGTTAGGGGTTTATACTTATAAACATGCAGCTGCCAGTATTTAGTATGGTCATATATCCATCCACTGCCTTGGGCTTGATACTTGTGTAAAGATGTGTCGATTTTTAAAAGTGAATTTTCAATTTGTGTCTTTAATTGTGCTTTCTCAATTGATAAATTAGTTAAACTTCGAAAATCAGCAATACATTCTTTGTCAATGATTAAATCACCATTATTGTCCACTGTGTGTTTGATAAATTTCACTCTCCTAATAAGAATCCATTTGATAGGTAAAGGACAAGATTGAAGTGTGTCTAATATATCCGCGGACTCGCCGTAAAACTTAAACACATTATAGGGTCGCTTGTCACATCGTAGGTGGTGGCGTTTCTTGTCACGGGTGATGACTCTCTTACACACATTACAAGTATAGTGGTTCTCTAGCATATGCATTTTAAAATGATTGTTATTATCAAATATTTGATGGCATTTTTTACAAATTTTAGGAATAACTTTGTGAACAAGTCGATAATGGCGTAATAAATTGCTTCTGTTGGAGTAAGACATAAAACAGACTGCACAGGTCAACATTTTGTGTTTAAATGACTGTAGAGATGTCGTGCTCTGCTTTTTATAAACAAAAATTACCATTTTAAAAATTTAAATACGATCAAAATTCAAAATATGAAGATTTAAAAAAAAAAACACAAATTCAAAATTTTTATAAAAACTAAGCCCTTTATCAAAAATCTGAGAAACTACTTTTTAGATAATTGTATAAAGTACCTACAAACCTCCAGAGTAAAAAAGCATATTTTAGCCGAAATTATTTTAATCACTAAATTTTTCTAAGTCCAGAGTAAAAAAAAACATATTTTCGCCGAAATTATTTTAATCACTAAATTTTTCTAAGTCCAGAGTAAAAAAAAGCATATTTTAGCCGAAATTATTTTAATCACTAAATTTTTCTAAGTCCAGAGTAAAAAACATATTTTAGCCGAAATTATTTTAATCACTAAATTTTTCTAAGTCCAGAGTAAAAAAAACATATTTTCGCCGAAATTATTCTAACCACTGAATTTTAAGTTAAAATCTGCAACAGGTCTTGTTGATGCTGGGGCTGTAGGATATGAAGTGAGGACCCTGGCCTGCAACAGCTCTTTATATAGCCGACAATTCACACAATTTGTAAAATTACGCATCGGTTACTATGCATCGGTCGCTGTGTCCTTGGTGCCGATCTTGCAGAATCTCCTTCAAGGTTGATTGTCGCGCTAGTGGCGATAACCGTGTGCACTTCTAAGTTGTTTACATGTGTTGTTTATTTAGTGTGGAGTTATTTTTGAACTCGTGGATTTCTGCAAAGGATGTATTAAAATGAATTTTAAATAGTTTGGATTAAAACACAAATTTCAGTTGGCGGCAGTATTTTTCAAAAAATATTTTTTAATTTGACCGTTATAGTGAATTTGGGAAATGTAAGTGAAATTTATTAAAACACTTGCCTAGGACAATAACATATCCAAATTGCAGACAAATCGGACCATAAACACCAAAGATAGTTTTTTTAGAATTTGAAAATTAATTTTAAAAAATATAGAGGAGGGATGGGGATTGGGAAAATATATTTAATATAGGCAAGGGTTGGACGTTAGTATAGGCTAACAAGGAAACTTGTGTAGGGCGGGAGCTGGCGTCGGCGCAAAAACGGCTCCCCATAAGAATAACATGGGGAAAAAGCGCCGGAAGTGGCGCCTCTTTGCTGTTTACCCACTACTACACAATAACTTCTAAGTTGTTTACATGTGTTGTTTATTTAGTGTGGAGTTATTTTTGAACTCGTGGATTTCTGCAAAGGATGTATTAAAATTAATGCAAATTTTAAATGGGGGAAAATAAGGCAAGGGCCAAAAAGAAAATTTGTGTAGGGTAGGATCGGGCGTCGGCGCAAAAACTGATCCCCATAAGAATAACATGGGAAAAAAGCGCCGAATAGTATGCCTCTTTCCTGTTTACCCACTACTAATAATTTGTTAAAATTATGGACACCAAAATCTTTTTTTAAAGAAAGGGGTTCCTTTTTAAGAGATAAAATATCATTTATGTAAAAACATTGATAGCAGGATTAAGTATTACGTATATAAATATAGTATCTAGAAATATAAAACAACACAACAATACAGTATCAAGATGGGATGGCAATTTTGACGTTAGCTGTGGTGGCGAACGTCAAAAGGCTGGTATCATTGATTAGGACTCACCATTGAAGATCAGGGCGTAATGACTCTTAAACGACAAGAAGATAAGTCCTGAGTCTCTTGAAGATATTAACAAAAGTTCGTGGTTATTACTATTTTGAAGTGAAGCTATACCTTTCAAAACAAAACATGGCAATAATCATGGTCAATGCAAAATATGGTTATCACGCTACGTACATCCACTATATTTTAATTAGTGAAGAAGAAGAAGAATTGTAGTCGTATATGATATAGAATATGTTTTCCCTTATCAAAGTCACATATAGCCCTACGTTATTATTTTTCACTTTTGTATCGTATTTTTACAAATAATACGTTTATTTAATATTTGTTATTCTTTAGAAGACAACAACTTAGACCAAAAATACTATTAACTATTGTATTTGATATTAAAATTATATATTCAACCCCAATACGGTTTTCCTAAATTGAATGTCAGTGTTTATATCAATAACTATTTAAGTTAAATCATCAGTGTAGTATGTTTTAATTACACGCCCTTCATTAAAATACAAGGATGGAATAGACGGACTAATATTGTGACAAATCTCCCCTATTATTTCAATCCATAACGATTTGTCTTATAAGAATAAAACTTTCAAAAAGGTAAACCAATTTTGTTTGACTCATTAAAACAAAGATTTAAATTGAATTTGAATCTTAAACGAGTGTTATTGAGAATATTCAGAATTCCTCCAAGAGTGTAATTGTTTTAGATATAAACGTTACCCTGCTAAATAATCAAATACTAAAACTATATGACGAGTATAACGTTAGTTGAACACACAATGCAGTCAAAACGATACTAAGACCTGGTCAGACAATTAAAAAAGACGATTATTCTAAGTTATTCTTATTCTTTGTTTCTTATTTGTTTAACAGAAGAGATACTAGCGTGCATGAAACCCTAAAAAGGTACTAGATGATAAGTGTACTAGATTTAAGAAACTAATGGACTTTTGTGCACCGTTCAAAATGAAGTAACGAAGACCACATCTCGACTGAATGTCAAATCAGCCGTAATATGTTTACTGCAACCATGACGGGTCAGACGTAGTCTCATTGTCTGATTGGCCGGACTCTGTGGTAAGTTTACTGTGAAACTACAGCATGGCGATACTACATATTTTAACAATCTATTATTAATGAATTTAATAACAGACTATATGCCAAAGATTGGAAAATCACTAGACAACCATGAAATGTGTGTGTATTTCAAGGCAAATGTGACAAGTTAAAATAAGTGATATGCGTTTTGAGCCTTGACTCTGACCGATTCCGACGGAGTCTCAAAACCAGTTTACGATCTTCACAACATTCGGTTTTATTCAAGGTCGATACGACGATAAAGATTATAGTTCTCGTACTAGGGCTTTGGGCTCGATTTCATTTAATAGGCCTAGAACACTCGCAGCTTAGGCCTTTACCTCACCATATGGGCTTTGTACTGAATGAGTTATGTTTTTTAATTACACTCTACTTGTAATATATTTATGTTTGTTAGATTTTCGTCAATAACAACTTCAAAGCAACTAGAAAGATTCTTTGTGATGTGTTTTTTAAATTGAAATAAACTTTCAGTGTGACCTCTGTCTTTTGGAATGAAATTATCAAACATTGAATAGTTATATACAAGATTAAAAATTAGGGCAATCTTTTCAGTAATCGGTTGAAATTGGCTCATAAATAACGGATACTGAATCGATACTGAATTTATTCGATAAGTTAACAAACTCAAGTAGTACAAATCTAGCTCATTCTGTGCTATCTAAGATGGTGTACCACTGACCAACATATGTTGTCAGAGTTCATAGGCTAAACTGTTACCTCTCTCATGACCTGACGACTTCTTATGTGGGTGGGATCAGCGGCTTAACGTGCTTTCATGAGCACAGGGCAGTCTATGTTTTTTTTAGAAATAAGGGGATTGACAACAATTTGAACACGAATGTAATTTCTGTTATTGTAAATTAGTTGTTGCAACTTTTAGATCAAAACGTCATGCTGTAGTCACCAAAGCAGTAATTGCTTACCTAATATTTAAAACTATTTTTCTCAGATACCTAGTATATAGGTCATGCTGCAATAGGAAATTACGATTTTACTATAATCACAAATATTTATTGTAAGTGTAAATGCAATCAGTAATTTATTTAATGATGACATAACAAGCTAGTTTAACAAATATTACTAACGATTGTTTCAATCAATATCACAATAATACCTGAGGTAAGCGATTCATGAAGTCCAAATATCGAATATTCATCAACTGTTCAAATACAATCAACCTTGTGCTCATATCAATTTGTAATTTGATACCTGTCTGGTTTGTTTTTCAGAAACTGTGTTCATTAACAGAATGTCGAAATCGTCCGTTATATTTGTATAGTGATTTAAATATACTAATTTATTTATTTTTGTTTATATTATTTGCATATATAAAACTCCTCGTAAGAAGGAAACATTTTATTGACAAATATATCCAGAAAGTTTTCCTTTGAGAATAGAGTACTTTTGTAATACTAGGGTATTCAACTTCAAGTAAGTGTATTTTTCTTAGATTTAGTATTATACATGTCTTACAGTTATACATCAGTACATACATCTTTTGTCAATACTCAAATAATATATGGTTTTAAGATCAATTTATGTCATAAAACACACGACTTAACAATTGGTAAATAGTGGGTGATAAACTGATTGTTTAGATTAACTTTTGTTATTTACCAATAATATAATTAGGCTTTATGTTATTATTTCGGAGCACCCTGAATCGCACATCTTTTTATCAAAATAATATACAGACCACAAACATAAGCTGGCCATTTATATTTGTTTTTTGTTTTTTTATCTTTACCTCTAGACTTCAGTTCTAAAATACATGTCAAAAGTAATGTTTCACGTACGATTGAAGAAGTATAGGGTGAGAACAAAAATTTGTTATTTCAAAGACTTTAGCAAACTTCAAAATCCTTGTTTTAGATCTTTTGAAAACTAAAAAAACCGAAGAGATTGCAAAACTTGTTTCTAAAGACAGTATGCAGGGCAGAGGAAATTCCAAACAATGTATACTTTAATGTTTGCTTAGGGAATTAGAACAAATGTTTTCAATTTCTGGTTTGGTTATGAAAGTTTAAAGGAATAATGAAACAATATTGTTTTAGCATTATGAGAGCGAACTGAATTCAATTTTTCTTCAAGTTTTAGCATCAAAATTTTTGTCTTTACTATCGTTTATTTTACTATATCCTATTTCTTTACAAGTTATAATAGCTGTAAAATCTCTAAAATAAAAAAAACACCCCCATTACACCAATATTTTAGGAAGTCAATTTCCAATATGTATAATTGACTACCAGATACCCCCTTTTACAGGGTGTCGACTTAATCAATTTACCACCAAGCGAGATATAACATTGTATTTATTTTTGATAAAAAAACATTAGTACCAGTAAAACAACATTAGCCCTAGTACGGAGTTTTGCTGAAAGTTGAACCACGAAAAACGAGTGTTTATATAACCATTTTACTGACTAGCATAATAAATGTTGTTACAACTAAACATGATACAACCAATTACGTGTCTGATTAAGCCTTATGATGAACGCTATGACTGTCAAAATCGAATGCCTTGTAGCATCTTTAACTTATACTTACCATATAATGTATACGGTATAAGGTAGTAAAAGAATAGTCATCTGTCCTAAAGAAGATTATATACTGTATAGATTTAAGAAAAATTTTAATCTATATTGCGTTTTACTATATTCTTTTTTACCAATAAAATAGTATCTTATTTTGTCTCTTGTCTTATTAAATAACATTAATTTTAACCATTGCACTTTTATTTTAATGTGAAGACATAACATATCGGGTCTAGTGTTTAAAACTGCACTACGTTCGGGATATAACGTATTACTATTCTGATGCCTTCAGGCGTCCAGGTTATGGACAAACCATATCGGATGTGACATTTACGTCGGAAAACTTTTCGAGACGGAATGCAGACTGGAGAGTGATCGAAGACTATACTGGCTCCAATCACCAGTACATCGCTTGCAGTCTTGCTACAAACAGCTTTGAGCCAAGAAACCTTAATTGGACGCAAGGCTAGAACGTTTCGAGACTCGATTCAGTGTTGTTGACCTCGGCGATTGACGAGGGGAAGACCCTGTTTTGGAATCTTCGGGAACCACGGGGAGATTGTGGAGGCAACAATGAGGCTCATCAAGCGTAGTTCGGATGCTGCCATGTCCCGGAAAGTGCAACAAAGAAGAAACCGAAGACCGGCATACTGGTGGATGGAGGACATTGCTGTGCGGTGGAGAGATTGACTTAAACGCAGACGAAAGGTCACCCGCAGTAGGAGAAGGGGTGGCGTGGTGTCTGAAACACTCATGCAAGAGTTCAGGGCGACCAGACAAGAACTGAAGCGCGCTATCTCCACCAGTAAAGCCTCCAAATGGAAAGCTCTGACGGAGGACCTCAATAAAGATCCTTGGGGATTGGGTTACTGGGTAGTTATTCGACGTCTCGGTGCCCAATCAGCTAATCCTAACTTCAGCACCGTCCAGTTGGAGGCAATCGTTGATGCTTGTTTCTGGCCCACCAGATCAGGCCGCATGAAGAGGTTGCTGTAGTTCCCAATCAAATACCTTTGTTCAGCGAACAAGATCTGGTAAGTGCCATTGGCTCTTTGCACTGCCGAAAGGCTCCTGGTCCCGATGGAATTCCAACGGAAGTGCTAAAGGTCTGGATTTTCCAGGCTTGCTGCTAAACATGTACAACCGCTGCTTGTTGGAAGGCTTGTTTCCTCTGCGGTGTAAAGTTCAACGCCTCGTGTTGATTGGCAAAGGCAAAGTATATCCCGAAACCCCGTCTGCATACAGACCTCTGTGTATGCTAGACACGGCAGGGAAGATTTTTGAGCGACTCCTGAAGCCAAGGCTTACACAGGCAGTAGAAGCGGCAGGTGGACTTTCCGATCGTCAGTACGGCTTTCGAGCGGGCCGATCAATGATTGGAGCTGTCGGTGAAGTGATCAGGACTTTTGAGGCTGTACAGCAAGTAAACCACAGATCACGAAGGCTAGTCATGTTGGCTACGCTGGATGTGAGAAATGCGTTCAACTCAGCCAGGTGGGCTGGCATGCTGGGCGCATTGAAGACGAATTTTGTAACCGTACCTGTTAAGGATGCTGCAGAGCTACTTACAGGATCGGAAGTTGGTTTTCAACACGCCGGATGGACCGCGGCAGAGAGATGTAACAGCAGGTGCCACTCAGGGCTCGATTCTTGGACCGGACCTCTGGAACATCGCCTACGATGGGATCCTCCGAATGGAAATGCCTCGGGGGACTTTCCTCGTCGGTTATGCGGACGATATCACCGTAATTATAATCGCAAAGGATTTCGATGAGCTACAGAGGCTGTTGACCTTGACCATGGGCCAAGTGACAAGATGGATGGGTGACCACGGCCTGTCCTTGGCGACGGAGAAGACCGAGATCGTGCTTCTCACCAGATGGAGGATCAATCCCATTGTACAGCTCGCGGTCGACCGGGAAGTTATCGTCACTACTAAACCCGTTGTCAAGTACCTGGGTATGAGACTGGATGTTCAGCTCACATTCCGGGACCAGATCACTTTTGCGACGGAGAAAGCTGAAAAGATTGTGGCCAACTTGAGCAGATTAATGAAGAATGTCGGGGGACCGATTGGTAGCAAGCGGTGGGTGCTGATGTCTGTGGTTCACTCAGTTTTTCTTTTCAGTTGTGAGACATGGGCAGAGGCCCTCCGGAAAAAAACTACTGAGGGGGAAGATGGCAGCGGTCCAGAGGAGAGACGCTCTTCGGATCACTTCGGTGTACCGCAAAGTGTCGGAGCCAGCTGTTCTCGTAGTTGCTGGGGTGATTCCCATCGATCTTCTTGCTTTCAAGCGGAAGCGGATCTTCAATGGGAACGGTGCTTTGAGCCGTGCTGAAGCCCAGGAACGCACTATGGAGGATTGTAAAAATCGCTGGGAGGGGGACGGACAAGGAAGATGGCCGACGAGACTCATTGGGCATCTCCTGGAGTGGGTAGAGCGGAGGCACAGGGTGGTAGATTTTTATCTCACCCAGCTCCTCACCGGACACGGTTGTTTTGAGGCCTAGCTTCACAAGATGGCAAAGTCAGCGAGCCCGGAATGTCAGTACGGTGACTCCGACTACGACGATGTCCTGCACACCTTCTTCCATTGCGTGAGGTGGGAAGCGGACAGAAGGGACCTCGAAACGGCCGCTAGGCCCGATCTCGCCGGACACACTCGTTCGTCAGATATTGTCCATTCCCGAATCGTGGAACTCTGTTTCTGCGTTCTCCAGGAGGTGCTGAAAGAAAAGAGAACAGCTGTGATGCACCGACGAAGCTAAACCCGGTGGAGCATCGCGGTTGAAATGCTATCTTTGGCGTTCAAAGGCACCCTCTTGAAGTATTGCGAACAGCGTTTCCGAGAGGGATTCCATTGCCTGGACCGATAGGTTTTTAGTGGGTGAGAGTCCTACGCATCGGGGTAAACACCAGACTCTAATAGTGCATAATGCATTTTCTTGTCGTAAAGAAACAAAAAAAAACTATTCTGATTATAATGTGAACGCTACCTACATATAAATTGTTATCATTTACACCTAACTAGCATTATGGTTAAAAACATTGAAAATATAAATTACTTATCTAAATTAATATGTGCCTTTTTAATTAATTAAGTAATTGGTTAATATTTATGTGAAATTAGGTTTCACTTGATACAGGACAAATTTGTTTTGTCAACCTAAACAAATTTTAAATACACTGATGATAAGTCAAAATAAATTTCAATAAATAACAAAATACGCCCAAGTGAGATTAAAAGTGTTGCATTTTATAATGGAATTATGTAATACATTATTTCATTGATACGATCAAAACAGTTTATGAAAGTAACTAGTAAATAAATTACTGTGGATTATGGCAAAATAAAACTGTGTGCATCGGATTTTTTTGTTTGGACTCAATACCATCCGTAATTGATTTTGATTCTCTTGATTTGTTTAGCTGAAATTAAAAACAGATTACTTTGTTTTATTAGTTTAAATCTTACTTTTTGTTTGAAAATGGATGTATACAATTTAATCGTAGAAAAATATACTTTCAGATTATTCAATTAGGGAAGAATTTTTAACATAATAAGTTTATATTAGCTTAAATGTAACTACAGAAATATTCAATTTATTATTATTCCAAGAAACATAATACACTGTATTTCACATTTTAAATAAATGTTAAATATTATTATGGTTTCAGTTAGGTATAGTTCTAGTACAGCTATTAAGTAAGTTCCAACCAATAATTCCCAATATACCTATAGTGGGTACTTAATACAATATTGCAACCTGCTCAAATATTGCGTTGGTGAGATGCAAATTCAGTTAACTGTAAGGTAATTTCGAACCCAGTCTAATTTGCAATGTAATCAGAGCACCGCTTTCCATATTAACTTTGACAACTCAGTAAAGATTATTTTTTATAGTCTAAAAAAAGGTTTACATGTAGTTATACATTCACTTCAGTCATTTATTTTGTAGACCATCATCGTGATTATATTTTACCCTCTGATGAATATAGCTGCAGTGTTGACTCGGCGAATAAATATTCAATGAATAGTATGTTTCCTAATTTTACTAGCCATTCCTTGAGCATGGCTAAACAAAATCTTTTATGGGAGTTTTATTAAAATATGTGGGCCAAAGAAACATAATGAATTTGTAAACTATTTACCTTCGGGTTTTGTATCAGGATCACGATTATAATTCATTAACGATTTTTTTTGTATATATGATATAATATGTATTTTCGGGCTTTAGATAAGTAGCAGGGTAATTTTTTTGTCTATTTATATATGAATAGTTATTCTGTGGAAGGCTCCCACTTTTGTTATCATGCCTTAAGGACCTTACAAATAAACAGATATGTCAGGAGGAATTTTGAAAAAAAAACAATGGTGTTGAGATTTCTCTGTTAAGGTTTCTCGCTACCAGCCATATATAATGATTTGCTGCGTCTACGTACAAAATGTAGAACTTATCAACCTATTTATAATTGTTATTAAATACTCTAAGGGTATTTTGAGAAATTTAAATCTCTCTCAAATACAAAGCTGACAGGCGGGGAATGTTATTAAATGGATTTTACAAAGTTTCAGTTTAAATAATCTGAAGCGTAATTAACTACTTTAATACAAGCCTTTTGGCATTAAAATACTTGTCGGTTATGGCCGGCAGACGTCAGCTGGTATTTATAATTGTACACATTACTTTGCTTGACATATCTGTTGTTTATTGTGTATCAAAATATAAGAAACTTGTATTTAACTAAACACTGTTTATATTGTAGGCACTTCCTTTCTAGACAACAAGTTATTGGTTTTGTCCCATCTTTTTGGTCAACGAATAACCGGACATAAGTATTTTTCTAAACAACAAAAGTAACTAAATAAAAACCTTTGTGGAAATATTTCATGGCGTTTAACTTAAAGGAATAAATCTATATAATCGTAGATAGGGTTAACTTGTGTTTTAATAACACTTGAGAGTGAATTTTATGGTGAACGTTAATGCTATTTCGTCCTTTTTACTTCCTCCCTCTATACATAGATAGTATGGAGAAAGTATTGTTTTCGTCAAAATTATCGACTTTGAGTTGTTAGTTGAAATATTCGTTTTGGAGCTCCCTGAACCAAAAAAAGTGGTTTTTACGTGATGTCTGTCTGTGTATGTGTGTGTGTGTGTGTGTGTGTGTGTGTGTGTGTGTGTGTGTGTGTGTGTGTGTGTGTGTGTGTGTGTGTGTGTGTGTGTGTGTGTGTGTGTGTGTGTGTATTTGTACAGAGCTAGAGCCCTAACCAATGGGCCGATTTTTATGAAATTTTGTATGTAGGTACTAATCTAAGATATCTCCAGGCGTTTTTTTTTATTTTTTTTATTTTTGATTTTTAAGGGTAATTATCCCCCAAAAACCGCCAAAAAACATGAAAAATCAAAATTTTTAATAAACGGCCCTAACGATTTTGATTAAACTTTAGTCGTTTGTTGAACATTAGTTTTCCAACAAAATGACACTACCCACATTCCTGTAAAAATTCGGGTTCAGAAAATACAGGACTTAAAACATCCAAAATTCAATTTTTTGGATTTTTCATAAAAAGACATAAATATAAAAATATTACTATTCACCATTAAAAAGAGCTAAAAAACTAAATAATTTAGTATTTTGAATTACTATTCTACGATTGCTGGTTTAGGAGAAAATTTAAATTTTCATTTAGCGGTAAACGCAGTACGTTGTCCAATGTTATTCTTAAGGGGAATACAAACATTACTATTTCTCTCTTATTTACTGATCAATTTCATTCAAACTTGATATGCTTGTCAATTTAGCATTGACCAACAGAGGTAATTCGAAATATGATGCCCCTTAATAACCCTGGGCGGGAAACAGGGAGCATTTCCCCTCTTAAAACCACGAGTGTAGCAATGGATTCTGTAGTGCCTCCAAAGCAGGGATTTGGATGGATGTTTTTTAAAACAACTTGTTTACGAGATTTTCTGTACATTCGACCGTGCTTTGTATTCTATATTTAGTAAATAAAAAGTAATTTATTCATTAAAGTTGGGCTAAAAGGGAGAAAGTATGTGTCAGTTTCCTGATACCGTTTATATTATATATAAGACGTGCTAATTCGGGAATAGATGACAGAGGTATAAACTTAGGATATCACGGGCTGCTAGTTAAAACCAAGATAACACCAGAAGGTTTATAGTCCACAAATGGAATTTGGATCCATACGATTTTTAAAAGGTCTCTTAGACTTCGAAAAAAATTGGATTAAAAAATCTTGGTAATGCCTATCAGCCCCCTTCTGATCATCCTACGATCAAATAAATACTCTATAGCTTATCTTTCTTCTTACAGAACTGATGAAACAACTTTAAAGTCCTGAAATAATTTATTCAACCGATTTTAAATGACACTGCCGTTACAAAATACATTATAATTAGATAAGCAAATATTCTAGAAAATTACTTTAAAAACAAAGTTAAGTTTTTGTTGCGATTAAGCTGTTCTGACAATTTTATAAAACTGATGGTTTGTAAAAACTCCAGCCTTCAGTAACAAAAGCCTGAATTACCCGATGCAAGTTACTGGCATGCCCAGTAGAACCATAGATTAAACATACTCCTAGATGATTCACGGGCAAGCTAAAAGGTGAAGACAGCCAAAACGGGTGAACGGTGGTGCGCTCTATCTTGTTGTGGTATTCTTTGTTGTGGTATTCTTAATCTATGGTAGAACTTACTGGAACATTCCAGCTTATCCAGACTATATTATAGAGCCCAATCTCGATTAGAGTCACTGGCTAAAGATTGTTTACACGGTGCAAGTCGCTGCGATCAAGTGGCAAACGGCATTAGCGCGTCTACTAGATTATAGTCGTATTCACTAACTTTTGCTGATGGTCGTTAAAGGTACTTTGGTCAGCGGATCAAACAAACCATGCAAAAACCACCAACCATGCAACCATTCATGGGTGTTGTTTCGTTCATGTCAAAAACGAACCTGTGATGGTGTCATTACTTTGTGATTATAAACATTACGAACATGTTAGAACTTTCGTTAGGTGAGTTAGCTAATTGAACAATTTTTCGTTAACAATGGATAAAGGTTTTCTCTTACTTTGCATTACTTAGAGATCAAAAGGAAAGAAAATCAAGCCATTTTAAACCAAATAACACAAAAGCTGTATACGATCCGAATAGTGCACTTACTTATTTTAATCTTATTAGAAAGTTCAACAATCCTTTCAAGAAAATATAGCCTAAGCTTCTTAGAGAATACTGAGCCGTGAGATGCGAGAGCGTTATTAATTATGCATCGTTATTTTAAAAGGCATAAAGACGGCAAGACTGCAAAAATAAAATAAATCAGGTCTTGAAGTAAGCTATTGTTAGTTTCGTGAGAGCTTTGAAGTATTGCTACGTCTTTGCAATCTGTTAGTTTATTTCTCTGATATAATAACTGTTACGGAGCACAATTACCGGATTTAAATTGTATGATTATTATTTGTTTTTAAATATCTATAGGTCAAAAAAACTTAGCAAGCAAACAATAATAATTATTTCTTAACCGTATTAACAACTAAATAAAATGCCAGTTAAATATTAGTTAACAGGTAAATTGTTTTCGTTTACTTCAATTTAATTACTTTTGGAATTAAATATGATAAAATTATCTATGCCTAGTAATATCCATTGAAAATATTAAAACTAATTATCAAGGGTGTTTTATTAGACGCATAGATTCCTCTAGATGTTGAAACACCGGGGTTCTGAAGAATTTCCTCACCCATCCGACTTCACCCACAACTCTCCGAAAGTTCAACCTTGTCTCTCTCTTCACTTCTATTCTTAAAATATAGATGTATGCTTCTCACTCCTCGTTTATGGTTTCTTCTTCTTTCTCTTTGGTCCTCAAACTTGACTTATCGACCAACGACCTGATTTTTTTACTTCTGTCTTAATTTTGTTTAACTGTCCCTTTCTTGTCATTTGTTGAGGGTACTATCAGCAGATTCAGCATCAATAAAGGCCACTGCAATAAAATATCAAAATAAATTGAAATTGATACTCATGTAACATGTATTGAACGCAATGCGATACTTCCGTATGGAAAATCCTTTTATAAGTACTTTTTAACTTATTTGAACTGTCCAAATAGTAAAATATATATTGAAATGTAAAATTTAACTGATTCCGCTCTGAAAACACACCGTGGAAATTCAAAGCAAAGGTCGCTTGGTCTGTAACATTTCCGCAGCATTGGAAGCTGTCACTGCCAGAGCCTGATAACTCGTTCGCCAAGTGATAACTCATTGCGGTAGGGCTGGTGAGCTGTGCGGGGCTAGTTTGTTAAACATCTGTTTAACAACGTTAGGATCATAACAATAATTATTTGGTCACTTACACAACAAAACGATAAAAGGTAATGTTTATTAAAACGTATATCTAAAGTGATACATCGCTTTATATATACATTAATCGCTTTATATATTATATAAACAAATAATTCAAATAGAGGCAGTAGGACAAGGCAATATCGACACCAGGTCCACTTATATGATCAAATAACTTGTACGATTAGTTAAACAAGTTTTGCCGGGAACATAGGCTTCACTAACGTCATAACTGTATTGGATATTCTGCAGGTGTGCAAGTTGGAAATGCGGCCAAAACTTTATCGTCAGTAACTTATTGTTATGACGAACTGAAAACACACTCCCCACTGCTGGTTGGAACAAGTACTACTTTGGGCTTGGATCCAGTCACTGTGCAATTGTTTTGCAGCTGTCCTTTGTTCATCTTAGTTTTCTTTAACCGTGTTCGCCGTGTTTAAGGAATATATTTTATTGTAGAATCATACACATATTTTCCCTAAATGATGAACGTTATTTACATAAATATTACTCAAACAAATAATCCAAGTATTGACAAAATGATACTAGGAATGCCAATCCCAGTTGCACCTATAACATCTAAGCATGTGTTAAAACAATTACCTTACCAAATAAAACCATATTCTACAACAGACAAAAACATAGTGAGAGTCTATACGTCAATAAGAACAATCCATCTTCAAACAATTTCTGTAAATTTACACATGTAGGAATCAAAACGAACATAAATATATTGTGATGGATTTGGTGTGGTGGGTTTCTACTTTCGTTACATGTAATGCGAAGTTAGATTATTACAAATTGATATTGGGGATTTAAAAAGGTTAGATAAACGGGTTTGAATATTACAGAGATAAGACTTGATTCATCAGCGATGTTCGCCAGCTCGTTATTGTATCACGTTTACTGGATTCCGCGGAAGATTTTGTTTAGTTCGCTTGTTAAAAACTTCCTACACTTAGTAAACTCTTAAAAATATTAAAGAAAATTATTACAAAAAGTTAAAATGGATTATTATTTTAATTGGATCAAAACACTCTTGAGAAATACTAACAGAGAAAACACTGATTGTATATACACTGTGATTTTGAATGAAATCATTCTTGGAGATTGTTAACTTAGTATTAGATTGTTAACACTACTGTAAGTTGCAGATTGTTAACTGTATTACTTAGTTATTTTATTTATTTTAATCACTTATCATTTTTTATTCTTTTCAAATTAAACTTACTTAAATTCTGTGTATAACACAACAGAGTAAAATTTATTGTGAAAAAATTATAATGACAGGAGAGATTTTATGTTTTAAAAAGTCACAAACGTAGGCGAAAGTTTTTGCATAAATGAGCAATAAACCAGTTTGTTATACATATTATAACTTTATTGAACAGACTGCAGATTTACAAGTCGTAAATTGTTGCCAAAACCTTACCGCCAGTAATGTATTGTTGTGACAAGTCACACATTACCCACAACTTTGAACAGTAAAACTTCCGTCATATTTAGTCACTGTAGAATTATTTCGGATAGGTAATTTGTACTTATTTCCGATAACTTTGAAGTATATATTTTATATTATAATCCTATTTTGTATCAAACTGTAAAGGTCAGTCGTTAAAAAAATAATCTGGCAGATAAAAAGAGTTATTTATATATTAAAATAGTAACGTAGATACTTATCGCTCAAGAGAAAATTATTGCTACGCGACACTTAGAGGGTGACCAATTTTCATAAAGTAATAGTAATATTTTACATTTTAATTTTATAAAAATGTTTCATACAACTGCAATTTTGAATCCACACAACATTCACTTTTATCCATTTTTCGAGATTTTTAGCTTGATACAATGCAACAATCAATCAGCTGATTATTACTTCATGGAGCAGAAACGTAGTGCGCAGTGAGCGCAAAAGACTTTCTCTCGATAACAGATAAAATCTGTAATTACATGTTTTTAGATTTAACGAAGTTTGAGAGAGGTTGTAGGAAAAGGTGTTTTTCACGTAAAAAACGTATTTAAATAGGTTTGAATGTTACAGATATAATATATTTATTCATCAGTGATATACGTGTGGCTAAATTGATGTAACCAGGTAATGAAAGTATGTCTATCGCAAGCATAAAGTTGAAAGACTGTATTTTTATAGTAGAAACTCTATAAATACACCTTTCAACTTCATGCTTGCGATATACATACTTTATTTACTTGGTTACATTAAGTATTTGGTTTACGTAATATTTTATTTGGTATATTTTTAATATCTTCCCACTTATAGTTAATTTAATCGGTAAATAATTTCTGATTGATGTTGGAACACTATCTAATTGTACAAGGTAAACCCTTGTCTAAAGACAAATCATATACCCTTGAAGAGCCACTGCTTGAGTATAAACAAGTAAACAAATTCCTTTTTTATTTATTTTCATTAGATTGATTTGATTTAATTAATCCATTTAATAAATTTGCATACCCTAAGGACACAACAAGAACACAAAACCCAAACAAATTAAACAGTAATCTGTAGGTTTTCAATTCCAATCAAAGTAATCAAGAGAATCGAAATCAATTACGGGAGTGATGCATACAAACAAACCGTCCTTTGCACATTGATATATTTTTGGCAATTCGTATTAGTTTATTTAGTAACTATTTGTTTACATTCATACCATTTAATATAATAAGGAGGTTTTTAACTGTTCGTCGAAAATTTTAAGTCATTTTATTTAGGGCTACGATGTTTTTTATTTGTAATTGTTATTAGCAGGTCTTTCAGTTGATTTATATAAGTGTGCAGATCAAATAAATAACAAGTGTGGTTAAATAAGTTAAATCAAGCATATAGTAATAAATTCACGATTCAGTGAAAGATTGTGTGCGGACTTTAGTGATTTTACACCATAGTACAGCTCCTTCAAAGCCACACAAATAAGCTAATCAATCAGGACATAGGCATAAATAATAAAATCATCTTTAACATTTATTACTAAATTGAGGGTTAAATAGCATAATCATTATTTTAAAAACTTAAGGCCAAATGTATTTATATACATAATAAAATCATCTGAATATATCAAGATAGTAATTAAAGTACGGTTCAAACAATGGTCATGGAGAGTGTAAAATATATTGAACGAGGATCACACTAAAGAGAATGCTGCGTTGAAGGTTGAAGCGACGCCCAAATTAATGAGGCCTACATTATAGAGTAATTTGTCAATAATAAGGGCGAAAGAAAGAAGTTGTATTGTAAATTTATAATTACGTAGCATTATTAGTCTATTGGTTTCCAAAATTATTCAAGCGTGGGCGTTGGCAATTGTTATATGCACATATTAGATGTCTACTGTTGCTCATGTAAAGTATATTTAAAAGCATTGCGTTTTTATTAGTCTATTTTCACTTGCCATTTCATTTATCCATAATTTTAAAATAACATAATAAAATACATATAAGGGAAAAATATAATAAGGTATGTACAAAGTATTCCATCATAACCTTTAATTTACCCAGATTTTCATTCTTAAGAGGGTGAATATCCAAATAAATATAACTACTGTAATGTACAACGAGATCGCACGCAGCACGCTGACGTGAGGGAAGTGAATATCCGCATTAAAACCTTAAAAATATATAATAAATGGTTTAAAACGACACCGGTAACATTTTTTTAGAAAATTGAACAATTTTATTTTTTGACTGTTCTGATGCTCCTGGTTATATTTAAATTGACTATTAGGATGGCAATGTTGTACAATGATGACAAGTTATATAGAGGTATTGAGGTTGATACAACTACATCAAGATATGAAAAACAGCCACTTCCAGTGTAAAATTCCCATAAGACAAGTACTTTATTAAGACAATTTAAGGCTTGGAATCTTTGGCATTTTACGTACAGTAATTTAATATGCAATAATGTTATATTTGGGGCTTTTCTGACCCTTTTTGGATCCAGAAACTCAAAATTTGAAAAATTAAAATCCCCTAAAGAGTTAGGGGGGATGTTAGTCGGTTAGAGTTGTCCGATTGTTTTGCTCAACGAACTTGTTTAACTGTTTACATAAGGTAAGGTTCCTATCAAATTTCAAGTAAATTGGACAAAAATTGCGAACACATATAGTCCTAGAGTCCGAATACATATATATATATATATATATATATATATATATATAAGTTTTTAGCGACCCCCCAAAACGTGTTCAGGGGGTCACGTTAGGAACTTCTATGGTGGTCCCGGGCTTAAGTTTCACCGTGCTAATAGTTCAATTTTCCATAGGAAATTCACTAATAAATGAGGGTTAAGAAACTTAAATTTATCCATCCAGTAAGACCCATGGTTGGATAAAAGGTAATACCTGGGGGCCGAGCTTCGGGGGAAGGCCAGTCAGTTTGTTTAAATGACTTGAAGCCATATTTCACCACTTCCCCCTACTGATAATCAGATTTGTATAACTCATTTGCCTCTTTTCTACATTTTTAAGGTGACTCCAGTTGTTATTTATAGCTCAATGTCCCATTGATTTATCTTACTACTGATTATATATATGTAATATTCACTCAAATCTTTTAATCTCTGCTCTCAGGAAACCACATGTCATTAATCATAAACATCATGAATATAACTTTGGCAGTTCCCTGGTTGATTATGAACAGCTGTTACAAATCTTTTGTGTTGATATTAAACTCCATAAGCCCAATGTTTATTTTGTTAACTTTTCATTTTAGCTTTTTTACATTATTTGATTTTTCCTGGGGATGAGCTTATTCTAGAACTTATTTTTATCCCAGAAATTAGTTATTTCTAACATTTGAAGGAAATCGTTGGAGCCGTTTTTGAGATTAGTGTCGCAAGCAAGCAAGCAAGCAAACCTTACTCATATTAGAGTATAGGATTTTGCAGCGTTATGATCGTTTTAAAAACTATTGTAACATTTTAAAAAAACTTAAATGTCTCTTTGAGAAAACATGTCTAGTAAAATGTCTACATAATAGAGCATTACAGCATTCGTTCAAAAGAAGACACACAATGTCAGTTCAAAGCAAAGGTCGCTTAGACCGCAACATTTCCGCAACATTGGAGGCTGTCACCGCCAGAGCCTCATAAGTCACTCGCCGAGTCGCGGCCGGGTGGTGAGCTTTGATGGTGTTATAAAGCAACTGTTTTTGAGGAAATTTAGAGATACTATAGTAATATTTTGTCGTTCATAATCCAGTTAGTCACTAGATAATACCAGGGACATAACTACATCAGTAGTCCTAATCTCATCCAAAAGATTAATAGCTCAGATATTGAATTTTTAGGTATACGTACTGCTTGTCTAGTTTCATCAATGCCTAACTGAAGTAAAATATATATGTCTTAATGTTAACAATGTGCGTGTGTTCTTCGTAGTGTGTGTATTTGTCATCTTTAACTTTCGACAACGTCTACTGGACCGCTTCATAGTCACAGCTTGACTCTCGGACGACTTCCACGTGATCATGATACAACTTAGTATCGAAACCTGGTCGTAAAAAACGATAACAACAGACCTGGTCACGTAAAGGTAACATAAAACGACTATTTACATAAGTCTTACCAGTGCAGGGGCACTGGTAAGACCCCCTATTTATTCATATTTATTCAAATATGAATAAATATATTTATTTACTACATAGACAATGTGATTATCCCTACTTAAATTTTCATCGATTACGAACCAAGAAATTTTGTTTTATCTACTTAATCCAATTTGTAACTGTTCAATATTATATCGGGACAAAATTCCTATCTTGAATTTTTGTAGAAAACGAAATAATTTTTCCTTTTTTGGATTGAAGAAGAGATTGTTGTTATAAAGGAATTATTTTATTGCTGAGGAACTAACAAAAGATGATAATTTAATATTTTCCTTTGTTTTGCGTGAAAGTTTGATATTTCGACAGCCACATTCCAAAACATCATCAATTTATTTCCTCTTCACAAGACTTTCCTCTAAAACACCCTATAAGTTAGTTTACATACATCACACTGGATAGCAATTTAGTTCCCAGCATCGTCATATATGGAAGTTTATATAGACTTTTAAAATATACCTTTTATTGCTATTTGACTAAATGTATGTATTAACAAATTATATATTCAATTAGGAGTTGAAACTATACTTAGTTAAATAGAATAAATATAACGCACTAAACGAAGCAAACGTTATTTGCTTGGATAACAAGTTAAACCAGTTACTGTTTTAGCTCAGCAACGACATGACTGTATTGAATACTCTGCAGGTGTACAAGTTGTTATTGAGGCCAAAACTTTAGCTTCAGTAACTTATTTTTATGACAAGTCGCTCACACACTCCCCACTGTTGGTTACTACAAATTAGCCTCATGTTTATGGTCTTTCGAATTGCTTCGTAGCGGTAAAATAATCTATGGGGATAATAGTTTAAAATATGTCAATAGGATGGCACAACTCAGGAAGTTCCATTTAATGTTACTTGCAAATATTAGCCGATACATACTCGTACTCTTAGTTGTAAACCTTATAATATAACCTAAAAAGCTATGGAACACACACGGTTCCATTTTCTGGCTTTTACGGCCACTAGATCTCAAAGCCACGTGATTTAAAATTTGTTTCAGTTAAATACCAGATTTTTAAATCTCTAAGTCTGCAATATTCAATATTCAAGATTACAAATTACATGGCCTTCACAATATCAGTGATAAAAAGTGCCATAGAGTGTGGTCAGACTTGGATTGCCAAAGTCCCAATAATGTTTCCAACAATAAGAACCATGTTGAAGTTCACCAATAAATATCATATCGAATGAACCTTAAGAATATGCTTGTCTTTTGTAAAAATGCATTTTCTATACATATTTGATATTAAAGTATTCAAATTTCACCAAATATATTAACTTATTTTTGGGACACCCGGTATTATATTATAAAAATCGAATTCTATTTCCTTGAATAATGAATATTGATTGACCTATTTGATGTGTATAAATAATCAAATAGCTTTTTATAACGTTCAAAGCCCTAACGAAACGGTTTCAATATTACAGAGATAACGACTTGATTCATCAGCGATATACGCCAGCTCGTTATTGCATCTCGTTTACTGGATTCAGCAGAGGTTTTTGTTAAGCCAGCTTGTTAAAAACCAGCCCCCATTAAATAATCCCTCTCTCGAGTATATCTGTCGTTCAGATATCAAAATTCTCTTCAGGTGTACTCGATGACTCTACTATTTAAGTATTCACAACTCGTAAGGGTAGCTTTGGAATAGTACCCATTTGGCTTCAAAGCAATTGTTCATTATCCGTCATCAAAGACTCACCTGAAGCACTCTAAAGTAGGCCCACCAAACACAAACTGGTATCTGATGACAGAGTTGGATGCCTCTGAACAATGAATGAGCAATTGAATTACTTATCAGTGTAATCTTGCGATGTATTTTCCCCCTGTACGAATATATCCGCATGAAATGTTATTTAAACTCGCGGCGGACGGCTCAGCCTACAATGGCTGGGTTACTCCAGGGTTCCACTGACACACAGGGGTTCACGGACCGGACATCAACGCTGGCTTGGACTTGGCTCATAAACAAAACGTGAAACAAGATCACCACGCAAGTAGTTTAAATCACCACCAGACCCAAGGGCGAGGGAAGGCAAAATATGACGTCTCTGAAGTACGCCGCAACTCGGGCTTCGTCCCCTACTCGAGCCGACGACAATCTTCCCAGAGTGCCTGCAACACCGTGAGTGACACTATAAACCTCACTAAAATTATTGCCCACGAGTGTCACGGTCTTTAACTGCACGCACTAGTAACACAATGTACAGAACATACGACACACTTGTCTACTGAACATATTCACTATTGCCCAGGCTGTATAAAATCTACAATTACAATCTACAGTCTACAGTGAGCTGAATTCAAAATAAATAGCACAAATTTATAAAATCAAGTACAGTAGCTGGTCTTATGCTTTACTACTAAGCTACAAACTCGTGCAAATGCAAATAATTCTCCCTCGAAATTATTTAAATAAATTCACTTAAAAATGCTAAACAATTATTATACTACCAACACTACTCTACACTGCCAATGGACTCAGCCGGGCTTGTTCTATGTGACACAGATTGGCATCACACTTGACGTGTTGGTTCCTGCTCAGTACCGTCAGGCCTGTACAGGTTCTTGCTAGTAGCTCACTCAATGTTGAGCGCTAAGTTTAGAAATATATTAAATAAAAATACGTAATCACATATGTTTCACGCTACTGCCAATGTAAACCATATACTTTATGCCCCGCCTAGGCGGTAACTGAATAAAAGTTAGGCGGAGCCGTGGCTCATAAGGCTGCTCGGCAAGTACTGTCCAACCAAAAGTATTAGAATATTTTAATACTCTGAATAATTATTATTGCTAATAATAATAGTATTAATAACGGTGTCACTCGCCAACTAGCGGGTCACAGCCCAACTCAAAACGCAGATCTCACTGCACAGCACGATACGTCTCTAACGATCCCCGCAATACAGCACGCACCAAACTTGTCAGACACGATCACTACCGGACCTCAGGTCGAACTGCTCTCCGTAGCGGCGGGACACCCAGTCCAATAAGCGCTGATAAGCTGGGTCAACGTGCAACCGGCCGCTCGCCACCACTGCCTGCTCATCTGCCGCTTGGCTGGATTACCACGGCAACGAAATCAAACCTTCTTTCATCCCCCCCAACAAGTAAACGACTTGTTACAAACTTAATAATAGTAAATATTAAAAGGTTTAACCGTAAAATCTCTATACTGTGTATAAAAAACAATTTTTGTTTGATTGTCAGTTTATCCTTTATGCGCTCCTATACCTCTCATCCAATTGCGATGAAGAAACTATACATGGTAATAAAGGCTAACTCTTGGAAATTTTCTACCATCTTATTGAAGTCCTAGGACCTTAGGGCTGTGCCTCACTAAATTTTTTTAAATTATTAATGTAAACCTTATGTAGTAATGATTTAGTTTAAGTTTTCATGGTAAAAATATGTTTAACAATAGTAAGAAACGGGAATCAGGAAAAAACACGCAAACGAAGTCACGTCAGGTAGCAGCTAGTTTAGAATAACAAGATTTTTAAACAATTATAAGCAATATATTTGTAATTTTGACTTTCTCCCCCTATCCATAGTAAATGTAGAAAGTATTATTTTCGTCAACATTTTTGAATTTGAGTTGAGTTGAACCCAAGAAAGTGGTTTTTACGTGATGTCTGTCTGCGTCTGTCTGAGTGAGTGTGTGTGTGTGTGTGTGTGTGTGTGTGTGTGTGTGTGTGTGTGTGTGTGTGTGTGTGTGTGTCCGTGTGTGTGTGTGTTTGTGTGTCTGTGCGGATGTGTACAGAGCTAGAGCCCTAACCAATGGTCCGATTTTTATGAAATTTGGTATGTAGGTACTAATCCACGATATCTACAGGCGTTTTTTTCATTTTTTAGAATATTTTATTTTTAAGGGTAATTATCCCCCAAAAAAACATGAAAAATCAAAATTTCTTTAAAACGGCTCCAATGATTTTGATTAAACTTTAATCGTTTGTAGAAAATTCGTTCCCAAACAAAATGATACCACCCGCATATCTGTAAAAATTTGGGTTCAGAAATTACATGACTTAAAACATCAAAAATTCAGGTTTTTATTTTTCATAAAAAACATAAATATAAAAAATTATTACTATTCACCATTAAAAAGAGCTCAAAAAACTAAATAATTTGGTATCCTGAATTACTATTCTACGATTGCTGGTTGCGGAGAAAATTTAAATTTTCATTTTGCGGTATACGCAGTACGTTGTCCAATGTTATTCTTATGGGGAATACAAAAATTACAATTTCCAAAACAGGGATTTGTGTGGATTTTTTTGAAAACAATCTGTTTAAACGATTTTCTGTACATTCGACCGTGATTTGTATTATATATTTAGTAAATTAAAAGTAATTTATTCATTACAGCTGGGCTAAAGGGAGAAAGTATGTGTCAGTTTCCTGATACCGTTTATTAACAAAAGTGATATCCACAAACACCAACTAAAGCTGTGATAGTCACAATCGTTTTGAATGTCTAAAGGCGGTCCCACACTTCTCGCGAACAGGCCTGATCATTCGGCCTAATGTTCGGATTATTCGCGAGAAGAGTGGGCGCTGCACGAACTTTAATATTCGGGAAAATGCTCGGTCGAATGTTCAGGCCTGTTCGCGAGAAGTGTGGGACCGCCTTAAGTACTGTTATCTTAAGTTTCAATGTTTTTCTTTTACTTGGACAAACCGATACGTGGATTGATATTTAATATTTTATGACTTTTAGATTTTGTTAGGAAAACATTTTTTTTCTTCCAAGAACCATTTTTTTCTACAGGTTCAGACGTTTTCTGACTTATTTGGAATAATCCAGAATAAATTATTGTCTAGTGAACTTAGTAAAACATATGAATTTAACTGGTCATTAATTGTAGTTTCTCCTAATTTATATGATTGGCCGCTATATAATACTTAAACATTAGACACAAGCACCATGTACAAGTGTTAAGGACAAATTCTAAACCCAAGAAGTCGTTTCAATAAAGCATGTCATTTACTCCTATTGCCTTGGAAATTAAAAACTGCAAACCAAAAAAGTTAATTTTTAATGTTACTTTCTGGATAGTGCCTTGCTGAAGAATATTGATTTTAAGAATTGATATGGTAATTAATTGACATTTATTCTAAGGTATATGATTGACTGCTATATATGACTTCAGGAAAATTACACACGTGCGATGAGCACCACGCACTAACCGTTCAGCCCAGTAAATCGTGTCGATAATATTTGTAATTTACTTTTGTTAACTTGGAAACTAAAAACTGAAAATGGTACTTTTTAACCATTATTGTCTATTCTTATAAACTGCACTGAAGAAAGTAACGACAAGTTGGGCTTTCTTTGCTTAGCTACTGAGTTTTTATATATTATTCGAGTGCTGTTCATAAATTTCTCGTAGATATCTCGTAATTTAGGCAAGCTAGTAACCAAGTAAAAGATCTTTTACCTTGTACGAGCTAACATATTGAAACCAATCTATACAAAATATATTGGTTTCAATATGTTTTGGCTATATAAAACTTGTAAAACTATTCTTTTGATTTTAGGATCAAAGAAATGTTGCATCCTACATAAAAACTCGTTTTTTACCTAGGTAACTCAACTTCTAAGTAAAACTATTGACGTAATGGTTTTGAGAACCAATTATATAAAGCTTAAGCAGCAAGGTATTTCAATTTATTAATATACAGACTAGATATTACCCGCAGGCTTCGCCCCGCAAATGATTTATAAAAACTATGACAGTTGTGTGTGCTGCATTTTGTGGTTAGCCCGAGGAACCACTACGAATCAAGATCAGCTGTTTGTATTTTCACCAGCGCATACAAAAATGAATATCCATAAGGATTGCATGGGAACTGAACCCCTTGGGGCAAAGCCCTTTCGATTTTTCGCAACTTTAAAATACCTATATGTTACTCAGGACTATCAATTACCTCTCTGCCAAAATTTAAGCTCAATCAGTCCAGTGGTTAGAGCGTGATTGAGCTACAAATATCTAAACAAACATACAAACTTAAAAACGTTCACATTTATAATATTAGTATGATAAATTTAGATGATTGTAAGAAGTCTCTGTTTTTATTATAAGTGATAAATTCACGTATATTATACGTGTAAGAAAAAAATATGATAGTAACGTTTAAATCATTTCAACTAAATACTGCAATAAGAATTTAAATGTCATTTCTTAGTATGTGAAGTAAAATAAAAGTGTTGATACGTGCTTCACAAAAGGAAAGAGCTTCTTTGTCTTGTCAAATCGAACGTTAACTTATTTGATCCCTGGCTTCTGACCTTGTCGGTAGATGAAACTTCCTTCAAAAATATTCCCCAACGTTCCTTTTTCGTTTACAAGTCATTTGGTGTTTGAACATTTAAGAATAGTAATCGAGCTGAATTTGTGAATTTAAGAAATATTACTATTTTTAATTTTTACTTGTTTTGCATAAACTTTTAAATCTTACATTTTCTTTAAGTTATCTATAAGCTAGTAAACCGAATAACCAAGCAAGATAGTAACCAAGTAAAAGCTTCACAATGTACCGCTCTAACAAATACATTTGCGAGAGTGCATAGTTATATATATGATGTAAATGTGTAAAATTGTATATATATAGTTTTTTATGTTGTTTTTTATTACAAATACTGGTATTAATTATCCATACCGCATACTACAAACTAAATATTGCTTTCACAGCACTAAAATATTGTTATTCATATACTACTCTATCTAACGTATCCAATTCAATTTGTTATCCTTCAAAAAATAATATTGCTAAAACTACTGAGCTGGAGGCATTGGAAGTGTATTGTATTGTAAAGGTTTTCTACGACACGGGTAATATTGCTTTCTCTTACGAAAGCTAGGGTCTACTAGTATATTCCTAGAACTAGACATAACGAGTTCACTGCAACTCCATGTAAACAAACAACAAAGAAACATCAAACGGATTTTATGATCTGTTTTCTCCAGAAAATAAACTTAAGCGATTTGAAAAGAGTTAACTCTAACCGTTTTATTTATTGTCAGTAATTAAAGTTCTATAGGTTCTCCAAAACACGGAAACATAGGAAAATAATCAATTGATACTGTCAGACTTATCAATGCTGTTAATTAGTTTCATAAAGTTTCTCTTAGAATTGTCTGAAGGAAGAATAACTCATTCATAAAAAGTTTGAAAGGATATTTGGTTATCTGGGATTTTATATTCCTAGCTACGATAAAGCTATTTTAAACCACGATGTAAGCTCTCTAATACAATAAGTATGAATTTTAAAACAACTATAATTTTTAAAAGAAAATATGTAAGTTTGGACTCATAATCGCTATAATCATAATCATGCAATATAAAGCTGCAAGAAAGCTAGAACATTTCTGGAGTATTAATTTTATTGTCTATTATTTATAAAAACGACTATTTCGTAATCTACTATGTTTGGAAACAGAATAATTAACCTAAAATACGTACGATTTTATCGTATCAACGAGTTCGCACGCAGCACGCTGACGTGAGGGAAGTGAATTTCCACATAAAAACTTTTAAAACATAAAATTAGTGTAAAAACATACTTGTATTCCAATTTTATTGACATCTGAAAACATTGATTTTGTTGGCTGTTCTGATGCTCCTGGTTTCATTTACCTGCAAAGCTGGGAATACAGTTTTGCGCATTATAATGTTAGGAGAAGGTCCAGTCAGGCTTGAAAGTAGGCATGAGGTTACTGGGGATGATAAAAGTACTCTAAAAAATGAGTAGCAGGCTTTTCTAGTGTAAAACCCCCATAAGACAACGTCCTGTGTTTAGTCGAAACACATTTTCTTTAATAACTCGGTAAATGTTTATGCTAGAATGAGGAGGGAGGGCTTAAAACTTTCGTCTCACTAATTCCCATCTTTTTAAATGCATTAATTTTACATTTAGGGCTTTTTAGATCCTTTTTGGGCCCAAAAACTCGAAATTTGAAAGATTAATCCCCAAAAAATGGGTTTGGAGTTTTACGATTCTTTTGCCCGACGAACTTGTCCAACTGATTTCAGAAAGGAACGTCCCTACCAAATTTGAAGATAATCGGACAAAAAATGCGACCGCTAGAGTGCAAACACACACACACACACACACATATATATATATATATATATATATATATATATACATATTTTATATATATATATAAAATTTTGAACGACCCCCCAAAACGTGTTCAGGGGGTCACGTTAGGAACTTCTATGGCGGTCCTGGGCTTAAGTTTCACCGTGCGGGTCATGTTAATAGTTCACTTTCCAAAGGAAATTCACTAATAACATTTTAAAGTAGGATAACCTTGAGATTTCTTGGATGTTACAGCTCAGTTTTTAAGGAATCATTATATTAAAAGAATAAGGCGATTTTTGTGCAGAAGATTATGATCAAACTACAGGGTCATTTTTATTATTTACGTGTCGTTTAAAAGCCCTTAACGTCTAGATGTGCCTTTTGGGGGTTTCAAGTAAGTCCGTGGAACCAGAAACCCATGGGAAGCCCTCGAAGTACGGTTTTGGCCCATTTAAATAATATTGGATAGCAAATCAAAAAAAAGAAGCAGAACAGCTTGGTTTAAAGATGCAAATATGACATATGATTTGCTAGTACTTATAAACTTTAAAGAAGCTACGTTAACAAAGGTCTGTCTTTCTCTTACTCTACCTGAATTTTACACTCATTAATTAGTGAATTTCCTTTGGAAAGTGAACTATTACCATGACCCGCACGGTGAAACTTAAGCCCGGGACCACCATAGAAGTTCCTAACGTGACCCCCTGAACACGTTTTGGGGGGTCGTTAAAAATGTTATATATATATATACATATATATATATATATATGTGTTTGCACTCTAGCGGTCACATCTTTTGTCCGATTTACTTCAAATTTTGTAGGGACGTTCCTTTCTGTAATCAGTTGGACAAGTTCGTTGGGCAAAACAATCGGAAAACTCTAAACCCCTTTTTTGGGGATTAATCTTTCAAATTTTGAGTTTTTGGGCCCAAAGAGGGTCAGAAAAGCCCCGGATTCAAAATTAATGCATGTAAAAAGATGGGAATTAGTGAGGCAAAAGTTTTAAGTCCTCTCTTTTCATTGTAGCATAAATATTTACCGAGTTATTAAAGAAAATGTGTTTCGACTTAACACAGTACGTTGTCTTATGGGGGTTTTACACTAGAAAAGCCTGTTATTCCTTTGTCAGAGTACTATTATCATCCCCAGCAACTCACGCCTACTTTCAAGCCTGCCTGGACCTTCTCCTAACATTATAATGCGCAAAATTGTATTCCCAGCTTTGCAGGTAAATGAAACCAGGAGCATCAGAACAGCCAATAAATCAATGTTTTCAGATTTCAATAAAAATTGGAACACATGTATGTTTTTGCACAGATTGAGATTGAGTTTTAAAAGTTTTTATGTGGAAATTCACTTCCCTCACGTCAGCGTGCTGCGTGCGAACTCGTTTTATTTTAATTTCATAGTTCCTTTGGTTTTTTTTAACTACCAAACAAACCTTTTAATGTTAAAACAAAAATCGGTAACCGTCCCTGCTTTCCTACATCACCATTTAATACACGACAAAAACATGTACGTATTTCAGGAGGATATGAATTGGGAATTTGCATATTAATAGATTTAAAAAGCTAGTTACTAAGACATATTTGGTCTATCCGTTTTGGTACTCCCTGAACCCAAAAAAGTGATTTTACGTGATGTCTGTGTGTCTATCTATCTGTCTGTCTGTATGTCTGTCTGTATGGATGTGTACAGAGCTAGAGCCCTAACCAATGGGCCGATTTTTATGAAATTTGGTATATAGGTACTAATCCTCGATACCTCCAGGTTTTTTTTATTTTTTTTTATTTTTATTTTTAAGGGTAATTATTCCCCAAAAATTGAAACAACAAACAACATGAAAAAAACAAAAAACATGAAAAATCCAAATTTCTAAAAAATGGCTCCAACGATTTTGATTAAACTTTAGTAGTTTGTAGAAATTTAGGTTTCCAACAAAACGGCACCACCCGCATTTCTGGGAAAATTCTGGTTCAGAAATTACAGGACTTAAAACATACAAAATTCAGTTTTTTGATTTTTCATAAAAAACATAAAGGTTAAAAATATTACTATTCACCGTTCAAAATAGCTCAAAAAACTAAATAAATTAGTAATTTGAGTTACTTTTCTACGATTTCTAGTTGCGGAGAAAATTGAAATTTTCATTTAGCGGTAAACGTGGTACGTTGTCCAATGTTATTCTTATGGGGAATACAAAAAAGATTTCTCTCTTATTTACTGATCAATTTAATTAAAACTTGATATACAGGTCAAGTTAGCATTGCCCAACATAGGGTGTTCGAAATATGTTGCCATTTAACCCGGTGGGGGACAAGGGGGCATTTCCCCTCTCAAAACAAATGTGTGTAGCAATGGATTCTATAGTGCCTCCCAAAAAGGGATTTGGGTGTATATTTCTGAAAACAACTATTTCAGACAATTTTCTGTACATTAATACATACTTCATATTCTATATTTAGAAAATAACTAATAATTTTTTCATTAAGGTTTGGCTAAAAGGGAAAAAGTATGTGTCAGTTTCCTGATACCGTTTGTTTATTTTATATGACTATATTAAATATTTTTATCAGCAATGAGATCTCTTTATAACTAAGAGCAAATGGGTAAGAGAAAAATTAATACAGGACAGCGTTCTACCACTTGTCCTCCTGGGGGGCCACAGCTTACGACACTTGTAAACCTCAACAGTCCTACTGGGAAGCAGCTCAGCGTTCTGCCCCTTGTGCTGAGGATAATGTCGGGCAACAGCTTACGACACTTGTAAACCTCAACAGTCCTACTGGGAAGCAGCACAGCGTTCTGCCACTTGTGCTGAGGATAATGTCGGGCAACAGCTTACGACACTTGTAAACCTCAACAGTCCTACTGGGAAGCAGCTCAGCGTTCTGCCACTTGTGCTGAGGATAATGTCGGGCAACAGCTTACAACACTTGTAAACCTCAACAGTCCTACTGGGAAGCAGCTCAGCGTTCTGCCCCTTGTGCTGAGGATAATGTCGGGCAACAGCTTACGACACTTGTAAACCTCAACAGTCCTACTGGGAAGCAGCACAGCGTTCTGCCACTTGTGCTGAGGATAATGTCGGGCAACAGCTTACAACACTTGTAAACCTCAACAGTCCTACTGGGAAGCAGCTCAGCGTTCTGCCCCTTGTGCTGAGGATAATGTCGGGCAACAGCTTACAACACTTGTAAACCTCAACAGTCCTACTGGGAAGCAGCTCAGCGTTCTGCCCCTTGTGCTGAGGATAATGTCGGGACACAGCTTACGACACTTGTAAACCTCAACAGTCCTACTGGGAAGCAGCACAGCGTTCTGCCACTTGTGCTGAGGATAATGTCGGGCAACAGCTTACAACACTTGTAAACCTCAACAGTCCTACTGGGAAGCAGCTCAGCGTTCTGCCCCTTGTGCTGAGGATAATGTCGGGCCACAGCTTACGACACTTGTAAACCTCAACAGTCCTACTGGGAAGCAGCACAGCGTTCTGCCACTTGTGCTGAGGATAATGTCGGGCAACAGCTTACGACACTTGTAAACCTCAACAGTCCTACTGGGAAGCAGCACAGCGCTCTGCCACTTGTGCTGAGTTAAATATGGCGGGCAACAGCTTACGACACTTGTAAACCTCAACAGTCCTACTGGGAAGCAGCTCAGCGTTCTGCCCCTTGTGCTGAGGATAATGTCGGGCAACAGCTTACGACACTTGTAAACCTCAACAGTCCTACTGGGAAGCAGCACAGCGTTCTGCCACTTGTGCTGAGGATAATGTCGGGCAACAGCTTACGACACTTGTAAACCTCAACAGTCCTACTGGGAAGCAGCACAGCGTTCTGCCACTTGTGCTGAGGATAATGTCGGGCAACAGCTTACGACACTTGTAAACCTCAACAGTCCTACTGGGAAGCAGCTCAGCGTTCTGCCACTTGTGCTGAGGATAATGTCGGGCAACAGCTTACGACACTTGTAAACCTCAACAGTCCTACTGGGAAGCAGCACAGCGTTCTGCCACTTGTGCTGAGGATAATGTCGGGCAACAGCTTACGACACTTGTAAACCTCAACAGTCCTACTGGGAAGCAGCTCAGCGTTCTGCCACTTGTGCTGAGGATAATGTCGGGCCACAGCTTACGACACTTGTAAACCTCAACAGTCCTACTGGGAAGCAGCACAGCGTTCTGTCACTTGTGCTGAGGATAATGTCGGGCCACAGCTTACGACACTTGTAAACCTCAACAGTCCTACTGGGAAGCAGCTCAGCGTTCTGCCACTTGTGCTGAGGATAATGTCGGGCCACAGCTTACGACACTTGTAAACCTCAACAGTCCTACTGGGAAGCAGCACAGCGTTCTGTCACTTGTGCTGAGGATAATGTCGGGCAACAGCTTACGACACTTGTAAACCTCAACAGTCCTACTGGGAAGCAGCTCAGCGTTCTGCCACTTGTGCTGAGGATAATGTCGGGTCACAGCTTACGACACTTGTAAACCTCAACAGTCCTACTGGGAAGCAGCACAGCGTTCTGTCACTTGTGCTGAGGATAATGTCGGGCAACAGCTTACGACACTTGTAAACCTCAATAGTCCTACTGGGAAGCAGCTCAGCGTTCTGCCACTTGTGCTGAGGATAATGTCGGGCCACAGCTTACGACACTTGTAAACCTCAACAGTCCTACTGGGAAGCAGCACAGCGTTCTGCCACTTGTGCTGAGGATAATGTCGGGCAACAGCTTACGACACTTGTAAACCTCAACAGTCCTACTGGGAAGCAGCTCAGCGTTCTGCCACTTGTGCTGAGGATAATGTCGGGCAACAGCTTACGACACTTGTAAACCTCAACAGTCCTACTGGGAAGCAGCACAGCGTTCTGCCACTTGTGCTGAGGATAATGTCGGGCAACAGCTTACGACACTTGTAAACCTCAACAGTCCTACTGGGAAGCAGCACAGCGTTCTGCCACTTGTGCTGAGGATAATGTCGGGCAACAGCTTACGACACTTGTAAACCTCAACAGTCCTACTGGGAAGCAGCACAGCGTTCTGCCACTTGTGCTGAGGATAATGTCGGGCAACAGCTTACGACACTTGTAAACCTCAACAGTCCTACTGGGAAGCAGCTCAGCGTTCTGCCACTTGTGCTGAGGATAATGTCGGGCCACAGCTTACGACACTTGTAAACCTCAACAGTCCTACTGGGAAGCAGCACAGCGTTCTGCCACTTCTGCTGAGGATAATGTCGGGCAACAGCTTACGACACTTGTAAACCTCAACAGTCCTACTGGGAAGCAGCACAGTGTTCTGCCACTTGTGCTGAGGATAATGTCGGGCAACAGCTTAAGACACTTGTAAACCTCAACAGTCCTACTGGGAAGCAGCACAGCGTTCTGTCACTTGTGCTGAGGATAATGTCGGGCAACAGCTTACGACACTTGTAAACCTCAACAGTCCTACTGGGAAGCAGCTCAGCGTTCTGCCACTTGTGCTGAGGATAATGTCGGGCCACAGCTTACGACACTTGTAAACCTCAACAGTCCTACTGGGAAGCAGCTCAGCGTTCTGCCACTTGTGCTGAGGATAATGTCGGGCAACAGCTTACGACACTTGTAAACCTCAACAGTCCTACTGGGAAGCAGCTCAGCGTTCTGCCCCTTGTGCTGAGGATAATGTCGGGCAACAGCTTACGACACTTGTAAACCTCAACAGTCCTACTGGGAAGCAGCTCAGCGTTCTGCCACTTGTGCTGAGGATAATGTCGGGCAACAGCTTACGACACTTGTAAACCTCAACAGTCCTACTGGGAAGCAGCACAGCGTTCTGCCACTTGTGCTGAGGATAATGTCGGGCAACAGCTTACGACACTTGTAAACCTCAACAGTCCTACTGGGAAGCAGCTCAGCGTTCTGCCACTTGTGCTGAGGATAATGTCGGGCAACAGCTTACGACACTTGTAAACCTCAACAGTCCTACTGGGAAGCAGCACAGCGTTCTGCCCCTTGTGCTGAGGATAATGTCGGGCAACAGCTTACGACACTTGTAAACCTCAACAGTCCTACTGGGAAGCAGCTCAGCGTTCTGCCCCTTGTGCTGAGGATAATGTCGGGCAACAGCTTACGACACTTGTAAACCTCAACAGTCCTACTGGGAAGCAGCTCAGCGTTCTGCCACTTGTGCTGAGGATAATGTCGGGCAACAGCTTACGACACTTGTAAACCTCAACAGTCCTACTGGGAAGCAGCTCAGCGTTCTGCCACTTGTGCTGAGGATAATGTCGGGCCACAGCTTACGACACTTGTAAACCTCAACAGTCCTACTGGGAAGCAGCACAGCGTTCTGTCACTTGTGCTGAGGATAATGTCGGGCAACAGCTTACGACACTTGTAAACCTCAACAGTCCTACTGGGAAGCAGCTCAGCGTTCTGCCACTTGTGCTGAGGATAATGTCGGGCCACAGCTTACGACACTTGTAAACCTCAACAGTCCTACTGGGAAGCAGCACAGCGTTCTGCCACTTGTGCTGAGGATAATGTCGGGCAACAGCTTACGACACTTGTAAACCTCAACAGTCCTACTGGGAAGCAGCACAGCGTTCTGCCACTTGTGCTGAGGATAATGTCGGGCAACAGCTTACGACACTTGTAAACCTCAACAGTCCTACTGGGAAGCAGCTCAGCGTTCTGCCACTTGTGCTGAGGATAATGTCGGGCCACAGCTTACGACACTTGTAAACCTCAACAGTCCTACTGGGAAGCAGCACAGCGTTCTGCCACTTGTGCTGAGGATAATGTCGGGCAACAGCTTACGACACTTGTAAACCTCAACAGTCCTACTGGGAAGCAGCTCAGCGTTCTGCCACTTGTGCTGAGGATAATGTCGGGCCACAGCTTACGACACTTGTAAACCTCAACAGTCCTACTGGGAAGCAGCACAGCGTTCTGCCACTTGTGCTGAGGATAATGTCGGGCAACAGCTTACGACACTTGTAAACCTCAACAGTCCTACTGGGAAGCAGCACAGCGTTCTGTCACTTGTGCTGAGGATAATGTCGGGCAACAGCTTACAACACTTGTACGTCACAACACTCCTAAAAAATCACAGTGCTCTACTACTTGTGAATATTTTACCTGTCACCAAATATTTGTTTAAATTTTACCCTTAATTTAATATTCAATGATCACACCAGTTTAAACAAATGACATTTTAATATTTATTTTTAAGATAATACACGACTGAAATACAAAAATAATTATTTACAAATAAACCCATGGATTATTTCCTAAGCAAGAATACCTAATCTTTATAAGCCCTATCATAGTCCAATCTATGGTCACAGCGACTACGATCTTACAATACAGCGATTGCACATGTAAACCCACCTACTCAAGTGTGTAAGACAGCGTTCTGTCACTTGTCTACTTCCTAAGGCTGTGGCTTGGAAGATACTGAATTGAAAATGACAGATCGCCACCATATCTGGGTTCATAGCTAGCTTATGGGCGAATACGTTTTAAAATTCGGCCAGGCTACCATTATAACTTTCATAATACCCCCGTCTCAGCAAACCTGCGTACTCAGCAAATTTCCGATATACATTTTTGTCTTCATACTAAATAAAGCCGCTTACCAAGTTTCATAAAAATATATTAACAAATAAGCGTTATTTTAATTATTCTACATAAGAATAACATTGGGGATGAGTATGTAGGTTTGCTGACACAATTTTGATGCAAATATCAATACAATTTAACTAGGTGAAGCCACATACCAAGTTTTATCAATATTCATTTATGAATAAGTGATATATACCATTTAAATCATTCTCCGTAAGAACAACATGGGGCTGAGTAAGCAGGTTTGCTGCAAAAGGATCGCAAAATATGGGTTTTCATTCAAATATCAATATAACTCATGAAGCCACATACCAAGTTTCATCAATCTACATTCATAAATAAGCGATGTATACCATATTTTAATTATTCTCCATAAGAATAACACGGGGGATGAGTACGAAGGTTTGCTGCAACAAGGAGCACAACAAATGGGTATTTATGCAAGTATCAGTATATCTCAACAAGAGGTGAAACTACTTACCAAATTATATTAATTTATGACATAATTAAGGGAGACATAGTATATGACTTATTCTCCATAAGAATAACATGGGGGCTGAGTACGCAGGTTTGCTGCTACAGGAAGTATCGGTAAAATTTGATTTTTGTGAAAATAAGAATAGACAACAACCAGATGAACCCACATTTCAAGTTTCATTAATACTTGTTCATTAATAAGCGAGATATAAAATTTTACTTATTCTCCATAAGAGTAACATTGGACAACGTACTTTGTTTAGCACTCGGTAACCAATTGAAGTAAAGCGACGATCAAAATACCAAATTTTTCAAGCTAAATTTAATGGTCTAAAAAAGTTTGGGTTTAAAAATAATTAAATGTAGAAAATTCAAAAAACAATTTTTTGGGTACAAAACCCCCCCAAAACCCCCTTTAAAATAGAGCGGCCTGTATGGTTCTCGAACTTATGAAAAAATATCCTCCCTTACACGTTTGTACAAATTTCATCAAGATCGGACCATTTTTACGAAAGTTATCGTGCCTACGGACACATATATACTTATATATATATATATATATATATATATATATATACATATACACATATATGTGAATTTTAACGAATGGTGTTTTTGGCATCTGGGGGCCTCAAAACAAAAAGTTATCATGGTCTCGGGCTTAAGTCTTACCATGCTACGGTACGGCTACGGTACGGTACGGTGGGGCTTCGGTAATAGCTTCTTCCCTATAGGGGAATTTCACTAAAACTAGTGCAATCTTTTAGTTTCACATTACAACATTTTCTTTCATTCAGAATGCAAATTTGTGTTGAAGGAATTCTAATTCATTATATCCTCAAATAATTATTCTACCCAGAGTTCATCCGTAACATAGCGCTGAACTGTCAAAAAGTTGTTTGATCTAAACGGGAACTTGCTAGAGGAATACATATCTATGGATGTTGAATAACTTATCTTTATTTAATTATTCCAATGTATAAACTAATATGTAGTGAAATTATCTGTGAGTATATCTACAACGGTTCAGGTTAGTCTAAGTTAATATGTTAATTACAATAATGCACAGGCTAGATAGGTTATGCAGGCCTATCTTGAAAATTAGGTCATTACAATCATAAATATGTAGCCCTAGTGCATTCCAGAATTGAGTGTACTTTTATACTTTTGTTCATGAGTGGAAAGTTTTCATTTATGCGAGGACCAAAATGTATAGCCCATAAACTAATCAACCGGACATACCAGGATCCCCATCCCACAGTGGCTAACTTTGATAACATAGGATATAGGGGATTGTGACTAAGATCCATACATATAATCCAATGATGTGGTGACAAGTCGCAGTCAACACAGCGTGGTATTGGTTTGGAGCTTTTGGGTTAGAAATGTTCAATTGGTTTAATGCTTTGATTCTCGTTTTAAATGTTTACACGAGTAAAGGTATAACTGCAATTGAAATATCCTATCTAATAATGAAGAAAATTTAAAAGTGTTCATATTCCAAGAAAAACATTTGCCGGAAAATCTATCCACAGAGATTTTCAATTGTAGATATTCAATTATGGTAGTAATTGAATTCTTTGCTGATATTAACACAGAACCTTTCAACCCATCAATGTAATTTTTAAAGCAATTCTAATCTCGAGTTTAAATAATCGTAAAGGGAATTGTTAGTTAAATACATAAAAGTCTTGAAATAAAAGTAGAGAGCGGCTGGGAAATTGATGACGCAATCAACTATTATAAGGGATAATAAACCCTTGTTATTTGCTAGTAATTAGGTTGGTTTTGGTGGCTTACCTTTGAATAGCTCATTTAAGTATTATGTGGCAGATAATACTAATTGATTAATGTAATGTAAAAATGGCTGCTTTTATAAATAATACTTAACAGTACAATATTTTCAAGCCATTCCAGGCTGTTAATTTTGCTAAATACTAAGGAACTGTTTTAAGCCTAGACCAGTAATAAAAATCCAAATTTTTTCAGTCAAGCCATTTTGTCCAATCTCAATTGTTATATTCTACAACATTAAATGGTTACAGATGGAAAAAACTCACCACTGGATTGATGAGGCTGCCAGTCTACGAAATATTGGTAATTAGTTTCCTCAAGTTTCCCTTAGAATTGTCTGAAGGCAGGATAAAGAGTGTGATTTAACACGAGTATGAGGATTCACTCGCTTCGCTCGCTTCATCCAATTAATTCGCTAAGGGCAAAGAATAGTATCCACCCGTTATCTTGAGGGGCTTGTTATTCCAGTAGTGGTAATGATTAACTTTAACAATTACAGAAACTTTTAATTTAATTATTTTGTATTAACAAAGTATTATAAATTTAAAGTATGGATGGCTCAGGTATCTATCTTTAGAAATTCAAAATTGGTCTTTCAACAATTCTTACAACCACCCCGGGGGTTTGGTGCAAGTGTACGGGGATGATGGCGGCAATCCAGATCCAATTAAAGTTAACTCGCAGCCCCTTGTTAATTAAATACACAGCAGACTATACAATAGGCAATTAACCTTGATAATAGCTTCCCTCAGGAATATTCAGGTAGATAACCATTCTCTTTGTGTTATTGAATAACTTTCCACTGGTTGTTACTTAAATGAAGAAAGAGAAGAGTTCTAAATTAGAGAAAGTATGTAATTTCTTCTAATGTTTATTGAAAATGACTGGTATGGATAAAATAATACATTTTATTTTTACAGAATGCACGTGTATTTCAGTTCTAAGTGTTTTGTTTAGCGTATACAAATTATACATAGTTACAGTTATTTTTGTTTTTAAATTTTGCAGAGAAATAAATGTAACAAGTCACAGTTTTAATTTAAAATATCTCAGTGACGTTGTGTTTTTTGTGAAAGACATAACATGTAACAGATAAGCTATAGACAACCGAGAGGAAACCCCCGGTTGTTTATCCTTGCAGATAATAAAGAGCCGCGGGCTTCCTAAATAAAGTTTGACACTGGCTAAATTAAGCATCTGTTCTCTTTGCTTCATTTTACTTTTATACCGATGTGAATAATGATTTTACTGCTATTAAATTATTATCGTGGTTTGTTCTACCAATTTGGTTATAATTTTATATGAATATTATGTAAAGTAAAACGTTTTTTTCAGTAGTACTGTAATTGCGTTTAATGTGATTAAGTTGTGTTAAATATATTATCTTAATATATAAAATCCAAATACCACTGACTGACTCACTGACTCACTCATTCACTCATCACGAAATCTCAAAAACCACAGAACGGATTGCAATGAAATTTGGATCATACCTTCCTCTTGGGTCTTAGGGGCTCACTAACAAAAGGTTTTAAGAAAATCTCATAGGGCTCCGCCCCACGGGGAGTCAAAGTTCCAATCCTGTGTTATTCTTTTGGACATTCACTTTAAGTTTGAGCTGATGAAAATTCAAACAGCTGATCTTGATTCATAGTAGTTCCACGGGATAACCACATAACGCAGCACACACAACTCTCATAGTTTTTATAAATTATTTTTTGCGGGGCTGCAGGAATAGCTAGTTAGTGAATTTCCTTTGGAAAAGTGAACTATTAGCATGACCCGCACGGTGAAACTTAAGCCCGAGACCACCATAGAAGTTCCTAACGTGACCCCCTAAACACATTTTGGGGGGTCGCTAAAAACTTTATATATATATATATATATATATATATATATATGTATTTGCTCTCTAGCGGTCACAATTTTTGTCCGGTTTACTTCAAATTTGGTAGAGACATTCCTTTTTATAAACAGTTTGGACAAGTCCATTGATAAAAACAATCGGAAAAAATCTAACCCCCTTTTTTGGAGATTTTAAGTTTTTAAATTTTGGGTTTTTGGACCCAAAAAGGGTTAGAAAAGCCTCGAATGTACACTTATCGCACATTAAATTATTGTACGTAAAAAGCGAAAGATTTTAAGTCCTCCCTTATTATTCTAGAACAAGTATTTACCGAGTTATTAAAGAAAATGTTGATTGTCAAAATACAGTTGTTGTCTTATGGGGATTTTACACTGGAAAAGGCTGTTTTTCATATCTTAATATCATTTTAACACCCCCAATACCCCTATACCAACTTGTTAACCCGAATATACCTCCTTGTAACTTCATTATGTACAACACTGGCATCCTATTAGTGAATTTAAATATAACCAGGAACATCGGAACAGCCAAAAATATAACATTTTCAATTTACAAAAAAAATGTAACCAGTGATAGTTTAAACCCTTTATTTGATCTTTTTAAGGTTTTAATGCGGAAATTCACTTCCCTTACGTCAGCGTGCTGCGTACGATCTCGTTAATATATAAAACCCTCTCTTTTGATTTTTTCAATTTATCTTCAAAAGATCATTTAAAGCCAAACCCCTCTTGGGAACAGAATGAGTTGTAATACAATCTTTTTAACCTTTGATGACACCGTGAGTGAGAGAGCTTGTAGTAGGGGGTGTGGTGGCCAGCTGATTATAGTGTGGTCATCGGCGTGGCGCGGTGGTGCGGTAGGTACCGGAGGCTGCGTGGATAGCCGACAGTCGCATTGATAACGCTTCACACTGAGCTAACACTAGTGGTTGCCATGGCAACCGGAAGTCTCACTGCCACGGCGCTGCCCCTCATCCTCTTTTTCTCTTAACTATCTTCCCCTCACTCTACCCAAGGTTAAGAATCCCGTATTATAATGTTTTCTATCTATGGGACGTAAACACAAACGTTAATATAAAAACTATATACTAGCATTTTGATATTGTTGAAATCAAGCAATTCATTATTAAGATCAACCATCATGTTTGGTTTTGTGATTTACGTTTAAAATCCAGTAAGATAAAACCAGAAGATAAAACCAGAAGATAAATCCAGAAGATAAAACCGTAAACTTTATTTAAATTATTGGATTTTAAAAGATCATTCAACAAATATTTCCCAGCACTATTACAATTTTGAATCACAGGAAGTAACTCGCTGACTTGAAACATCCAATGTTGGCAGTGCAGTAAATGAAAAGCCACCCTCGGCCAACAGTGTGGGGTGAGCCAGTGGCTCTTTGCCAAATAAGGGACTTTGCCTTGCGATACTTTTATTGCGGCTTTCAGCTCTTTCTGATGAAAATGGTGAATTGACTTGTTTTTACCTATACCTCAGTAATAATATGTTTTAGTATAAAAGAAAACCAAACATTTAGGTTTATCAATTAGTAAAATATTTTTCTAAAGTTTTACTTTAAGAAAGCAATAACTGCTTTAAGGACAAAAAGTACCGAGGGAAAAATTTTGAGGAATGGTAAAGTTTAGTTATTATTTTAAACTCCAAGCTTTCGTGCTTAACTTTGCAATTAAGTTTCAGCAAAGTATTTACGAGGTCATTTCATTATTAACCATCACATACATTTATACCAATCTAGTATATCAGTGACACTAAAGTAAATCACGTTAGTTATCAAATATCTTGCGACAAGTCAGAACGGGTTGTTATTAGGAGATTGTTCCATGTTTACTTTTATTTATGAATTTTGTAATAAGCGACCCTACAATTTATATATCGTTTTGTGTACTTGAGCAATGTTAATATTAACAAGTCAGGTGACTATTAAGAAATAACTCACTCGTCACTCAATAGAATATATGCCCTTTACAAGGAATTCCGTTCGTTAGACTTTACATTGGTTTTGAAAGTATGATTTGATTACTTTCAAGATAAATTAAATAATCTGTGTACTTTCATTAAATGGATATATATTCTAAATAGCTATACTTATTCTACTGTTACAATAATAATGTTGTTATCGTGGTAATTTGTCAGGGCTTTTCTATCCTCCCCTTATCTAGTCAATCATGAACAGTCAATCTGCCGTATTTACACAAAAAAGGACAGATAATCTACCAGTCCATGACTGAGTGTTAATATCACAAAACAGTTCGTCACATACTATTAAAAAACCTCTCACTGACAAATCTTCAAGGAAAAACCCAAATAAAAGAAAACCTTGTTTTCTCTGTGTTTTTGAACACCATATCATAATTTACTAACTTAATTTTGAGTAAAATATCTTGATTTATATAAAATCACTATCGAAAGTGTTATGTTTTAATAAAAGCTAAAAGTAAATTTAAGTAGTTTTAGTAAAAGCTAAAAGCTAAAAGTAATGAATCCATGTTTCGAATCATTAAACAAATAAAATACACCCGTATTAGTTGAATAATTATCTAGTTTAAATAATGTTTACACTTTTTATTATTTATTCATTTGATTTATTTTTATTGCCAAATGTATTCTATCTTTCATTAACCCATTGAGGTAGTAATTTTATTCTATTTGCAGTAACCTATAACGGGAATTGATTGGTGCTGCACTCTAGTAGCAAAATATGTAACTAATGACCGCGGGCGTCTACGGTTCTATCCGCTAAGGGCGCGGACTGACTGAAAAACCTTAATATCGCCGCCAGGCCTTTGGTCGTGTTAGCTGAGTTGGCGACGTCGTGGAAACACCTTGGCCAGGTGGTGGTGATACGATGTTCGTGGGTTCGATTCCCGCACACGACCAAATCTGACCAGTTGTCAGTACCTCTCAATGAGGTACTCCGATTCACAGGTTAATAAAATTACAAGTAAGGAACTAGACCAGCTCGTATGTCTACGCCACTGGGTTACCAATGAAACACCTCATGAAAAATGCATTGTCGATTAATCCGTTGCAACAACCAATTATGATACGTTTACGTTCCAATTGATAGATTCCCTCTAATAGATTTATAATAACACAATATGCTTTACACAAGTATTTAAATTAAAATTATCAGTGATTTTGACATTTAATATTATCTCTGTACAATAGTAACATGTTTTATATTACGTATTTGCATATATCTACGTAAAAATATATTTTGCAAGGTTCGTTGAAAATATGACGAAAAATAAATAACTTTTTAGATAAAATATTTGCAAGAATAGAATAAGAATACGAACAACTTTATTTCCTAAATATATTGTACAGTGAAATCGGTTACATAACATGATGCACCAAAGCATACTACATAGTTCGAAATAGCTGAGGAATTAAATGGGGACTTAAGGCTCCGGTCTACCCTACAGAGAAATTTGCGCCATCGAGTGGAAATACCTTGTAAGGATAGGGGAAATGAGCGGTGCGGAGGTCCACTGGATTCCTGTTTGCGGCTATGACAATTAAGTTATAAACTGGATTCGATAGAATAAAGTTAATTCTACTCATGTTCTTTTTAGAATTTCAAAATAATGTTTCTGCCTTAAGTTGTTGTAGTTTGAAAAAGCTAATTTTGTACATTTAAAAGGGCTTGTAAATGCAACTCAGTTAAACAAATTAAAAAATTAATAAACACATCTGTATATAATACCTCCTCTTTTATATTATACTTTAACTTTAATTAAAGGATTTATATAGCAGTTGTAAAGAGGAGTCCTGAAAACCCTTTCCTAGCGCTGCCCAGAAGGGGTAGACCGGAGCCAAGCCTTAAAGCCAATGCCTGACTTTAGGTTCCATAAACTTAACATTTACCCATTCATATCATTACAAAAATTATAACAAATAAAAACTAAACACAATCTTGATAAACTTGTATGATACTTATATAAATATAAGGATAAAAGTAAATATAATAATAAATAATATTAAAAATAAAAGAATAAATATGTTTAATCTTACCTCATCGACTTACTCGTACACGTTAACTTACTTTGAAGTATTACTTAACAACTCCTAACTTACCACTTAAAAACTTCTCAACGTCTTTGAATTTTAGTATTCCGCCAGCTATACTTTAATATTCAGCCTAAACAACACAAAATGTTTACTTCTTATATTTTTCCGAAGTTCGACATAACAAATTGGTCAGCTGTTCTTTCAGTCTGGATTAAGACGTCTGGAGACCAAGACTTAACACTTTATATTGCTTAATTTAGATTAATCACTTTCCAAATTACATTTCAATTAATGACATTTTTGGACCTATGTAACTCACAGATATTTTATAATATGTTAAAAATGGTCGTGGATTTTTAAATTTTGAGTCATAACCTATGATTCTTCAATACATTGCATAATATCAATTTTCCTATAAAATATTAAATGTACTTTATAAGTGCCTTAAAGGGACAATTTTATGTCCCAAAAATAAAGACTAGGATTGTTAAATTTTTTTCTTCACAAATATGGTCTATAGCAAGTTGAGTATAGTCCATAGAGTGATTTTATTATAGGGGGTCAAGCTAAGCTAATAGAATGGGATCAAGAAGAGTACAAGGGACAAACCTTGCAAGTATCACGTTGGTCAATTATTTGTCCCGTTATTTCACTTTAAAACTTCAGGTTTCTCGTATCAATAGTCCATATTTACCAAAAAGAGTCAATTTATTTACATATATTGCAGGTAGAATAGGTACCATAGGTACCATGTTAGGTATTTCCCATAGAAAACATATATATTATTAAGGCAAACACATGATAACAAAAATACAAGTGAAGAATTACAAAACTGTATTTGAAGCAATACACATAACAAATCTAACGACCAAAATTACTTATGGTGCATAGTATATAAAAAAATAAATATAAAATTTTTTAAGATTGTTAAATTAAAACAAATAAATAAAACCAGCTAAAAGGAACAATATAAAACTGTTAACCAGGTGAAGGAGGAAGGCGTTATAAATTATTTAAGCTAATGTACTCCGCTGTGGGGTTTCTTGGGTCTTCAGTGTTTTATCTAATCTGATTACACCCTCCTTAAAACACTTTAACCGGTCCTTTAAACCTCGATTATCCCCAGCATTACACCTTCTTAAATGTACTTTACTGTAAACTATCTCCTATTCTTCTTTCTTAATAATATATATTTATATAAATACCAATGCTACATTAGGTCTGTAAACTATTTTATATAGTTGAAGTTTAACACCTATATTCGTTTTATTTCTGCAGAAATAAATATAGTATAAATAATAATAATACTTTGTTAATAATTTACAATTTACCAATGACTCTGCTGTACAAATAGTTAAAAGGCAATCCTTTCAATTACTATACCATCAATCCAGGCTCTTCATTGGGCGTTCCAGTTAGCTCCTTGAAGACCATTGAAAAATGGCACAGGGCCGATTCCTTACCCACACTACTTTGAGAGCCTTCGCTCATTGCCTATCAACGTTTAAAAATCACATTGGTTGGCGTAATAACAAATTAAAATACCCCTGTCACAGCAAACCTACGTCCTCATTGAATTTCTATTGCATGTATATGTTTCTCACTACTACATAAAACCACTTACCAAGTATCATAAAAATACATTTATAAATAAGTGGTATTTAGTATCTATATTATTAATACGCTACATGCAAACTTTTTAAACAATAAGGCTTTTTTGTTTTAAGATTTACCCCCACATATTATACACTGAAATGCGCGACTAGGTGTGCAGATGTGCAAACTGGCTTTAGATTTTAAATTTAAGACATAGAACTCGAATATATCGCAAAAAACTGAAAATGTGCAACATTTCCAAAGATGTTTCGTTTGTTTTTATACCAAAATAATTGCACTTGTTAATAAACTATGATCACAAAATCAGCAAGAATACATCTATATATATATATAAATATAATAAATTTATACCGCCTCGAAATTTTGTTTTTGTCCATACGATTAGGCCCCTAACATGAAGAATGATTTTATTTTAATTTCAGCTGTTAATAAATTTTAGACAGGTAATCAGCAATAGTACATCTATCTTCTTACATTAGTACCTAGACCCAGCACCTTTCGTCGCACCAATAACAATATTATCACCATAACATGACAACGTTTTAAGGCCACTGGGGCGGATTCCTATGGTTGGAAAAACGTATTCATATATACTAACATGGTGGTATGGCCCAGGAGCAAAATTGAAAAACCGTTTTTGAGCATTTTAGATATCGTATTTTCATCGTAAGTATAAAATGGCCACTTTTGAGGCCATTGGAACAGAGCCCTGAGTCTTCGGGAAGGGGAACCGTATTAAAAGTATTTTTGGTACCCTACAACGAAGTATGGTGTGTGAGTGGTTTTGATGAGCCTTTTTCGCAATCAGCTGGAGTAATACTTTATTAGTATAGATCTTTTCTCCATAAGCTTATCGTAGCAATTTTTTAGCCACTGGGGTGGAGCCCTAAGGTCGGGGTCATAAAAAACTTACCCAAATGTTATGGATCAATGACAATTGGCTGAAATCCAGCAAAAAAACTGGAAGAATAACATGAACAATTGTCCGGGGGGGCGGAGCGCTAAGGTTAGTGGGTGGCGGGCATATCCAAAGTTGGGGCATCATTCAAGACATGCAGCTTTGTAATACCAAACCAAAAAAATCACACGACCAAATTGGACGTTCGGAAGTTTTAGAAGAAGCCAGTGGGCGGAGCCAAAGACCTTTTGGTCTCTCAACAACCAAAAGTGGTATGGTAAGGGAACAGATTTGAAGAGCCATTTTAAGCTATTTAGGAGAAACCTTTTCTCCATAAGAATAACATGGCACCTTTTGATGGAACTGGGGCGCTGCCATGAGGTCTGAGGGAAAAAATACACACAACTAATGTAGTTTTTAGAGAGATTTTGTAAACATTTAGATTTAATTAATATTAAAACATGTTTTTTTATATTTATTTTGATTTTATTGCTTTACTTATCTTCAATTGATTTGTTTTAAAACTGACAAAAATTTGCAATTTAATATTCGTGCGAATTCGCGCGGGCTCACCTATTTTTAATTATTCTCCATTAGAATAACATTAAGGCTGAGTACGCTGGTTTTTTGCAAAAGTTAAGATAAGAAATGAGTTTCTAAGCAGTTGTCTATATAACTCAACCAGGTGAAGCTACGCACCAAGTTTTACTAATATATGTTCATAATTAAGGGAGATATAAAACTTTACATATTCTCCGTAAGAATAACATTATGGCTGTGTATGTAGATTTCTATTTCCTGATACGGGGATAATCAACAAACAATACACCCATTGCAGAATACCTGCGTACTCAGCGAATTTCCAATACATCTATATTTTTCTCACTACCACATGAAGCCTTTTCACCAAGTTTCATAAAAATACAAGAATAAATAATTGAAGTGATATATGGCATTTTATTTATTCTCCATAAGAATAACATTGAAGGCTGAGTACGCAGGTTTGCTGTAACAAGAAACATAAGAAATGTGATTTTATGCAGTTATCAATATAACTTAACCAGGTGAAGCTACATACCAAGTTTTATTAATTAATGTTTGATGAATCAACATCTGTTTAGGATGCATCAAATTACAAATTTATTTTTTTAAGGTAGACATAAAAATTAATATTTTATGTTTTTTCATGTTAGCCCATTCATTTAACAACGGTTATATATGGTGTTTTGCCTGACACTAATTTGCACGTCATAAGTTTGAATTTACGTAAAGTTGGTGATCTGGCTATTACACTGCTTGTCGACTAAGTTTTACCACCGTTAAAAATTAATTTTAATAAATAATTCAGTTTTATGTTTTAAAAATGTTTTATAAGAGTTATCAATTTATATGAAGAATTACCTCTGAAATTTCTGATAAAGCACAATATAACATGTATGAATTTAAATTAAAGTAAACATAGCCTATGCCATACAACATAACAAATAATTCATGGTAAAAAGGTTAGGCACGTTATTATTTACATGTTATAAAAAGAGGCTCTACAACGTAATCAGATATTCTCAAACCTCAGTGAAGTATTCAGCAGTTTCGTGTCTCTGGCAAGACAGAGTCTCTAGTTATGCCATATAACTCCGCCATTCTGCATAAAGTTATTGCCTCCTCAGACAAAATAAAATCTGGTAACAGCCGCTTAACTCAGGCCGTGCTGTGACTGAGGGCCGTTTCATCAAATCACTGGAAACTCCAGAATACCAGCTGTGTACTCAGCAAATTTCCAATGCATCTATATGTTTCTCACTAGCACATGAAGCCTTTTCACCAAGTTTCATAAAAATACACGAATAAATAAGTGATATATGGCATTTTATTTATTCTCCATAAGAATAACATTGAAGGCTGAGTACGCAGGTTTGCTGTAACGAGAAAGATAAGAAATGTGTTTTATGTAGTTATCAACATAACTTAACCAGGTGAAGCTACATACCAAGTTTTATTAATTAATGTTTATAATTAAGGGATATATAAAACTTTACTTATTCTCCGTAAGCATAACATTAGGGCTGAGTATGCAGGTTTGCTGCTGCGGGGACAATAAGCACCAAATTACTTTTTCTATGCCAAGTTTCATTTATCAATATACATTCATAAATAATCGAGACATCAAAGTTTAATTATTCTCCATAAGGATAACATTGGACAACGTACTGTGTTTAGCACTTTGAATATCTCTGCAACGGTTGGACGTAGAATCACAATTTAAACACCAAAACGATTTTTTTTTGTAGAGCTGAACTGATTGGTAACCCCTTTTTCCCATAATATTAACATAGTGTTTTTGGTATCTGGGGGACCTCAAAACAAAGTCATCATGGTCCCGGGCTTAACTCTTACGATGCCACCTACGGTAATAGCTTCTTCCCTATAGGGGAAATTCACTAAAAATCAATTTTTTGTGCAAATATCAATATATCAGTACTAGGTGGAGCCACATACCAATATTCATCAATATACAATCACAAATAACCTAGATATAAAAGTTTATTTATTTTCCATAAGGATAACATTGGACAACGTACTGTGTTTAGCACTTTGAATATCTCTGTAACGGTTGGACGTAGAATTATAATTTAAACACCAAAATTATTGTTTTGTATAGCTAAACTGTTTGGTAAAAGCAAATGTGAAGTTTACAGTAGTGTAACTGAGGAAAATCTAAAACCCTATTTCCCATAAGATTAACATGGGAGATTTTATGAACACGTTTTTTTGGATTTTCTCCGCAACCACTTAACCCAGTTTAATGATTAAAATACTGAATTATTTGTTTTTTTAAGCTTTTTTAAAATGGTCAAAATTAAAACTGAGTTTTTTAACAATTTTAGGGTGAAAAATTTAAAAAACTGATTTTTGGAAAATGTAGACAAACGAGCTGGTCTCGTTCCTTACTTCTAATTTTGTAAACCTGTGAATTGGAATAAAAAGTTGTGTTTTTAAATGGATTAATGGTTTATTTTCATTAAAATACTGTTTTCATTCAGTTTTTAGAGTCGCATTGGCACACACACAGTAGACATAAGAAAAAAGTAGTAAAATCAGTGTTGACCATGTGCAACTCACAAAGAATTAACCGATCCCGTCAACTTCCAAGCAAGCCCCTGCCACCGTTTGTTTTACTTGGGCCCTCCCACCAACGTTGTCACAGATCGGTTAAATTCATTGTGAGTTGCACGAATGGTCAGTTTTGGCCGTGTGCGGAAATCGAACCCACGAACATCGTACTCACACCTGGCCAAGGTGTTTCCACGACGTAGCCAACTCAGCTAACACGACCAAAGGCCTGGCGGCGATATTAAGGTTTTTCAGTCAGTCCGCGCCCCTAGCGGATAGAACCGTAGTCGCCCGCGGTCATTAGTTACATATTTTGCTACTAGAGTGCAGCACCATTCATATCCCGTTATAGGCTATTGCGAATAGAATAAAATTACTACCTTAATGGGTTAAACCCCATAAACCCCCATTTCCGTTGTCCAATGTTTCGGGTTCTCGAACTTAAAGTCATGAATGTCACTTTACACGTTTGAGCCAAATTTCATCGAACGGATTTCATCGGACGTTTTTTACTCAAGCTATCGCATTTTACGGACACAGATATATAAATTTGAATGAATAGTGTTTTTGGCTTCTGGGGACCTCAAACCAAAAAGTTCTCATGGTCTCGGGCTTAAGTCTTACCATGAGACCTACGGTAATAGTTTCTTTCCTATAGGGGAAATTCGCTAAAAGGTTGCATAGTTAAAAGGTCCTTATTGTATGGTTCATTTATGTATTACAAGCCATGATATGTTTTTAGTAACCATTAGTAATCCAACATGGCTGTTTAACAACTTTAATTAAATAAACAAAATAACATGTTTTTCCCTTTTGGGGGTTTATAAATTCTGTTTCCGCTCCAACAATGTTCTTCGTTACATCCGGCTTGTGACATGCGACTTTCTAGCCAAATTGTATTTTGATGAATCAACATCTGTTTAGGATGCATCAAATCACAGCTTTATTTTTTTAAGGTAGACATAAAAGTTAATATTTTATGTTTTTTTTTATGTTGGCCCATTCTTTTAACACCGGTTATATATGGTGTTTTGCCTGACACTAATTTGCACGTCATAAGTTTGAATTTACGTAAAGTTGGTGATCTGGCTATTACACTGTTGTCGACTAAGTTTTACCACCGTTAAAAATAAATGTTAATAAATAATTCAGTTTTATGTTTTAAAAATGTTTTAGAAGAGATATAAATTTATATGAAGAATTCTTTGAAATTTCTGATAAAGCACAATATAACATGTATGAATTTAAATTAAAGAAAACATAGCCTATGCCATACAGTATAACAAATAATTCATGGTAAAAATGTTAGGTATGTTATTATTTACATGTTATAAAAAGAGGCTCTAAAACGTAATCAGAAAATCAAACTTCAGTGAAATATTCAGCAGTTCCGAGTTCATGGCAAAATAGATTCTCTGGTTATGCCGTATAACTCCGGCATTCTGCATAAAGTTATTTCCTCCTCAGACAAAATTAAGTCTGGTAACAGCCGCTTAACTCAGGCCGTGCTGTGACTGAGGGCCGTTTCAACAAATCACTGGAAACTCGCTCCCCACTCATATTTCTGTTCTTGACACGAAATCTATGATTTGATATCGTAGAAAGCGTTTCAGATCTATTATTTCAAAGTATAACATCCAAAAATATCAAGGGCTGTAAATGCTACACTCACTTCTACTTACATAGTTAGTATTCAAGGGGTTTGAAAAGTAAACAGTTGTGCAACCCTCTCTGGTTCACTCTATCTATCACTGACAAATATGTTTATTATAGTCCAGTCAATGAGGGTTTTGTTTCGGAACAATTGTATTTCTTTATTTTGTAAGGCCTAGTGATTTTTGTTTCTTAGGTGATAGACCATATTTAAATATGTGATTTTCCATTCGACTCCTGAAATCCCCATGGAGCTCCCTCCCCCATCCAAATACAGCCCCAATCTCTGGAACAAATCAAAGCTTTCTTCATTAATTTATTTATCAGGACTAAGTCCATAGATTAGTATTACAATAATTATTCGAATTACTTAAAAAAATCTGTTTTCTTGGGAGTATCTAATTTTTTTTCAGTTTCCAGTATTAAGTAAGCAATAGCAAATAAACAAATGTTCTATAGCAAATTTGAACCATATAATAAAATGCAGTGGTAAACAAAACTTTCTCCAATGCAAAAAATCAAGCAGAAAGTTGAGAGCACAATTGTAACTCACCGATTTTAGCCTTCATTTTCACAAATGGATAGACAACGCTTTTTAATTATTATTAAATGCCTTATATAAAATATGTTTCACTGAGTTGTTAAATCATATATTATACATAAGTGGCAACTTTATAAATGAAAGACTTAGATTGCAACTGGGGTGCAGCAAAGCTACCCCCTCAATTATATCACAACATTAGTGGCCAACCAAATTACGAAAATATCAAAAAATTAGTATTGAAGTGGTATTAAGTCTTCGTAAATAAAAAGGAACTAATCCATAAATAAAACTCAAATTTCAGAAACATCTTAACTGTCTTCGAACAAAATTTTTACTTTGAATTTCATTAAAAGTACGATACAAAAATTATAAATGTGAAATGGATGTTTTTGCGTAACTCTGAAGTTCCATCACGTGAAAACTACTGGAACCGATTGAGCTGAAATTTTGCAGAGAGGTACTTGATAGTTCTGAATAACATATAGGCATATTAAAGTTTTGAAAATCCTATAGGGCTATGCCCAAGGAGGTTCAAAGTTCCCATGTATTCCTTATGGACATTCATTTTTGTTTGAGCTGATGAAAATAAAACAATGATCTTGATTCGTAGTAGATCCACAGGCTAACCGCAGAATGCAGCACACAAAAGTATCATAGTTTTTATAAATAATTCACGAGGCGATGCCTGCGGGTAACAGCTAGTTAAAACATAGTTCTAAAGCTCTAAATGCAGACATATTTGATTATGTAGGAAGCTATTGCATAATTATCCAGGTAAACTATTTTTAACAGAAAAGCTGTTTTATCGTACGACACAACCGTGCAGAGAGTTAATCTGATTTGTCTATCAGACGTAACAGGTATATACAATGCTTTTTGTGATTAACCTGTAGAACTAATTTCATTACTAAATTTAAATATTGAAAATTATAAATCAGTTAAATAAGGCATCTGTTTTACTTTTATTTTTGTGTATAGTTTATTTTTTTGAATGTTGTAATCCTGATGAAGGCTTAAGCAGAAAATTTGAGTTTTATTGTAATAAAAAAGAATGAGTATCAAGGGTGTTTTTGAATAAAATATTAATTAGTAGTATAACATTCACGTGGTAAGATGTACCGAAACCTTCGTCTTGTACTTACGACGTTCCTTTCTAAAATCATTTAATTAAAATCCAATTGCTCAGATTAATATAATGTTAAATGTATGGAGGCATTTTTATAGTTGGTATAAAGTCAAGAAACAAACGGCTTTAGCTTTATAACATTAATTCGCTCAACAAATCCACAAATAGTGCTAATGGGCTGGAGTTTGTTTATTGCTTGATCATTTGTTGTGCAAACTTTGCTGCCAATCCACTCTGCAACACTGTTTCTCAAATTAGCGGAAACAGTTTAAAGTGTTAATGCGTTTAGAGTTGTTTTATTTGTTAAATTTTGTTTTATTATTCAACAAACTTCTTTTGCTATAGTGTTTCCCTGTGTGTTGTTTCCCTGCTATAGGTGTCCTGTGTATAACTCATTTACTTTAATAATACCATATGACACGATTTCAATCCATTTTTATAATTCCATGTATTCAAGTAATTAAAATATGTTTGGATAATAAAACTTCCTTTATGTCACCAACTGAATTGTATTCTGCGAATCTAAATTGTTTAGTTGTAACATATGTTTGGATCAAGTATTTATGGTGGTTTGTGGTCAAGTTATGTTGTTTTAGAGGCTTAACCAAAGTAAAAATTGGCTAGTTTTAAACTTTTTATTTATTTTATTTGGAAATAATATATCTGCCTCCTCTATTGTATGTTTTTCTTCTATTATAAGTGCAAACTTCAAATTCCACCTTCATCTTTAAAACAAAGACAGTTTCACCTTTAATAAATTATGCATATAAAAGGTAGTATAAATACGCTCCTGTTACACATTTCTTAGTTATTAAAACAAAACCTTCTCTTATAAAAATATAACTGGTTTAAAAACCTGTTTTCAACTTATTAATTAATCAAGAATAACAAACAATAGCCATGTTTCAAGACAAATAACAATTAAGGAAACCATATTAACATTAATAATATTATAAGTATTGATATTACTGTTATTGATATTATTGTCAATATTGATAAGTATTGTTGACATACGTATCATACAAAACAACGCTGTAACGATTTTACTTGCTTTGTAACTCTAATAAGTCCCTATTGTGTCCCTATTTTTAATTTGTGCAGTAAATTTAATTAAGTCAGTAAAGTTGTTTAGTGCTCTATCGGGAATCAGAATTGCTAGTCCCGCTTAACAGTTGGCGTTATCTTAAAACATTTCGACTATTTTTCATTCCAGTTAGTTACCTACAATTTATCATCGTGGTATACTAAGTGGTAACAATACAAGCAATAATAAGTTGTCCATGATACAATCTTATTTAATATTTGATTTAATTATTTGTATAAACCAGCAAAGCCCCTATATAAAATTATTATCATAATTTTTCTGATTTTTCGTTAACTTCTAGGATGTCACCAATAATATGTAACAACTGCTCTCAATATTTATTTCATTGAAGTAGAGAATTAAATAAAATTTTAGATGAAAAACTTAGTTAATATAAGTAGTGGTTAATATTAGACACTCGAAATACTGCATTTTAAATTAATAGCATAAATATTAAATTTTGAATTTGTCTTTAGCTTCATAAACTATTTAGTTTAATAACTACAATTATCATAGTACAATTGTAATAACAAATTTAAACTTCAAAAGCGTATCTCGGAACTTAAGTAAGAAGAAGTTTCTTTCCGTTTCCATCACTGCAATTTTACCTTTGTTATATATTTAAAGCTCATTCTGTTTTAGAACTTACGGTACTTTTAAATCCGAGTTTCTAGTTATCCTAATAAGACAAGATTTTTACCAAATGTAAAGGATTGCTATAGTTTTTAACATACTGAACATTTATTTAAACCCCTCTTATTTGAAGGTAAATAAGATTTGTAACGATTGTTAAGGGTCATTATTTTCAAAGGTATAATTTCATCCACAACCAACTTGATATTTATAGTTCTAAACTTGTCTTTCGTCATGTGAAAATGGAATAATAGTAAATCTAATGAATCTTTGTCCTTGAGAGCAGCGAAGTGTGGCCACACATTTAGTAATTAGCATTGTTCTCCTAGATTTCTTTTTGTTTCCAGGTGTAAACATGGAGTTGAAAGAAGTTTTTTTATATGACGACTTTAACACATAAATTATACATCTGATACATAAATACGGAATATAATATGACTACCACATTAACGTGTGCGGCTGCTGAATATTACTGTTATAGGTTTTAAAATATAAAACTGGTGCCTCATTTCAATACTTTTTCTCCTACAACCACGCCTAAAGTGCTTCTTTATGATCTAAAAACACATCATAAAAAAGTATTTTTTACTCGCTGCACTTTTCCGCTCGCTGTCAGCTAATACATTGATTGCTGGTTTGGACCAAGGAAACTGACTCGATGTTTATAACCTCAATCTTGCGAATTCAACGAAAATGGATGCAAGTAAATTGTTGTGTATGTTTGTAGTATCCAAAATTTCAGATGTAGGAAAAGTTTCGGATGTATTCGAGTATAAAGTGTCTTTGTCTTTTTCGGAAAATTACCGCACTCCGCCTGTGACATATAATAAAGTTGTCTCCCATATGACAAAGACTTTCTTTATGCTCTTAATACATAAATAACTATTTTAAAAACAGTTTTAATGAATATTGATTAACTATATGTGTGAATATACACTAAGTACATGGAAGGGCATATACAAAGTATAATTATACTTGCGACACTGCTTGATACACTTCTAGCTATACAGAATCTCAAGAGAGTTGTAAAAACATACTTACTAACAAGAGACTTTTCTATGCCAGTTTTATTTATTAAAGGTCTTTCTGGCAAAGATTCTATCTGTCAAGATTAGCGGTGATGAGCTGTTCAGTGTGAGTATTAAATGCGTAGAAATAAAATGTCCCACCTGCCACCTGGTCAACAATAGTTCTGTTCACTTTTGCTTATCAACAAGACTTTTATAAAATATGTAAATATTTAGATCAGTAAATTTATTTATTCATATAATAACAAAATCAAATGAGTTTGAAAAAATGGGCTTAAGTTTTAATTTTACTTTGCATATTTTCAATAGTAACAGTATATTTTAAATTGCCATTATCACCTTGTTTTATAGTAAAAATAGATAGTTAAATACTTTAGATTTTACATTGCACGCCAGCCCTGTGTGGTACGATACTGCCAGCTATCCACCACATCAGTTCATTGTACCCAAGATGTCATGTTGTACCCCTGAGGAGTCATGTTTATGTCTCGCAGGAAAATCAATGGTTGCATGCACAAAGCATTTCCTCCGTTTCCAACCACTGCTCTAATACTTCCGCTCGTCATTCAGTTCCCTCAGACCACGCTCAGACTTGTGCTGAATTTTTCGTTTCTACCTGTCCGAACAAGCCTAGGCCTAGTTATTTTAACTCACCTTCCACTGGTATTACTTACTGACAGTGTGATTCTTTTATAGGGTTCTATTAGGCCCTGAGAGGCAAGCACTCTCCAGTGTAAACTTAAATGCGCTTACATAGATTTAATTCATGGCGTTAATCCGCAAGCCTTATTATAGCTGTGTCCAAACATATTTCAGAAAGTAAACAAAGGTGGTTTAGTTAAACAATTATTATTTTGTTGAATAAACAATTAGTACTTAAATTGCTTTAAAAAAAGTAAAGTAAACGCATATTTAACGGTCGTAAATACAATTTATTTTTGTTTGTTTACTAAGTTTAGATTAGGAATTACATGGACAGCTGTACTTTCATAATTCTTTTCTGAGTTATCTCAACCCATTACCCAAATATTTGAGCGTACCTCTAGCGTAAATTTTGGGTTTATTCATTTTTTGTTTTATCGTTCTGTGTAAACGAAATAAGGGAACCCGCATAAGTATAAGATTTTTGAGAAAGAGCTTGATTAATATTTTCTGTAAAACAAAACAAATGTTAACTTAAACAATATTCACCATTTTTTTATAATATTTTGTGAATTGAAAAACTCAATAAGTATTTTGCAAATACAGCAACTTATAAAAACCTAGACGGGTTCGCTGATTCACTGAATCACTAATTCACTATATCACTGGTATCAAATATGAGGAACTTCCCGTACTCGGGCTCCGCTAGTATGTTATTAACTGTCAAGCTTGATTGTTTATGTTTACTCGAAGGGTTATCTATACCTATAAAAAGCAAAGCCCTCACTCACTCACTCACTCATCACGAATTCTCCTACTTCCTATTTACCTATAGAGTTGAAATTTTGTACAATGATTTTTTAGGCACAAAGACTAATTAAAAGACTAATTAGTCTAATTGATTTATTAGACTAATTAACAAATTTTCGTTTGACTTTTTAAAAAACAGGTTGTTATTATTCTAGGTCAAAACATGAATTACAATTGACAAAATGCAAACAAACTACCATTTTAGTTTTTAACTAATTTTATTTAAATTATTATTATGTGTTCCAAGATATAAAGACAACATCGATCCTGGTTTATGTTGCACTTAGACCAGCTGCTCTCTTTATTGGTCTACGGTTTTCGGAGGTAAAAGTTCGGCCCAATGAGATTACAAGTGGTGCCCTAAGCGAGTTCGGGTTGAACATTCAGTTGGCACCCTGACCTGTTATTGCAGGACCGTCACTGCAGTGTCCATGAATAAAAACCACTCTGGTATATAAATACAAAATATTACTGTCCGAGGATTGACTTTACAAGGGCGTCATTGTAAAACGTGAATTTTTTTCAAACTCTTGAATGACGAATTACATATTCAAAACATTTTGATGGATTAAAGTTTAAAGACTCAAACAAAATATGACTCGGTATAGAATCCCCTTTATTAAAACGTATTATAAATTGTATTGAATATAAGTTATAAGTATATTTGTGTTTGGATTCTAATTAAAAATACATTATAGTAATTTCTTCATAAATATTACACAATAAACCTGAACAATGGAGAATATGGTAAATTAGAATTTATGTTAAATTAACAATTACAACGAACTTCAGATTTATTTATGCCATTTTACTCAACCAAGTATTAGACAAGAAAATCACAAATATGATATTGGAACTTTCCACAACTATAAAAATAACTGTATAATGTTGTAAACAGACTACCAAAAGTTAAATTAATTTTGTTAATTAAGGTGCAGCAAAGGTTCTCAGGTTTTGGCCTAGTTACAATTCAAGTGACAGCCAATTGAATCAATTCAAACCAACTCTATCTCCCGCTCTTCGTCCTTCAGCACTTGTGTTACCCCCGGCGAAGGAAATATCAACAACCATCATAGGTTTGATAAGCGAAATAGGCTTATTTTTATTTGCAACCAACGAAATCAGTATTAATAAAGAGAAGGAAATTCCCTCAAATAAGTTCCTATAAGAATAGACTTCAGTGGTTCCCTCAAAATCATCTAGCGACAACCTTCACATAAGAGAAAATCGGCTTGTAGTTAGTGTAGGAAAGGTTTTTGAGTATTTTCTTACCAACAAACATGCGACAATAATTAAACTCTACGGTAAGGTACATATGTGTTGTCCTTTTACACTTGTAATTGCCTCATACAAGAAGAAACATATTGCAGACGAAGTAAATACATATTGAATACAAACAAAGGTCTAGATAAAATCTACATCATATTGACGACTTTATTCCTCTATAAAAAGGTAAGTAAAGTATAACGAATTCCTTAATGGTAACAAATATTAAATTGATCATAGCAAATCTAAGTTACTAATTTGACTTACAAACTATGCAAAGAACCAGAAAATAAAGTACGCAAACTCAAATTAAAGCCTTTTAGTTCTAATTTTAATTTCCTCCTTCATTTTCGTTTCTCAGAATCTGCAAGTTTGTAACTAATATGACAAAACGTATGAGGATATCCCGGGGTAAATCACATCGATCAAAACAATATCACTAACAAATAACAATATCGCTTTTAGTTAATATACTAAAAGCGGAATCAGCAACAGCCAATCTGCATCGAATTACCATAAATCTTAATTTTGTCTCTTATATAAATAATGATACTGTCATTTATCTTTATTTAACAAGGGTTTGAATTGAAACAAGGTTGTTAGTAATACAACCTTTTAATCACCTTATCAACATAGTACTCAAAAATCTTCTTGACCTTCATAACTTTACAAACTAAACCGATGTACTTTCTGTTTTATTTTAAACTGGTATTTGAGTATTTGTAATCTGTTGATTAATTATGAGTTAATTATGAATGTATTGGTCCTAACTACAGCTAAATGAATTAGATTTAGTTACATCTCAAACCTTTCATGTAAGTTCATTTTATTACCAATATCCAAAAATGGCCCACAGATTTTTTGATCGTTATACAATTTTAAAACATTCTGTCCACTCGATTTGTTGTATAAAGTGATTCGTAAGTTTTAAATTAAAAATGTTTGTTTTGAATTATTTAAAACAAAAATTATTTTTAAAATCCTTTTAAATGACATTTACTACTTTGGTAAATAAATGACAACAGTTAGCGTTTTCTTCAAGGTTTATCTACTCACCCTTCTCTGTCTTGGTTTATTTTTACCTTTAAAGAATTTGGTTCAGATACAGAATAATCATGATTAGTTACATTTTTATACAAATTAAATCACATTAAACCCAGTTAAAATTTACACATGGATCACAACACTAAAAACGTTAGCTCATTACTGTTTTATTTTTATTGGTAACCGGTTTTCTTGGTTGCAGTGCAAACCGCTTCACTTCAAAAATTGGTTTTTGTTTATTATTTATTTTGATTACTTCAAGTTATAAAAGTATATCCCAACGGATACAAATAGTGTAAGGGTTCATATCTAGTTACATTTATTTATAAATGGGTTTCGAATTTAAATTATGTGAAACTAAAAAACTATAAGGACATTCACCCTTTAATCATATATTAATATTCACATATGAGCCTTTAAGAGTTCAATAGTCAGGAAATCCCGTTTACTTATAAGATTGATAAAACGTTATAATTACTCAATAATATAACAACACCATGTATAACCTAGATATTTTATAAAACTATGGAACATGAATCACCTGGTATTTGCCTTGGAGGAGAGGCACGAAGCCGCGTTCTCTCAGTAGCAAACAGTGGCGGGGTTTGTGTGGAGGCGCAGTAATTGTCCACTTTCTTAGTTCTTTGAGCAGACAAGAAATACCTCGGCCTGGATTTGTTTTAATGAGGCGTATTGTGTCTAATTACAAGAACAATCTCAGAAATAAGGTTTATCCCGTTTTTCACAGCTTATGAGTTGTTTCTTGGTGTAAATTTATACTTAATTTTTAGTTAAATAATTTAGTTATATACAGTTTATTTATTCTAATATTTAAGGGATGCCTAAGCAAAACTTATATTTAATATTTAATTGTTGCATCCTATGTTCAATATATTTGTTCAATAAGGTAAGTCAACAAAACTCAACACTCTATAATATAAATGTTACATAATTTCTTGAGTAGAAAAATACGTGTTGTTACAGTTAAAACGGATAAAATAAACTACGTCTTACGATACTACAATATATATTTTTACTTATATTTTACTTACACAAAATACGGTAAATTTTAGCCACTTGTACAATATTTTTACTTAAATAAACTTAATAGCAGCTCATAGTGTCAACACTATGGGCTGAAGGTAACACATTGAATGCTGTTTAAGGTTTTTAACGAATGGGTTCTATTTATAAGTATAGCACCATACAATCTGAAGATTCCATCTTGTAAAATGGACATTTTGCCTCCAAATACTTTATACGATGTTGGTTCACACAAGAGCAAACCACTATTGGTTGTTATTGCTTTATCTTGCTCCAGTTCTTGAATACTGTTTTCATGTCAAACGGCAGAGACGGTGTTGCATGATCCACCACAGTTGTGTGTGTGTGTGTGTGTGTGTGTGTGTGTGTGTGTGTGTGTGTGTGTGTGTGAGAGAGAGAGAGAGAGAGAGAGAGACTGTCATTCTGGAGAATCACTTAGACTCAGCTTGTGTGTTATTTCCTGGTGCTCATTCCTCTACAACTTTACTAACAAAATTCTCCAAAATATGTTCACCCGTTTTGTTGCTTGGCTGTCGTAATGTTACGGATAGATAGCAAGCTATATTCTCAATATACTTCCAATAATAGTACACCCTAAAACATACTCGTTAAAACTAATCTGCATTTTTTAGCATTTTACATTTTTTTAAATCACTTTTTAAGTGGTTAGGATTTATCCTTGGAATTAAAAAGGGTAACTTTATATAGACTAATAAAAATTTGCATGAACTGCTTTCGTTAAGAGGTAGGAGTATTTGATATGCTACCTCAAAAAGCATTAATATTATTAATCATGTTTTTAATACGTGTAAAAATGTAGTAGTTCTAATAACCCAAATTAAATGTTAGATATTGGACAAATTAATGGGAACTTAGTTTTTACAAGTCACTTTTCTATCAATAAGTAGTCACATTGTTTAAACGACTAGTATCAATACGGTACCTCGCTGTCTTGTGTTCACCGCACAGGTCAATAAACCATAGGGACGGGCAGTTGAGGTAAAAAAATATAATTTATGAAGTCAACAATCATTACCCATTATACTGTTATTTAAACATAAATATTTCCAATTTAGTGAGCTTAAGTTATTTTTTTAATAATATACAATTATTTAATAATAACCATGACTGATAGTTCCATTAAAGACCATTAATAAAGACCATTAAAGACCGTTCCAGTAGGTTTCAAGTTCAATTAAAATTTCTTATACCGGATGTTCAAAAAGATGTATCAGGACTTCTAGCTGTGAATACTAACACAAATATTAAGAAAAGTTCCTGTTACGGTATTTCCTAAAATACTTACTTTTCCGTCTGTAGATTTGCGTAATTAATCATACTTATTAAATTCTTGAGGTATAAGTTTCAAACACACTGGTAGTAAGTGTATGACGAATAATAGGCTTAATTCGGTATAGAGTACCAACCTTCTACATTGTACGATTTCAAAATGGCATGGCGCTCGTCTTTTGTTTCTAAAGCTTAATATCTTATAAAACATTAACAATAGACAATAATTACAAGATACAACACACAATTTACATATTGTCTTATGAATATCGGCATAAAGAAGTTAAAGAACGGCTGAAAACAACAATCGGAAATTCCAAAGTAAAAGCATGAAAATGTGTTAGTGATACAAAATTCTGTTTTACAGAAACTTGTAAGTTCTCAGAAATTAATGACACTTATTAATTTCCACACCATGACAATACTCAACTTGTTTGTATCTGGTGTATCTATTAAATATTTATGGTTTTTAAGATATTAAGCTTTAAGGAAATTGCCACTATTTTAAAATGGCACAAAGTAGATAGTAGGTCCATGCCAAAATAGGTCTATCATCCCTCACACATGTTCTAGGTTTGAAGTTAATACCTTAACAAATAAATAATATGTTCAAACTTGTTCCGTTTTTATCAGGCCTTATCAGAACATTTTCATGGAGGGCTTTTAGGAAGGTTCATAAATTGTATTGTTCACCAATACTGGGTTTAATTTATAGAATTAAAAAAAATGGCGTCCTCGTAGTTTTAACTGATTTCATCTTTAATTAGACAGCTACTAGTACTGCAATGTAATTTGGTCAGTTATTATAAAATATAAATTTTAAAATATTAAAAACATACAAAGTCTATTTTTAGGAATGATTGGTCAAGTTAATTTAGATATATGGATGTTCCACTTCATCACTTAGAAGAAGACATACTAAATTTATAAACGAGTTCGCACGCAGCACGCTGACGTGAGGGAAGTGAATTTCCACATAAAAAACTACAAAAACTCAAAATCAGTTTAAAACATACATTTATTCCAACTTTTATTCAAATCTGAAAACATTGATTTTTTGGCTGTTCTGATGGTCCTGGTTCTATTTACCTGCAATGCTGGGAATAAAATTTTGCGCATTATAAGGTTAGGAGAAGGTCCAGTCAGGCTTTAAAGTAGGCGTGAAGTGGTAAGGGATGATAAAAGTACACCAAAAAATTAATAACAGGCTCTTCTAATGTAAAATCCCCATAAGACAACGTACTGTGTTTGATCGATACACATTTTCTTTAATAACTCGGTAAATATTTATGCTAGAATGACGAGAGAGGGCTTAAAACTTTCGCCTCTCCAATTCCCATCTTTTTACATGCATGTATTTTACATACGGGGCTTTTCTGACCCTTTTGGGCCCAAAAACTCAAAATTTGAAAGATTAATCCCAAAAAAGGTGTTTAGAGTTTTCCGATTGTTTTGCCCAAAGAACTTGTCCAACTGATTACAGAAAGGAACGTCCCTACCAAATTTGAAGTAAATCGGACAAAAAATGCGACCGCTAGAGTGCAAACACATATATATATATATATATATGTCTATATATATATATATATATATATATACATATATATATATATAATTTTGAACGACCCCCCAAAAAGTGTTCAGGGGGTCACGTTAGGAACTTCTATGGTGGTCCCGGGCTTAAGTTTCACCATGCTAATAGTTCACTTTCCAAAGGAAATTCACTAATAAGAAAGTTTTGTACCTTGGTTTTCCTAACTATCATCACGACAATCAAGACTGTCTACGTAAGCTAACTTTAAACCCATTATAAAGTTAACAAAACTTGTCTCATAAGGAAGGTAGAAACGACTGTGAGGAAAAAATAGACTAACTTATTTAGTCTCCGGTGACAACTGAGGCATCCCGGGCTTGTTGCTCTGGTCCCCGGGGTCTCTGGGAGCTTTGGCGTTTTATCTCATACTCTACCCTGTTTTTTCATGAATACCACCTTTATTATAAACATTGTTTTACATGAGATTCTAGACATTATATGCGAAAGGCTTATGGTTATTATGCTTGGAACTACTGCAGACCTGCATGTATTTATTTAACTTCCTAGAAATATTCTTATGTTTGTTTTCCATGTTTAATGTTTAACATTTTCTAAATCAGCTAAGTAAGGGTACGCCTATATATAAAAATTGTATTTTGAGAAAATCATAGGTCATTCATTGACTTTATTGTCCATATAAGTTACCGATTAATATTATTATGGAGGAAAAAGTTTTAAATTTGAATCTACTTAGTCAGTTTTTACTTTTTAAGAGCATAACTCCCAGTGTTTGATACAGAATGATGTTTTTATTCATATGATATGTGTGTTACAATACAAATTGGCGGGATTTTCCATGCCAGTTGATGAGCCAATTCGTTATTTTAGGTTAAATATAATGAGTGCACCTAATGAATCTTATTTTATCAATTTTAGCGAATTTCCCCTATAGGGAAGAAGCTATTACCGTAGTCGGCATGGTAAGACCTAGGCCCGGGACCATGATAACTTTTCGTTTTGAGGTCCCCAGACCCCAAAAACACCATTCGTTTGAAACTGTATATGTATATATATATATATGTCCGTGGGTGAGATAACTCTCGTAAAAAAGGTCCAATTTTGATGAAATTTGGTACAAACGTGTAAAGCAGCATTTATGACTTTAAGTTTGAAAACCAGACGGATCGAGCTATCCGAAGGGGTATTTTGGGGGGGTTATGTACCCCAAAAATGGGTTTTTTGAGTTTTTTACATACAATTTTTGAAAAAGTAAAATTTTATTTTTTCCCATTCGAATCAGCTTAAAAAGACTCACAATTTGAGGTTTTAATCAATGCTCTACGTCAATTGGTTACTGAGATAGTGAAAGTGCTAAACACAGTACGTTGTCCAATGTTATTCTTATGGAGGATAAGAAAAATTATATATCTCGCTTATTTATCAACTTATCCTGGCAAAACTTGGTATATTGCTTCATTTTAGCGAATTTCCCCTATAGGGAAGAAGCTATTACCGTAGGTCTCATGGTAAGACTTAAGCCCGAGACCAAGATAATTTTTTGTTTTGAGGTCCCCAGATGACAAAATCACTATTCGTTCAAATTTATATATATGTATATATATATATATATATATATATATATATCTATATATCTATATATGTGTCCGTGAATGCGATAACTTGAGTAAAAAACGTCCGATTTCGATGAAATTTGGTTCAAATGTGTAAAATGACATTCATGACTTTAAGTTCGATAACCAGAAAAATCGGACCATGGGAAGGGGGGTTTATGGGGGTTTTAAATTTGTCAAAAATCAGTTTTTTGCATTTTTCACCCTAAAATTTTTGAACAACTTAATTTTGTTTTTGACCATGTTATAGAGCTTAAAAAAACAAATAATATAGTATTTTGAATTATTAACCTAGGTTAAGTGGTTGCGGGGGAAATCCAAAAAACCTACTCATAAAATCTCCCATGTTAATCTTATGGGAAAAAGGTTTTTGGCTTTTCCTCAGTTTATTTTAATGTAAACTTCACATTTGCTTTTACCAATCTGTTCAGTTCCACAAAACGATCATTTTGGTGTTTAAATTGTGATTCTACGCCCAACCGTTGCTGAGATATTCAAAGTGCTAAACACAGTACGTTGTCCAATGTTATCCTTATGGAGAATAAATAAAATTTGATATCTCGATTATTTATGAATGTATGTTGATAAAACTTGGTATGTGGCTTCACGTAGTACTGGTATATTTATATTTCCACAAAAAATTGATTTTTTGTTGATTATTCCCGTAGCAGCAAACCTACATACACAGCCCCCATGTTATTCTTATGGAGAATAAGTAAAATGTAATGACTCCCTTAATTATGAACATAAATTAATAAAACTTGGTATGTAGCTTCACTTGGTTGAGTTATATTGATAATTTCATAAAAACCCATTTTTTTGTTCCTTGTTGCAGCAAACCTGCTTACTCAGCCCCCATGTTATTCTTATGGAGAATAACTAAAATGTTATATGGCGCTTATTTACGATTGAATATTGATGAAACTTGGTATGTGGCTTCGCCTAGTTAAATTATATTTATATTTGCATAAAAACCCATTGTTTATGTTCCTTGTTTCAGCAAACCTACATACTCATTACCAATGTTATTCTTATGGATGATAATTAAAATCGCTTATATGTGAATATATTTTTATGAAACTTGGTATGCGGCTTTATATGGTATTAAGACAAATATTATGCATTGGAAATTCGCTGAGTACGCAGGTTTGCTGCGACGGGGGTATCATTGTGATCTATTGATATATGCACAAAAACCCATTTTTTGGCCGATATTTCCCATAGCAGCAAACCTGCATACTCAGCCCCATGTTATTCTTATGGAGAATAATTAACGTGTTATCTCCTTTAATTATGAACATAAATTAATAGAACTTGGTATGTGGCTTTACCTAGTTGAGTTATATTGATATTTGTATAAAAGCCCATTTTTAGAGTTCCTTATTTCAGGAAACCTGCATACTCAGCCGCCATGTTATTCTTATGGAGAATAATTAAAATGTCATAAATCGTTTATTTATGAATGTATATTGATGAAACTTGGTATGTGGCTTTATGTGGTATTAAGATAAATTATAAAGCATTGGAAATTCGCTGAGTATGCAGGTTTGCTGCTACGGGGGTATTTACTATAAATAGTACTATAAATGGTTTTAGTTGCCCAATGTTTCTGTTTGAATTAACGATACAGATTATTAAAGATGATTTGATTACCAAACTAGATGTTGTCACCCAGCGGTGACGGGCAACGCCTGTAGTTTATACTGACTATTAAATTACGAATTCATTATAGCCCATTTTATTTGTATTAATCACAACCTTTTTTTGGTTTGGGATTAAGATAAATATGCAGTACGTACTGGTAATATATATTGACATAGTTTTACATGGTTAATGTATTTGCCTCACTTAACAAGAAGACGAAAATTTACCGCTGTTCCTCAGTCTTTATAAAAGAGTTGGAGTATGAAAATGATTGGCGGAGATCATTACATTTTTAAGGATGTGGAAAGGAGGTGATAAAAGTCGGATAATCGTATTTAACCTCCTTTATCCTGAACTCAAACAACCTTTGAATATTCTATCAAACTCTGAATCATAAGCTCATAAAAAATGGCTGCCCTTTCTGTCAGAAACCTTTACTCAGAGGTTTCCTGCTTTTAAATTATAACTTTGTAAGTCTATTGATCAGATTGTAATTGCCTGTTAAATTTGTATTACAGAATTATTTTCATCTCATTTATATTTGGTTTATCTTGGCAAAAAGTAATTAATATTTCACGAACAGCTCGTTTCCAGAATGTTTGAATTAATAAAGTAAATAATAACTGTTGTCAAATTGCGTTGAGTGACGCTGACATGTAATTAAGCCGGTTAGTAAAAAAATCACTCATTTGCAGCTGGCTGATTATAATTGCAAGGAGTCCCTGATTTAAATATATTAATTAACTTAAATGTATTTTTTTTATTTGTAGTTGATTAGCTTTTTAAATTTTAATTACTGTTAAAAAGCATTGTACCAACGGTATTTGTATACCTCATTTTTTAGACTTAAATTTAATTAAATCTTAATACAAAAAGGACCGAGCTTGATTGTTGAAGGTTTTAGAATTTAATCTTTCTCTATCTAGCTCCCAGGTAAAAAATATTGATCCTTTACCATAGGAGTGTTTCTTTCGCAGTTAATTGTATTTTTTCAGCTGATGTAATTATATTGCTTTGATTGTAAACCAGATAAGCTCAATATTAACAGTTTCAATTTTTTACCTAGTTTTTCTGAGGCCCAAGCCCCCCTATTTTCAAAATCTGATTAAAACTATTACGTAGGATTCTGAGATTCGTTTTTCATGCAAAGATTTCTAAGATTAAAGTATAAGATTTCTGAGACATCACATAAACTTATTATTTACAATTTGTAATTACTTAGAAAACAATTAAATTTGCCTATAAACCTACAAAACAATCAGTTCTTTAGTAGGTACATTTATTTCAAACTTCTGTACATTCTTCAATCTTTTCCTCTCACGAAACAGACACTCTCTCTGCACACATATCCTGGTCCATAAGGTAGTATTATTCCGATTTGCAATCCCATTTATTTTTATTTTCTACATTTACCTTGAAACAGACATATCAGTTCTTATAAATATCTGTCATTTCTAGTTACGTACTCCTTAATGTTAGAGTTAGTTTATGTCAAATACATGATACTTTATTCCATCAAATCGGTAAGTTCATAAGCCAATCGCTATCCTTTTTTATTATTTATAACTGACACATTTTACAACTGTTAAATTGCATTATACCCACTGCTATCAAATGCATTTCGATTAAATAAACTTAATGCGATTCGACATGTGCACAGTATCGGAGAGTAACCCACATCTATCAAAAGAGTTAATAACATAACGGGAATTATGTAACGTATAACCTTTCTGCAGCATATTACAATTCACAAATTGGATCTCGACTCTGTAATAACAGTTATGAAAGTTTTAATTAATTCAATTATTTTCCTTTTGGATTGCCAAGTACACCAATCTTCCCTGATTGCCCAATTTTCGTAAATTGCATTAAAGTCATTTACAGTACAACAGTGTCCAGGAAGGGATTATTAAACTGAACTTATCGTTTTCGTTAAAACAATTATTATTAAGTTTATCAATACACCTCGGTTTCGTTCAGGCTGAAGCTGTAGAGAATATAAATATAAATTTGTTTACCTACGGTTAACGATCGCATGTTTATTTAAAGGAGAGACTGTCATTCTGGAAATGGCATCTACTTGGGATTTCTATCATTTAGGGTCCATTAGTTTTATATTTAACATTTACATTTAATTTTGCAAGGAAAATTACTATGTTTCCAATCTTTTACGTCTTGTCTTTTTCAGCCGAAATTTTTTGGGCTCAATGTTTAATTTAACCATAAAGAAAGACTACGTAAAGATTGGGAATTTACTACTTTCTGTTTTTGTTGAGGTGCTCCGACGTATTCTCATTATACTGTACCAAATAGCTGTAGGTATCTGTGTATCTTAGTGTAACCCAGTTAGACATGTATTTTTCTATTATTAATATCTAATCATGTAATATTAATATTTAAAATTGTAATTTGAATTGAAATTGTAGCTGTTAAGTATCGACGATTGTTATTTACGTGATAACCTTGAGTTATTTTAACAGAGGTTGAACATTCTTTGAGCCTTTTCAGATTGATGCTTTTTAACAAGTCCAGATTAATACGCTCCATGTATTTACATGCTATTCTGGGTAAATAGAATAGGAAAAATACAAATCTATATTATTAAAAGAATTTCTTGATTTTTGCTAGGTGATTTTCGACCCAAAAAAATATTATTTTATATACATATTTAGCATCAATCCAAATGTATTACTCTCTAGATGTGCCTTTTGGGGTTTCCATACACTTGTAATAATCCCATTTCTATAACCTACTTTTTCCAGATGTAAACATAAATAAAGTTTTGACGGTCGATGAAAATTGTCATCAGAAAGAAAATAATCACCTGATATAATAAGATTAGGTCAAATTGTTCAGATAGCAATCATGAAACAAATATGTGTGTGAACTATTCCAGTCGCTTATTTCGTTATAAAACATATGTTTTTAATAAGAAAATGTATTTAAATTTTATATTTGATTCTGTTTGTGTTGTTGAATTATTTTTTTTGTTAAAATATTATTCTTTGAGATTGACAAATAATTTATTAAGTTAAAATTATACATTTAGCCATGTTTTTGCCGCGATCTAAAATGTACCTCCTGTATTTCAATATATCAACTATAAATGTGCAACTAGTCATGTGAACCAGTGAAGTGAAATATATTTGAACAGGTGGACAATAATTTAAAGCAAAACCAAAACAATAATAAAACGTGTTGTGAAAATTTAGTTTTTTAGTGAGTTCTAGGTAAAAGAAGCATACAAGAGGAAAATAGGTAAAAATCATGAAATTAGAAACCAAAAATCAAGCCTGGACATGAACCCAACAATGGATAGGATGCCATGTTGACGAGTTGGTAAGAGATTTACAATTTTATAAAAAAAATAAAAAGAACTTTCTATGGACTCATCTCTCCAAGATAACTATTTTCAGCCAGTTTGAAAAAATACTATGAACATTTGGACCTTCCATTAATATATTACTTTCAAATTTATGTGTCATTAATACTTTACAGGACGTTCATTCGGAGTATCAAATTTTTCCTTTCATAAAAATTATCTTAGAAATTATTATTTGTTGAATATTATAATGTTTACCCAAACCACCTAAACGTTTCAGCGGCAAAGAACCCTCCCTGCAGATATAAAGATTACTCATAACCTTTTTTTATAGCCGGAGCATCTCATATTACCCTTGTAAATGAAATAAACATGTCAAAATATATTTAATTTGTGTAAATTTGAAGAGTGATTATTTAATAGGTAATTTAAAGAAAAGGTGGTAAGCTGGTAAATAATGATACACTCTTGAGCACGGGGCTTTGCCCCACGAGCTCTCAAAGATCGATTTTAGCGCGTAAGATTAACGTGGGGAATAATTTGATTTGAATTACAGCTGTTAATACGTTATAGACAGGTTATTAGCAATAGGCCCTACTAGTTTTTACAGATAAGGAATCTATTTATCTATATAAATAAAATATGTTATTTTCCTACATAGCTTTGAGCAGTGAAATTGTGTAAGCAACGGAGATATTTACATTGTTGTAAACATTTGTTTATCCGTCTGTTTTTTACAAGCTAGATTTGTGCTGCGCTTCACAAAAAAAGATTGTACTGAATGAAATTCAATATTTTTCTACTTTCGTGTGGAGGAGGAATCTTTTTGGCTGTTTTAAATCATAGTACGTCAGTAGGATTATGCCCCTTTGTCCACTGCTGAAAAGTCGGTCATAAAGGTACAGGTTACTCAATATTTCACTACAGCATGTACCATATTTATTTTAATGAGCATTTAGTCAGCTAATTATATTTTATCACAGAGCAGAGGAAACACGTACTGCTTTACCCCACATTTACTCTACAAAGGTATACTAAACCATTTAAAATAACGGCATGGCAATAAATCATTGGCTATATAGAACACGTAAGCCCTTGCAACATGGTATTTAAAGCTCAGTTTGTCTAAGTAGCCATTGTGATTATAATACCGAATATTTTATATGTTTTTAAGTCCACTTTTAATAAGTCCAACAACCTACAGGAGTTATTTAACAGATATTTGAAAGAAAATGGGTCTATCCCCTTCCCAAAAAAAAAACAATTATGGCCTTATTCCCGTTCCAATGAGGCTTGGCCCTGACGTCCTTCAAAATTTCCATGTTAATTATATAGCTACTAGACCAATTGAGCATATATTTGGGAGAAAGACAGCAGGCAATGCACTATAGTCACAAACAGGCCTATACTTTCCATCCTGAATGCCCTTTGGGACTTGGCTGCTCCATTGGCCTTTACAATTTTAATTTATTCATCTCTGATGTTAGTAGTTAACTAAACCAGTTGAGCATATATTTGTTAGGAGGATAGTTAATACATCAGAATAAAACCTTTGCCTACTCCTGCTCCGAAAATGCTTTATTAAATATCGGAACTATCGAATTTATGGATTAATAAATGTGTTCTAATCAGACATCATCCATGAAAAACTGTATTGTATATAAATATATAACAAAAAATAACATTGGGGTCCTGGTTAAGATTTGTTAATAAAAAAATCATTAAAACTGTTCAAAATCAACCATTTAATTGTAAAAACAACACCCACTTGGCAAAGTAGTATGTGATTTTTGTGAGAATAGTGAACCAATGTTTACATAACTTTAAAAATATATGATTAGATTATGTATAAATTGCGAGAACTATTCAAACTGAAGTTTGAATATAAAACAGACATGCCCAAAATAAAATAAACGAGCAATACGAAATAAGCAAAGCAAATACGCTCGCCTTGGAGAGCTATCGTGAACATAAGTACTCCATGCATTTTTAACAAACTGACTAGCTTTTCGAGCAAAGCTCGGTCCTCCAGGTGCTTTAACAAATAGAACGAACTTCTCAAACATAAAATTGGACTGTGATCACAAGCGAAGCCGTGACGGGCTACTAGTTAGTTTTTAAACGGGTTTCAGGTATAGAATAGTTTGCCAACATTTTATTTTACAAGTATAATTAATCGTAAATAAATGTATAACCCTTCTGAAATTTTAAAATATATATTAAGAAACCCTTGATTACGTTAAATAATCAGTTAAATTTAAACTGAAAACGACAACCCATTTATATTTTTGGTTTTCACATATTACGTTCTTATAATCGTAAACCACAAGTCCCATTTTTCATCAGCATAAAAGCTACATATTGATTGTAACATTTTCATCAGGCTAAAAGGCAAACCCTTTACAACTTTCTTGACATCTTATATGTAAAAATGCCCAGCCATGTTGTGGAGTGAAGCTTGTTTGCAGAAGGCTCAAACGGTGTCGTTCTTCAATACCCAAGCAGAGTGTCAAATGTGAATAATACTCGTACTTGAGTTGACTCAACAACACTTCAATCTCCAACTGCTTCCCCTAGTATTGATTGGTAAACATTCCACAAGCGGTTATCATTGTCCATTTGGAAATTGATAATAAAGTAATCTCGTCTTGTAAAAAAATAATTTCTTAATTTCGTAACCTCTTCTAATTTTTTTATCTACAGCAATTTTTTTGACATTGTTCACTTTCTTAATAATTATTTTGAAGCCTCCAAAATATTTAATTAGTTAATTAATCAGGCTGCATTCCTTGTAAATTATTTTAAACTCACTGAAAACTCTTTACTTATTAGAATTACAAGAATATTTTTCCAATAATGAATATTACAACAACAGAAGTATTCACAGTCAATAGAATATATAAATATTTACAAGAAAATAACTTAAAAAAATATAACCCTTAACCTTACTAAGCATTTTTACTGTATTCGATCTTTGTCAATGTATTTGAAATAAAATAAATACAAACCCATTTAAGTCTACAAAAATCTATAAAATTTAACGCATCCGTTAGCTGCATGCTATTTAAAGATCTATGTATAAGTGTGACCAAATCTATTTGTTTTTCACTAATCGTTAATTACTTAATTCGAGATGCAAGAACCAAAAAGCTTTGGACTTTTTCGGTGTAGCTCTCACCAAAACTATAGTTTCAAATCAAAAGTAAACTTTACAGTAGGTATTAAAATAGTTCTGTGGCACGAAAAGTACAAAATGTTCTTCAGGAGACAATACCCGGAAACGTCAGCGATGACACGGTCATGCTGCAGTTTCAATGCTCCTATGACCCTTTGGTCACTCAGCTCGTCGACTTTAGACATGTAAATTTGTTTTCATTACTAGTAATGTAATATCACCTTGGTGAAATTTCCTAGAGCCTCAGATATGTCTTTGTCTTTTGAGGAACTATTCCTTTCCCCAAACTCGTACAACAACTATCTACTGTAATTTAGGACAACTGTCACAAAAAATAAAAAAGTTTGCACGCAGCACGCTGACGTGAGGGAAGTGAATTTCCACATAAAAACTTTTAAAACTCAAAATCAGTGTAAAAACATATATTTGTCCAATTTTTATTGAAATCTGAAAACACTGATTTTTTGGCTGTTCTGATACTCCTGGTTTCATTTACTTGCAAAGCTGGGAATACAATTTTGCGCATTATAAGGTTAGGAGAAGGTCCAGACAGGCTTTAAAGTAGGTGTGAGGTTGCTGGGGATAATAAAAGTACTCTAACAAACGAACAACATGTGTTCCTAGTGTAAAACCCCCATAAGACAACGTACTGTGTTTAGCCGATACACATTTTCTTTAATAACTCGGTAAATATTTATGCTAGAATGACGAGAGAGGGCTTAACACTTTCTCCTCTCTAATTCCCATCTTTTAGCATGCATTAATTTTACATCTGGGGCTTTTCTGACCCTTTTTGGGCCCAAAAACTCGAAATCTGAAAGATTAATCTGAAAAATGGGTTTAGAGTTTTCTGATTGTTTTGCCCAACGAACTTGTCCAACAGATTATAGAAAGGAACGTCCCTACCAAATTTGAAGTAAATCGGACAAAAAATGCGACCGCTAGAGTGCATACACATATATATATAAAATTTTGAACGACCCCCCAAAACGTGTTCAGGGGGTCACGTTAGGAACTTCTATGGTGGTCCCGGGCTTAAGTTTCACCGTGCGGGTCAAGCTAATAGTTCACTTTCCAAAGGAAATTCACTAATAAAGCAATCATGAGGGCAGAGAACCGCGGCTTATATACATGGTGCTTCTAAAGAAACTGCCCTACCATTTATGACAGAGAGATTCTCGAGCCCCCTCCCCCCTTACCTCTTACTCACTGATAAATCTGATCCAAACAATAAATAAACACCGTTGTTAAATGTTTTACAATACACTATTGTTTATAAGAGCTACCTGTTATGCCAAGATTACAATTTTTAATATTTAATTACCTAATTTGAATGTTTTTAGTTTCAGTTCTTTGATTAACACAAGGAAGTTAAAATTAATAATGTTTATTTAGAAAACAATTAAATCTGTACGATGGTCAGTTACGTTACAATTAAAGCTGTAACTCTTACAATTGGGATTTTGGATTGCACGGCACCGGGAAGTGGGAATGGATGCGTGGTATTGTTACAAATTTGACAGATAAGCCACGGCAGTTAGAGTAACCCTACACCGTGGTAATAGTGCCAAAACATGCAACTTTGCTTTTTCAATTCTTGGTTTATCACCTTCTAGGTGAATATTGGGTGTTACCAGTCCCTATGGAGAGTTTTTAAAACCGAAAATTAATATAATTAATGTAAGATTATAACAAGATTATGTTTGTAAACCTTTAGAAGTATTTGTTTTTTAGAGGTTACTGATAATATCAACTTGGATATTTATCTGCTTCCATTTTTAATATGTCACAATTACCTGTATATAAGGCATAACTAACAATTTTCAAATTTATTTATGGCATACATTTGCAATTATTTTGACACAAATGGTTTTTTTAAGTAATAATACTACGATGTTGAAAAGAATTATGAGTATCGTGTACATTTCATCTACTTTGATTTTACTGGTATAACTGTGACTATATTAACTGAAACTTCAATAACATCAATATATTATAATTGTTGATCCATAGAAAAGGTGATTGGTTTATCAATTTTACAAGACATTTTCTATTAATGTTTTAGTGATTATTCAGTCAAACATCTATCAGATGAAACCATCCGCCTGTTTTGGGCAAAAAATCGGGGTTTTCTTTTCAACAAACATATTTTAAATTTTACAAAACTTTGACCATATTTTTTTAAATTACTGCTACAAACTACTAAGCCACAACTTCAACTGATAATCCATATTCGTTATAAAAAAGTTTTATAATAGTCTTATGTTTTCTTGTATAGCAGCGTCTAACATCTCTTATTCTAAGAGACTTAATTACTCTCGCAATTTGTTCTTTAAGGTATATACAAACATTTGAAAACAGGTAGCAAACAGCTACATACCAATTAACTTTAATGAAATCTAAACTTTCTGACACATTGATGAAACGGACATAATCCTAACTAGAAGGCGGAGGTTGTTAGCAGAACGGTCCAAGTTGCATGACTGTTGACTAACTGTTTGTTCCCTCACGTGATGGTGTAGTTGGGCCCGCCTTCCTCGCACGGGTATTGATCATTTCGTGAAGCTTTTCAGTGGTCTAATTGTTTTTATAATCTCCTAGGGTTAATTGGTTCAAGAATCTATTTTATGGTTTTGAACAACTAGGGTTTTATTTCCCATCCAGTCAAATTAAAAAAAAAAACATTTCATTACTAATTGGATCCGCTGGTGGAATACAAGCAAGTATTCTTCTCGAGATTCTAGGTTTGAAAAATACCTCACAATATATTTTGTACGCCACTTTGTTATTTCAGTAGCCATTTGCTAAATATAATAACTTTAGCATGTGTACTATATATTTTCTTAATGCACCGACAGCAGTTAGAAAATGAATTCAGTTGATTACCTATATCCATAAGACACAAAGTGAAGTTTGGAAGATCTTTGGGTGGAGTCCTGAAGACGGGTGTGATTATAATATATTTCGTTGAATCTATGCCACGACCTCTGTAATACAACGGACAGACGGTGGTCCTCCGGTATCAGGAAACCGACACAGACGATCACCTTTGGAACCTTCTTCTAAACTATAAATTTAATTTTATTTGCTTTATATATATTATAAAGAATGTTATCCTATTATGAAAATCGTCTGGTCAACATTTGATTTATGATGGTAACCCAAGTACCTTTATTGAAAGCATTGTAGGAACATTTGCTATAGACAGTGGTTTTAAGGGGAGAAAACCCTCTCTTCCCATCCAGGGGGAGAGACTCCCCCCCCCCATATTTCAAAGACTCTCTATAGTTTAGTGTAATCTTAATATTTGACAACGTTGTAGTGAATTTTATCGGTAAGTAAGAGAGAGTTACTACTTATTCAAAATATCCTCTGTTGATCAATACAACTGATAAGAAGACAAGGGAGCAATGATACATTTTTAATATCCTTAAAAATATATTTGACAACGTACTGCATTTATTGTCAATCTTCCCACAACTATTAGGTTTAGGATAATAACACACGAAAGAATCTTATTTATTTTTTAAGTTCTATTAAATAATAAGTAAAGTAGATTTTTATTAGCATTAATTGGGTTTGGGTATAATCAAAAATGTATTTTGGAACTTTTACGCTATATAACTTCTTACCTAATATTGTCCCAGAAAAGTGTTTATAGCATGTTTTTATTAAATTTATTCGTTTAAATAGAGTAGCTGCAAATATTTAGGAGGCCTTATTTTAATAATAAGGCACTAGCAAACCATATGTTTGTATCTTTAATCCCAACTGTTCTGCTTCTTTTGTTTTGATTTGCTGTCCAATGTTATTTAAATGGGCCAAAACCGTACTTTGAAGGCTTCCCAAGGGTTTCTGGTTCCGCGCACTGACTTGAGACCCCCAAAAAGGCACATCTAGACGTTAAAAGCTTTCAAATGACACGTAAATCATCAAAATCGACCCAGTAGTTTGGCCATAATCTTCTGAACATAAATCGCCTCATTCTTTTGAGATAATGATTCTCTACATAGAAAATATTTCTAGAAATTCATAGTTTAAAACTAAATACTTCTTTAAAAAATAAAGAGGGTAATTCATTAACATAGATTCCCAGTCGATTAGTTTAAGGGGTCAACGTCTCAAAATCAAGCCAATGACTTCTAAGAAGACACTCTCCACTAATAAATGTTAACAAACAGATGTTTAAAGCCAAAATAAATTAATTTTCATCTCTAAAAACCACAAATAAAATCAGTGCATTTAATAGGTTACAATTGCAATGTTGAAATTACAAAAAATCTTAAACATCAAGGAAGTTGTTTTAAAATTACTGAATATTTTTTTTTATTTCATTATGAAAAATATGTTAAAGTAACAAATAAAAGTGTGAATAATATGAATATCCGGGTGAAGATTTTAAAAGAGTTAATTACCCTTCAGAGAATTCCAACTTGAAGTTTATAAAACTAATTAATAACATTCCCGCATCTGACAGCGCCAGACAATGCAAGTTATTAGCTAGACTCTTGCATACTCTTGTATATAGTCTTACTCAGTAAAGCTCAGATTATTCCCAATTTCTTTTAGTGATTACGAAATAAAGATTTATAATTTGATCTGGTTTATAAAAAAAACACTCTTATTAAAATGCTAATGTCATACTAATACGAACGGCCTTAATTTGAATATATTAATCTACAAAAAACTGCCTTTGTTTTTATGCACACTGATTTCACTGTTGTAAACATTTAATATCGATTTATTAGAAAGATATATAGGAAACTGATGTATATTATGTATTATATTTACTGTTTAAATGCTGAGAAAAAACAGTGGGAAAGTATGAACATAATATAATAATATTCTTATTGAAGCTTCAACATTATAAACAATTATAGCTGAACCTTAATTCATTTTTTAACAAACCATGCACGATAGTTTTTAGCGAATTTTCCCTATAGGGAAGAAGCTATTACCGTAGGTCTCATGGTAAGACTTAAGCCCAAGACCATGATAACTTTTCATTTTGAGGTCCCCAGATGCCAAACACACCATTCGTTCAAATTGTTATATATGTATATATTTATATATTTATTTATTTATATATATGTGTGTGTGTGTATGTGTGTGTGTGTGTGTGTGTGTGTGTGTGTGTGTGTGTGTGTGTGTGTGTGTGTGTGTGTGTGTGTGTGTGTGTGTGTGTGTGTGTGTGTGTGTTGTGTGTGTCCCTAAGCACGATAACTCTAGTAAAAGAGGTCCAATCTTAATGAAATTTGGTACAAATGTGTAAATTACCATTTATTTGAACGAGAGAGAAAACCAGACGAATCGCACCATCCAAAAGGGTTTTTTGGGTGGTATTGTACCCCAAAAATGGGTTTTTGAGGTTTCCACATTTAATGTTTATTTGAATCAAATTTTAATTTTTACCATTGAATTCAGCATAAAAAAATTTGGTATTTTGATCATTGCTCTACGTCAATTTGTTACTGAGATATTGAAAGTGCTAAACACAGTACGTTGTCCAATGTTATTCTTATGGAGAAAAAGAAAAATTGCGTACCTCGCTGATTTATGAACATAAACTAGCGAAATTTGGTATATGGCTTTATCTGGTTGCGGTTTGTTGCTTTTTGGACAAAAAAACTATTTTTCCCCTATAGTTCCCGTAGCAGCCCCTTGGTCCCCATGTTATTCTTATGGAAAATAATTAAAATGTTATACATCGCTTTTTTATTAATGTATTTGGATGCAACTTAGTATGTGACTTCACTAAGATGAGTTCTATTGATATTTGTACAAAAACCCATTATTTTGTGTTCCTTGTTGCAGCAAACCTGCGTACTCATCCGTAATGTTATTCTTTGGAGAATAATTAAGATTTAAAATATCGCTTGTTTGTGAATATATTTATTGTGAATCCTGTTGAGTGTTTTAATGTGTTATGTTATACATTCATTGGAAATTCGCTGAGTATGCAGGTTTGTTGCGACTGCGGTATTTTTCTTCACTACAGTGCCAAGCACTTTCGTGTTAACATCTTTTGTTGTACGTTAAGGACTTCATTTGGAAAATAAGGGCAAAAAACGAAATCCTACCTACTAAAAAAGATCGAATTTCCTATGAATATTCAAAGTTTCAACCTTCTACGTTGTACGATAGCTTTTGAAACCTGCGCAAAGACACAAATGTTCCATTTTCCTTACACAATTATTTGATTCGATATTTTATATATTAATAACAATATTCGTTGATTATTAAAAATGTCCTGTATTTTAGTACCAAAATACCTTTCACAGATATATTTTCCTAAATTTAAGTAGAAATGCAATGAAGAAGAGACTTTGAGTAAGAAGTGGTTCGGGTAGAAGAATGAAATGGTGTCACAGTAATACTCGACAAAAACAAACACGGAACGGAACTTATGTAGGTTAATTCGCCCGCCTCTGAGAAGAATCCTTGAGGAATTCAGTTGTGTCTTATTCTTACTTATATTATATAAATTAAGATGTGTTTATTTGTGATCGGATCCCATGGATAAAAACTAGTAAACTGCAACAACTCATAATACTAATTATTTTCATCATAATACTCATAATAATTATTTTAATTTAATTTGTGTAAAACTGTGTAGTCTTATTTCAATGTAACTTTACATTTTCATAAATAATTGTAATTAAAGTTAAAATAGTAATAATATATTAAAACAAAAACGGCTAAATTAATTACTAGCCGTAAATTCATTCAATAGTTTTACCACTGATTGGAGGATGATGTTCGTACCATGAATCCTCCTAGTGCAACAGAAAGCGTCTGGCCGTATGTATCTTCTCATGATACCAATTTTATAAAGTTGTCAGAAATTGGCGATATGTGTAATAAGTACAACACTGTAAGCCTAGGCTTTGTTTAAATATCATTTTAAGTTGGTTTAATTGGTTTATATATCCGGGAACCAAAGTGATATTTAAATTATTCTTAAGTAATACGTTATTTTAATCTCTCAACACATTAAATTAATTCTTCATCCTGGTCCCTCTTTATGATTGTTAAATTCATTGAACTCATATACCGAAATCTTCATTGAGAGAAAACCAAAATGTTTCGCTAATATTCCTTCGTGTGCATGGTAGGTTTATTAAATGAATAAATAGATTTTATCTTTCTTTCTGTGCCTATTTTTATAATTCGCCCCATCCATTTGTTCTTATCTGGTGATTTGGCATGGTGGAAGTTTTAAAAGAAATTATTGAGTCATATGCTGTGCTTATTTACCTTATTTTTCCCGCCTTATCTTTTTTGTATTGGGTTTGTTCACCACATACTTCTGTACTTGGGGCACGAATTCTCCTCATCAATTGATTTTCCACAATGCTAGAAATGAAAACAAGTCTGGTGTTCCCGATTACGTCAAGAAAATAATTCGCTCTGGCCTTCAAATCTAAGACAGCAATACAGTAAATGTTATCATCTTCTCCTTTTAATAACAAAAACATAAAAATAATAATCTTGTAAAATGAATTGTCGTACCTATTATATGGTTATACAGGACGGATGGAACACCTAAAGGAGCAATACAATACAAACCAATATTATAATATAATATTTTCATAATTAAAAAGAATAGTTGTCGAAACGAAAATATTTGGAAAACAATTTAATATTCAATTAGCAGTTGTTCACATTGCTACATTACGATATTTGTTTGTGTTACTTTGAAAATTGTCACTATAGGGAAGTGGCATAACTGGTTGGTACAATACGAAAGTGTGTGATTGCCTACGGACGATACTGACGTGTCGTCTTACACGACTTCAACTCTCCTTTCAACTTTCGTACTTTAAATTAAGATGCAATAATTACGATGGTAACAGCTTGTTTGATTAAATGTATGGAATACGTTTTGTCTGCAGAGTAAAAATGTTTTGCAATATGCCTGGTGAAAAGAAGTTTATTCTAAATTTCAAAAATATAATTTTGCTACGTAATTGTCCAGGGAAATACAAACATTAATTAAATACACCCTTAAATAATTTGTAATACTCTTTTATGATATTATGTGAGTGTAGAATAATTTAAAATAGGTCAGTAGAATAAATTTTGAAATAATGTATCTATATTCCACACGAGATTTATGTTCACAAATGTAAAATACGACACACCAAATTTTAAGGTGTTATTGTGACGAATTCCCATAATGTATTATGATATTGTTATATGTTCATTATGACTACTACATATTTTTACATTCAGAAAATGTTAGAAAACACTGTTCGGCTCCACCCCATTTGGCCTTTAAAGTTTTAATTGTTAATTTATAGTTGCCAATTATTTCTTTATATCATTATTTAAATTTATCCTTAGATTTTCTGTAAAATGTATTTCCAGTGTAATCAGAATGGTAAAAATGGTTTATATTCAAATACTGTATTGACATTTAATAAGATGCCAAGTTTTAGGGTAGGATCACTGTAGAGACCTCTAGTTTGCACCATTCATCTTCTTTTATTAAGACCTTTAAAAAGAGGTACCACTCAGTAAGGGTTGCTATTTAACATTTAACTTAGCCCCAAAAAACCCCTATTTTGGAGGATGGGGCCAAACATGTTCACTCACTAAAAGATAAATGGCTTGGTTACTTAAACGTTCCAATAGAAAAATCTTATTATTTCGAAACGTTTTTGGTGAATAATGCTATTTGTAATGTTATTTGTAATGACTGCTATGCAAAAATAATGCAAAATTAAGGATTAAAATTCAAAAACTCATTTTAACGCTGTGTTTGATAGAACAAAGCTATAAACCCCTAAATTGTGCCATTCTTCTTCTTTTTGTACGCGCTTTAAAATGATACGTCACTCAAGGAGAGTTACCTTTAAAACTTTTTTAATTACCCCCCAAAACCCCTAGCTTGTTTAATTTATATTGCAGGTGTTGTTACAACGATGACGAAAGGCTGTCCATGTTGTATCTCATAACAAAGTGACAGATAGGATTACAAATTAACCGGGCAGAATGCAGGTTATTACAGTAGCGAGTACTTCAACATTGTGGATAACAACACAGATTAAACACAGTCAAACAGTCATGTTGTACCGCTACAATCGAGAGTAGACTTGCACATACAATGTCAAATGGTCTGTTGGTTCACGTGTATCAATCATTGCTGAAGTATCGAGTATAGCAGCAGTGTTTGTAATGAACACCGTGGATCAATCACAACCAGACATACTCAGCAGTGCATATTGCTACAACACTTGTACACGCAATGATACATTGTCTGTTGGTTCACGTGTATCATCATTGCTGCAGTACCGCAGCGAGTATAGCAGCAGTGTTTGTAATGAACACAGTGGATCAATCACAACCAGACATACTCTGCACCGCATATTGCTACAACACTTGTACACTCAACGATACATAGTCTGTTGGTTCACGTGTATCATCATTGATGCAGTACCGCAGCGAGTATAGCAGCAGTGTCTGTAATGAACACAGAAGATCAATCACAACCAGACAAAACGCATATTGCTACAACATCTGTACACTCAATGATGCATTGTCTGTTGGTTCACGTGTATCATCACTGCTGCAGTACCGCAGCGAGTATAGCAGCAGTGTTTGTAATGAAAACCGTGGATCAATCACAACCAGACATACTCAGCAGTGCATATTGCTACAACACCTGTACACTCAACGATACATAGTCTGTTGGTTCACGTGTATCATCATTGATGCAGTACCGCAGCGAGTATAGCAGCAGTGTTTGTAATGAAAACAGTGGATCAATCACAACCAGACATACTCTGCACCGCATATTGCTACAACACCTGTACACTCAACGATACATAGTCTGTTGGTTCACGTGTATCATCATTGCTGCAGTACCGCAGCGAGTATAGCAGCAGTGTTTGTAATGAACACAGTGGATCAATCATAACCAGACATACTCTGCATCGCATATTCCGATAAGACCTTTTCACACAATGATACATTGTCGGTTGGTTCCCGTTTATCAATCATTGTGCAGTAACTAGTATGGCAGTCGTTTATTGAACCTAAACACATGAACACACCAATACCGTAAACTGTTTAGCACAGAAGCTACCCTGATGTTTCTCTACCCTGATGTTTTTCAAATCTGTACAAATTACTGTTTACAAAACAACTTAAGTCAATATTTACAGAATATAAATAATAAACTTAAAGATGCATTTCAACATTTTTACTTCCTTTTTAAATATCTTCTTGTTTATTTTTTTACATTATAATTCCCTGCATATCTGTGAGGGCCAAAATAAGAAAACACCTTTTTACCAAGTTCGAGGGCAACACGAGGCAAGTGTAGCATACTGTCCTGTCTGGTAGGCCTCTTCCTCATCTCTTTTCGGGCAACAATCTTATCTTTGAGATAAGGGGATCTATAGGTGTTAATCACCACTATGTACCCTTGCCACAGTGGGGATCTATAGGTGTTAATCACCACTATGTACACTTGCCACAGTCTCCAAGTTCGTATATGATCATATTTATTCAGATTGTAAACAAACCTTGACCGCATTGCAAGCTGTTAAGAATATTAACATTTTCCACCGTCAAACTGAAACCAAAGACAGGCAGTGCGTATTTTATAATTGGGATAATCAGAGGCCTCACCATTTGCCGTTTTGCATCCTCGGGCATCATTGCCTAAATTGGTTTAACACCTTGAGCAGTGGGACAACACGCTGTACAATTTATTTGAGTGATTTTAGTTACAGTGGAATGTATGGCTATCGGCCTGAAATAAGTCAATAATTTTGGGTGTCTTTATTTTAGTATTGGGATTACGAAAGCCTTTGCCCAGCTTGAGGGAAAATAGCCCGTAGTCATTGACATATTAACCAGACATTTTATCACTACTAAACAATAAGGGCTCACAGCTTTGCCCAATTGAATAGAGATTCCATCAGTTCCTATTACAGGTTTAAATTTTAACTCTGTATTATGTTCAACTCTATAATCATGTGTACTCCGGATGATCTATAACCTAATGCATTGCTAAAAACAATATATTTAATCAATGTTGTAGATGTATTGGTTACCCGATTAGGTTCATTTATGATCTGAACAAGTTTCAATTCATCAAGGGACCTATTAATGAACTTTGTATCTGCTCTGTTAATACCGAGGATATCGACATTTACATCACTCATCAAGACAACTTCATCAACCTCTGTTATCTTATCGATGAATAAGGAATCAAAAAGTGTGGTCATGTATGAGTAAACTACATCCGGCGGCCTATAAGCAATACAAATGCAAAAATGTGTAATTTTCAACCAAATTGTACCACAGATGTATTCTATGTGACTATCCACATTTTCTAAATCAATCAGTTTAAACTTGAGCCCATTCTTTACATATAAACCTACTCCAGCACCACTACAGTTGTTGACTTTCTTATTGTCAGTTCTATCCATATTTCTCAACCTACTTACAACCTTCCTGATCAAATGAAAATTGAAGATCATATCACAGACCTACATCACCCCTTTGGAAAAAATACTAATTTGTGAAATAAAAAGAAACGAGTACAACTTCGGAAAATGACAAGAACAAACTTGAGGTACACAGGAAAGCATTTAAACAATATTATGAATATAATCCTAGTTTCTCACAAACGTAGTTTTGAGTCTCTCGACAAAATGCTTCAAGTCATAAAACTGGCAAACATAGACTGTACCATCCATGTCCACAAGACATGCACATACAATGAAACATGGACTGTTGGCTCACGTGTAACAATCATTGCTGCAGTAGCTAGTGTTGCAGCTGTGTTTGTAATGAACACAGTAGATCAATCACTGTCAGACAGACATGCACTACAACATCGCTCACTACAAACACTGAAATAAATTAACTGCCGGTTTGTGTGCAGTATGATATACAGGCTGTTTGAAATATTCGAGCAGATTTTAAGAATTTCACAATCGTAATGATTTACTGGGTGGAATACCCTAAAATCCAGTTTTAAAATACTTTTATTTTAACGTTAATCATTACATTTTTTTTAAATAATAATGAAGAGTAGGGTGGAACATTAAAATCGTTGGTTTAATAACGTCATATTTGATATATATTAAACCAAAATCTTTTCTCAGTGATAAACCAAACTTCTCGTAAACTGATTTGGTATATAATGCTTTTTGAATGATTAGTTTACTAAATTCCTTAAGAAGAAAAGATCAAATAAAATACCATGCTGAAAAATAAAAACCTTTGTAACAAAAGTTAGAGCGGCGGCTTTAGAAATAAACGCTCTTAGGGAATGACAAAACTCAGTGGACTAATACAAAAGTGAGCGTTTACCTGCGGACGAGGCCGAAGTTGTGAACGTATAGAATAAATATCCTTTTCCGATTAAAGTACAATCCAATCTGTAGGCAAGGTAAAATATTTTGCATAGTAAACTAACTTATACATGCTTGAAGTGTTCCAAAACAGCTTAATCTTGTTAAAAATATTATAAAAAATAACTTGACAGTCTTTAAATATTCCAACAACTTGATTTATTACCTGTTTTTCGTACCTACTGAATGAGGTAAAGTTTTAAGGCAATTTAAATATATATTCTTAGTATGGCGAAAATATGTTAAATGTAAAAAGCTGTTGCATTATAATCAATAGTCTTCATTAGACTTTGCCAAATGCCCAAAATCATGCCTTCAATAAGGGGGTTTTAACATTTTGCTACTATTGTTTCTGACTAACTTACAGATTCCAAAATGTGCTTTAATTTTACTAGGATCGGACTTACTTTGTTAATAAAATACCATTATTTTATAATTTAAGTAAGTTCAAAAGATTTATAAAACAGTAATTATTACATTTTTACATTCAAATAAAGACGCATTGTCTGTATTGTAGTATTGGTGTATATTGGTGCTGCACTGTTTTGATGTCGATTAAGTACATTTCTGACTCATTAAACACACGTACGAGAACTTAATACAGGTGCTTAATCGTAGCTTTTAGTTAGATGTTAGTTAATGGATGTTTTAAGTTTTAAAGCTTTGAGGGCTACCAAATCCGTTATGTTGTGTAGTTGGCAGAAACGATCTTTATTAATGGGCTCTGTTCCGATCAACCCAACCACCCGTGAATTTGGCTTTGAAATGTGGTCTCTGGTGTTCATTTCACTGCCCTGAGTATCGATACTAAATTCGGTAAGAAGGAATTATCCTTACATTTTTAGAACGGCATAGATCTTTTCCCTGTAAAACATAATTAGAATTAAACAACCACGATAACACGATTCAGTAAATTTAATTTTCCCTCAAAAAACTGCGTGAACATAACTGTAGGCAGCCACAAATGAAACGTTTATATTTATTGCATTCTGTAAACTATTATTTATCCTATGGTGCACAAAAACAAATCTCTAGATTAACAAATCGTCTGATGGTTAACAATGAATTTTTGACGCTTAAGGTGTAAGCGTCAATGACTGAAATCCAAAGACTGAATTTAAGTCGAAATACCTGATATCATTTGGGCATAACAGCATGTTATATAACAAGTAATATGGACATAATAGCATGTTATATAAAAAAAAGCAAATTGACCTATCCAGTCTATCCAGAAATCCTAAATTGACTTTCCTTCATACCTTGTTTAGTATTTAAAAAGTGATTAAATTATTAGTGTCTTTTTATTAAATAATAAAGTAAAAAAAATTATAAGTAAGTAGAAGTAAGTAATAATAATAATAAAGTTTATAAATTGTGCTGTTTATATTCGTTTAATAATAAACTACAAACATGTGCGTGGAATTTAATCATATTAACCCGGCTGCTACATCAGTATACAGAGGATAAAGAGATACAGAGATAAAGAGATAAGAGAGTATACAGAGATAAAGTGTAATTTGTAATAGCTCCAAAATAATAATACTTTTTCATAGTTACAAATTCTATTAATGCACAGGTCATACGCAACCTATGAACACAGGAAATTATGAACATACACCATTATGACAACCAACCAAACTTTACGACATTTATCGGTGCTATTTAAGCTGAAAAGGTACAACATAAATGAGATAAAGCATGGTTTGTAGAAAACAGCTACAAATTTGAACAGTTTGCACGAATGTTAAAAAAGAATAACGAGACTGAATCAGGCTAATTTAATTCCCTTCTGTGTTGAAATTCTGTATGATTAGCTCGACATTTATATTCACCTATATAATTAATTAATTACATTTTTTTGCAGTCAGTCAATTACAAACCATTCCCGAACTACGCAATCATTTATATGAAGTCTGAACAAATATGTATTGACACTGAGTTGTTTTACTGATCGCAAAACCTCAGTAAGTTATTTTAGCAAATGACTAGATTTAATTTAGTTTGTAATTTACCTACATGAAGTGTTGTACTCTAAATTGCTCATAAATTTGAAATTGTGATTCGATTGCCTTTATTTGACCTTGCGTACCAGAATCACGTACCTACACACTACAACAGGGTACTCCCCAGTTACTTATGTGGTATAATCAAAAGGCCGACTTCGAAAATTATATTATTGTAAAAGGTAAACACAAGAGAATTAAACTAGGTGTAATATGGGATTAAATTATTTCTAAAATGATTGATAGATGCTCTCATTTCACTCTTGAAAGTGATCCATAAATGTATATGTAAATTTATAATGTTGGAACATTTGTTGTTTAACTTATACGTAACTCTGTGAAAATAAAAGGCAAAATTAACCCCAACAGTTACAAAGACTAAGACTGTGCTCCGTAACTTCCGTAATACCTCTTTAGGCTGGAATTGTAAACTATTGGTCGGCTCTTCAAATACTAAATGTGGCAAATTATTATTGTACTAGGGATACCTTTATGTTTTAAAGTACAAGTTACGTATTCAGAATCAAATTCAGTTGGCTAAACCAAAATATATACTGCTTAGGTTGGAATAATATTTAGACGAATACGTATTCTAAGTTGTGTAGAAGTGTAGAACACGTTTAACCAATAAACCTGAGGTCTGGCCGCTACAGATTAAACCAAAATTGACTAAGTTTAAGGGAACTGGGTAGAAACTTCCTATTAATATCTTTTCCTCGAGTGAAGAGGATAATATTACCTTTAAAAATTGTATAAATGTTTCAGGGCCTGGAAAATTTTAAGATTTCAAAGCAACAGTTGTATTTTCTTGAAATCTTGAAAATTATAAAAGACTTTTCCCTTACTATGTTTTCTCATTTCAAAATTTAATTTTACCGAAAATTGATAGTATTATATTTACTCTGGTGTCAGAAGTCATTTAGTTGCATTTAGAACTCATTTATCTTTTATTTCAACAAGATCCTATAGCTTAAAAATGCAGTAGTATATTTAGTACCATTGACTATAGGTACCGAAGTAGCCTATGGCTAATGGTAGTATAGGTGCCCAATTTAACTTTTATTTTAGGGGCACCCCTAACATACTGCGTATCAACTTGTTCGATATGATTCCTGCATGTGGTAAAGCTTAGCAAATGTGCAATATTCCCACAGGGATTCTCACCATTGGTTTCAGCGTTTATCACGTCAGAAGATATTTTAGTTTATCAGGTGATATGTTGTAACAGGTGTAAACATGTGTACACAGGTGTAACATGTGTACACAGGTGTAACATGTGTACACAGGTGTAACATGTGTACACAGGTGTAACATGTGTACACAGGTGTAACATGTGTACACAGTTGTAACATGTGTATGTTAGTAGTCAAAGTTAATCGGTTTCTCCACAGAATGTAGCACAAACAAAATTGTTTCGCCTTCTTTGAATATTGTCTAGGTTTAACTGGGGTCGTCAGGCCTAGTTTATTAATTAGACTATCATCAATATTACCAACGGCTTTAGAAGTTGATGCTCATTCTAATGGCCTTCAAAGTTCCGGTGGTAACTTATAGTCAAACGTTGTACAGTATCATATATTTACTGGCTCATGTTTTCATTAATTGAAGCAGTCAACCTGGTTTACTATGAATGCACAGTTTTAGCACAAATGCAGAGTTATAGAAAAGGAGTACTCGCCCTCCTCAAACACCGTGAGCGTAGTGAATTAACTCTGAAAACAAAATAATACGTTATAAACCGACACACAAACTGATAAAACTTTGTTTCGCTTGGTACTCTCGATTTTAATAATTCGGGTGTTTCATTAATGCAAATATGCAAATGGAACGTCAACTTATTCCGCCAAATCGCAGTCCGTGGATGAGTTAATTAACCAGGTTTCCGTTATTATACAATTTAGTTTTCCATTGTATTATCTGTTATGCGTTCAGTAATAATTATAATTTAATTTGTTTGTTACAATTACTTTTTATTATATAAATGAAATCTGAAGCTACTTCAAAAGTTGAAGTTAGTTCCAGGAAATCGTTCCTTTTTGCATTAAGTACAAAAGGTGAAGATTTGCGATTCGATATACAGTACCTTCACTGTGTGATTTATACGTTGCAATCAGTAAGCTCTCAACAATAATAGTTTTTAAGACGAAAAACGCATTCTTTGTTAAAGTAAAAATAGAATTTCTAGGTAGTAACAATTCAATTCGTTATTTCTTTTGTCATTATGTTTTTTTTTTTTTTTAATATGTGTTTTAATGAAAATATAATGATACGAATTTATATTATGATGAATGTATATGACCTAATTCTTCTGATCATTGGTAGCAGACCCCTTGAAAATAAATCAAGGTCATATAGGCCCTATTCTATTTATTTATTTAATATGCCACTATTGAGGTTTCAATAGTTACTAACATATTTTAATAGATTCGAGTTAAAAAAAACCTCTATCTAGACGAATTAGGAGAAGATGAAAAGAAAAATTTGTAAATTGGCACAAACATTATTTGGTAGGATAACATTGCAATGTTATTTTAGAAGTTACAAATTTGTCATCCGTAATGTACCATAAAGTTAAAAATTAATTTGTGCATTGGTTATAACAATAACAGCCATTAGGAGGGTAAAAATAAGTTGTTTTAGTTTTTATTAATGCGATTTTAAAAAGTTCAGACGAAATTAATTAAACTTAGAATAAAGTTGCGGCAGTTGAAATTTTTGCAACATTGTGAAAACACAACATTTTTTTAAATGTAAAAAGCAGTATCTTTATAGGATGTAAAATAATAATAGAGTGAATCCCAAAGCAACGCTACTATTAGCACAAGCTTTCATAACAAAATGTTTACAAGTTGTTTCTATTGTCTGCCATTTTCTATATTTTTATTTTTAAGAAATTCTTTTGTGCATCGAGGTATATTAAAAGAAGGTTAAAAAATGTTTGCTAGAACGAAAAACCTTTGAAATACCCTTTATGTTTTAAGACATTTTTAAGTTTTCATATATTTGAAGTATTTGTTATAATATAATTTGTTTTATTCATAGCTAATTTTAATGTTTATTTTCACTTTGTTAATACAAATTTAGTACAACTTTGTCGGGATTTAAACTATAATAACTATTTTGCAGAAATAATTTGTCAACAGTTTATTTCTTCCGAAAAGTATTTGATACATGAGAAGTAAACGAATAATGCCGAATTATCATTATAATCATACAAAGATAAACTTATAGGGCACCGATGTTCCTTATTTATAACGTGGGTTTAACTTATTCAACATTATGAGTCGAAAAACTTGCAAAAAATCAGTTGGTGGCAATCGGCCATTAGAGTCGCCCCACTAACCGTCTTACTAACTGTATTTACAGCTCTCCTGCTCCATAGGGGCTACCTTCTTTTAACTTAATTTCTTTTTCTTATTTAAGCTGAGCTAATTTCTTTAGTTTGTTATACTTAGATAATTTTCAGTTGTATGTAAAACAATTTGGGATAGGGAACAAAAACCTATTTTAAAGTAAACAAAGCTATATGTGAACAATTGGAGTGACCACAAACTTTTAACACTATGTCCAAAAAGGTGTTCTATTAAAAAGTAAAAATATGAAATGCTCAATAGTTAACAAACTTAGTAATAAGTTTGATAGTAGCGGATTGGCTTTAAAATTCATGAGGCCTATACTTTGCTTACACTAGTACAGCTCGGTTCACGGTGCTTGGCACCTGGGAAAGGCGAGAAACTACTGACATTTCTCGTAAATAAAAGTAGACATTAACAAAAACAACCAAAACAAGTGTTTTAAAATTATATAAGTGATTTTTGCTTTCTGTTGACAAAAGTAGACTGTAACACTAAAGGTACTAAGCCAAATAAAGGCCAAAAAGTCATTCCAGAGCACACGCTAACCAGATTCCAAGCACTGTGACCCAAACTGTAGAAAAAAAATATTTGAGGGGTTTGGACCGCTTCCCCTAAAAGCGTTTGCGTACTCTAGTAAACAAAAATTCCAATGGCGTTGAAATAAAAAAATATATATTTACAATATTTCCTGAGGTGGAAGCTGATCCGTTCTTCAGGCATGAAAATTACTTGGTAAACACTCGATAGGCAGAACTAAATTCACAAACCAGAGCTAAACCAGTTTACACATTTCACAGTTGAGAGAGTCAGTTGTGCTCTAAAAGAAATTGTGGTTGAAAGTGTCCGTGCCAAATTATAAATTCACGATTACCAACAATCGATTTCCTTTTTGCATTTTAATGATTTTCTTTAATACAATTTAGCTGACAATTTTTACTCTCCAACATTCTAAGGGAGAACACCCCCCCCCCCCCAAAACATCCGTGTGTTTTTTTGGCGTGTGTGTTTGTATCTTTATTCTTGTTGTTTGATTATGAGTCTGTATGTGTGTGTCTGTTGTTTGTCTTGGTGTGTTGTCTTGTTAATGTAACTATATTTATGAGTTGACGGGTAATCACACGGTAAAGTATGTGTTATTTCTCTTCTTCATAAAGCCAGTATCAACAAGTCTAGGCAACCAAAAAATATAATTTGAGATTTTTTCTGCTGTGTCATTCTAGTACTATTTAGAGAGGGTACAGTACTCAGATGCGTTAAAATTATTATATAATAACTGTTTTGCTCGTCTGAATATCTATCAACTCAACCAATTACTGTCGTCTCTCACACAAAATCTTTTCGTACGTACGACTCCAGTTGGTTTTAGTTTACGATTTCTACAACAGAAACTTGTTTAGATAAAAATTCCAACATTCCTTACATTCCTCATTGTGAAAACAAACACATAAAAACAGCCTCACCTGCCAACATGTAGAAGTCGTATAGATAAATTTGTTATTCTAAAGTCAGGCAGAGCCAGCAAACAAAGGTCGTACTAATTACCAACATCAAACAAGAGTTGATGGTCTCTAAATAGTTGATAACATTCGGAGTTGCTCGCCCACTGTCCGGTTAGCTCGAGGAAAGAATAATTGTGGAACGGTTACCATTAACAGTTATAATCATTATATTATAATCATGATTTCCAGTTAATAAGGACATTTTATTTTACATTTAAATTGGTAATATTCCGACATAATGAATTTGGAACTTTTTAAACATGTTTATTCTTCCTTTTTTATTGGGCTATTTGAAATTAAGTTTCTAACCTATATTTTAGCCATTTTAGACATACATGTAAAACTGTGAAGTACATATAATTGCGGTCATTAGAAGTATTGATCTAAATTAGCCAGATTCTTTCGTATGTCATGTTTGATACTACAAGTTATATTCCCATTAAACACAAACTTCATTTTTACTGAGCTGAGGCTCTGAATCGTTGAATATCAACAATAGTTGTATTACATTTTACCTTACACTGTGGTCCATTGTTTCATTTCTTCTGTACAAATATTTTTTTAAAATTCTTGCATAAAGTTTTCACTTCCATAAAACCAAACTTTGTTCCTAAAAAATCCTGAAAACTATGAACAAATTCTGTTAGAGCAACCGTGCGAACGATTTTCACAATAATCCTAAGTGTGCAATCCCTGTTTAAACAAAACATTCCCTATAACCATTTGTTGTTGCGACCTATTTTTTAAATTGTTTTCAACGCGGCGTGGCGTGAGGTTTTTTTCATAATACATGAATTTAAAAAAATTAATTTTGACTTTATTTCCAGAAGAAGCTACAATAAATACTGTACATCCAAGTTAGGTGCTTACTGTGTTATTTACTCCTATCAGTTTGAGGATTCATAATAATTTTAGTTAGCAGCGATAAATATGTTTTTCACTAGTGTCTGCAAGTTGCATAAACTATGATGTATCATATAAGTTGTGTTTTTTCACTTTGCTTATTTGAATGTTATTATTAAAATGTTCATGAGGAAACTTGATTTATTCTAGGTCAGGTATATACTACCACATTGCATTTTTGCAGTAACATTCTTATTTACTGATTAAACGAATGTTATATAAATTAAGAATAGGGGTATGAAGAGTTGCTTTAGAGTTGTCATTTCATTATAAAACTAATCGTCTTTGGGCGGGATAGTTATGACAAGGTCGATACTTAAATCTGCAGCATTACCTAATCAACCAATGAACAGTGAGCTATGTCTCGATTGGCCGTATCAAATCATTTGCATATTATATTGAGCTGATTGTTGATGAAGTTAGGGTAGTATAATTTAACCGTGCAGTCATGAGAATGATTGATTTATGATAATCTTCTCTTTGAGTTTTTAGTCATTCAACACAATAAACTGACCTAACTCATACTCATCAAATAATGGTAAAATCATGGATTTAGTCTTATGCGTTGATAAACAAGATTTTCATAAAAGTTTGTTTATATTTTATATCCACTTAAATGATTACCTACAGTAAAGTTTTTAGACCCTTGACTATGGCAGTTAATGATTTGCTAAATAAATCTTACAAGTTATGATACACAGAAATATTTATATAGCGACTTTTTCCTCACACTAACTGCGCTCACAAGAAAGTATACGATTTGAACCAGGGAATATAAACTTTTAATCTAATCTTATATAAAAATAAACAATCTCCAATTATTCTCTTAAATCAGAGTAAATTTCACTAGCAACATAAGGATATTAAAGATATTAAAGTATGGAGTATAATGGAGTGATTTCAAACGATCATTGAAAAATTAAAATTACGGATAGACCTAATGTTACAGGATTATCTTCCCACCTTGCCTTGTCTTTCTAATATTATATTATAAATTACGAGAGTAAGACTACTAATGGCCAAATATTGAAAAACAATGTGCACCTTGATTATCTCTGATACTGAAACTAAAAAGAATTGTTATCATGCCTTTAAATACCTTTAAGAGATCAAATCTATTCTATTTGATCGATTTAACCGGTTTTTAAATTGGTATTTATTTATTTAAAATCCATTACAAACTTTGCAATTAACTTTAATCATTTGGTTAGCCGTGGTAATTAAATTAAATGTAATTATTGAGGGAAAGTCTTGATGAATGTAAAACACTGGGAGAGAAAATCTATACTTAACTTCAGAAACGGACAGCGAATCTGTCAGGCAATTTATCCAGGAAAGGCAATCCGGTTAAGTGAAACGTATTAAGCCATTCCTGGTGACAGTTATTATGACAGACTGCCGGAAAACACTATGTAGTTTCAGGTTAGCAGGTTATGAAAATTGAATTACCACATTAAAACCAGAAACTTCCGAATTCTGCAGACATTATAGTCAAGTGGTCTAAATAAATATTTACACCGTTTATACTGTTGACTCTCTTTTAGGCTGTTCCCTTCCCCTTTACAAATTGTTTTATCTCTATTTATTTTATTTTCACCTTGATTAATTTTGTACGTTATGAAAATGAATGCCGAAATTTGAGTTTTCATGTCTGATTAACGAATATGGTAAGATATAATATTAGAGTAATTTAATATAAACATGTTTTCGCTGCTGCAGTAAGGTAGATGAACTTTAATTTGCTTTATATCATTATATTTAGCAGCTAATACCTTAAACTAAATGTCACTAAATAGGGATCCCCATTTCAACATACATATGTTACTTCCACTTTAAACATTATATGTTGCTTCTGGGAAAACATTTCAAGACATTTTATTTTCAACCGAATTAACTTCTACAGGTCATGTTATCCTATCTATTGCATTAACATCGTAAAGAAACACGTTCCATACTAAAATCTGATTAAAAGTTTCAAGTTCATCATTGAAATGATCGAATATTTATACAATGCATATATATGAGACACTAGTGATATTATTATATTTTTGATACTACTACTATTCAAAAATTATACTGTAAAAGGGAAAACATACAGTTTGTTTTCCAATCTTGGTTGCATTCAGTTTTAAAAATTGCTGAAAACGTTACAAAAAATTAAAGGTAATAATAAGTCAACTGCTTTAAAAGCGCTCCTTCTCATCAATCAAATGAATATAGATAACAAACTGCTTGGTAAATGTATTATTTTTCACTCGTATTAAGGTAAGATATTTTACATTTTATTAGCAGACACATAAAAGGATCTACTGTAGTCGCAGCCGACTCTCAACTGAGTAATACCAAAGTAAGCCTGACAAAACCAAACCAATAACCGACGGCTAACAAGAGCTGGTTGTCTCTAAATAGTCGATTATGTTGTTACTTTCTCAATCTAATACAATTTTGTTGTTTAATACTGTAATGTTTTTAACTAACCACTCCAATAACATCAACTCAACACATCTTAACATCAAATTACCTAAACCCGAGGGTGGATCGTGCTTTAATATGGTACAAAATTAATTTTAATGCTTCTATTAAGATAATAAAATGCATGAAATATTTGTAAAAGATCAAATTAAACGAAGAATAATTAATTTGCTTCTTTGCAAAGCTGCTTAGTACCTCAGTTTAGTTATATTTTTATTTCTGTAACCACCTATAATGTTTTAATTGAATATGTATTTCGTATTTGTCCTTACTGTATGCTATAAACAACATTCAAACCGATAGACAAAGCATGAAACCAATCAAACGTTGCTGAACCAAAAGCTCCAAACTAATACCACGCTGTATTGACTACAACCGATCAGCATACCACTAACTTAAATGTATGGTGATGATCTCAATCTGCTACATCTCATGTTATCAATATTGATGTTGGTCGAATTACTGCCTCTGGCTTATTGTTATACACATTTTAATACTTTATGGAATGCCTAAACAGATATTTGATAAGACTTGGTGGGTTAAAAATAAAATTGGACACCGTACCCAATTCACTCTTGGGGAGGGAATTTTTGGCTATACATTTTTGTTCATGGCTGGAGAAACCGTCGTTCTTAGTAAGTATAAAGACTGCTCAAAGTCGTGCCACAGGTATAATTCACTCATACCCACCTCAAATATTCACTAGTTTGTGAATACAGTAACAAATTGTGACCCACTTACCCTGTTGGCACTTTGGAGAATAAACTAGTAATTTAACAAAACATATTTAAAATATTTGAGGCTACTACATTAAAACAGAATGAAATAAACTTCGTCTCTCAACACACAAAATATATACATATTTAAACTACTTACATACAAGACGGTAAATAAATATAAAAGATGTACAAGGTAATTGACTCCAACCAGTCACACCGCTCAATATCAGTCCGAATCAGAATGAGGTAATTGTAATTATATTTTGTGTGTTGTGAGACGTAGTTTATTTTATCTTTTTTAACTGTAACAACATGTATCATGCTACTGAAGAAATTATTTACATTAAAATTACAAATATGGATCTTTGCATTTACCGAAAAAGTAGAATATAACATGAAAAATGTGTTTTAAATTATGACGATATATGGATTTAATGTATATGGTGCCAAAAACGATAAAACAAAATTGATTTCAATTATTTATGATTTTTAATTAGGCCTAAAAACACTTGCTACAACTAATTCCTATAATTTAGTGTTTCTGGTTTTTGTTTACTAGGTGCACAAACAGATCGCCTTAAACATTTAACAATGGTCCACTCTTTTCAGTAAAATAGCATAAGACCCATTTTTTACTTTTAATGGAATAACTTCAAAAAAAACATCAGCTACTGTAAGTCTTACGTGGTCTGATTTGTTTGGAATACAGTACTGCGATGCTAAAACCCGAAACTGTATTAGTAATAACATAATAGGCAGTATTAATTGTTACAAACATACTTTTAATTTGAAATCTAAATCAGGAAATTGTGTTGTAAAAAATAGCATAATTCACATTAGTTAATTCAGATGCAGTGCGTAGTTAAATTTAAACATGCAAAGCAAAACAGTGACTAATTAATTTGTGGTGAATCATGGCCCGTTCTTCCTTTAGTAATTTGTTTCTGTTCACTGAAATCATGAAAAGACTTTATCACGGGGCGAGAGAATTGCCTGCGCTGTGATTTTTTTTAATTTCTAGTTCAAATCTCATAAATTATATTTAGCTGTTTGTAATTTTGGTATTTATGAATGTGTTGTTATAGCATTAAAACCGAAAAACCGTAAATCTGTATCTTTTAACGTAACGTTCATTTTTTTAACTCGAGCTACCAATAGTTTACAAATGTCAGTAGAAAACTAGTCTTTCAGAGCAATGAATGCCACAGAAAAAAAATAAACTAACTACTGACCAATCAAGACGGTTTTAATAATCTACGTAAATTACTTTTCAAACAGTTTTTAACTAAAATTATCATTTATTTAGGATAAAAATATATCTTAGGTATAATGTAATAAATTTCAGAAAATTATTTACGTGTTGAGTTTTTTTAAAACTTAACCAAATTAAAAATTAAAAATCGGTAAATACTGAAGGAAAAGCTTAGTACATTATTCAAATCGATATAAATCCATATTAGTGTAATATCTTTAACAATGGTGGAATAACAAAAGCCCCGACATTCCAGATCGCATTCTTTAGAGCTTTTCATGAATTAATTATTCTGCCTTCAGACAATTCTAGAGAAACTTGATAAAACTAATTAGCAACATTCCAAGTCTGACAGCCCCAATCCGTTGGTGCATTCTTTTCCTCTGTTTCACTTTAATGCTGTAGAGGATGGAACAGTAATAGTAGGATAAGCAAACACCAAATTCTAACAGTCACAGTTAAATAAAAGTAGGAGCTTTAGCAAACCAAACGTTTCTCATGCCCATTTATGAGTGATATGGCCCAGGATATATTTCTCATATGGTAAAATCACAAACTTATTATTAGTACATTTACCATTGATACTAAATATTTAGCAAAACGTGTTTAAATTACTTACATATGACTTATAAGTAGGAAGCACATGGATTAGTGTCTGAGAAACATCTGTAGAGTAAGGGTTGCTCTTCTTAGATCAAATTACTAAACAAAAATGAAGAAGGGAAGACCACCTGGAATAACTGAGACATGATGGTATGACCAAGCTTGAAAGTACTTGAGGCAGTGGGGAGAAGAGAACAAGAAGCTACTGACCGGCACTTCTGGAGGCAAAGTTTTGGCGAACGAAGTACCACGTTGGGTACTAAGAGCAAGTATGTAAGGATATGTGACTTTGGCTTATGACTTTTGATATGACTTGAATACAAATTGAAATATAAGCATATTAACTTAACACACTTTTCGGTCTGTATGAACCTGAAAATATTAATATTATTGAGATGCCTACGCACATTAAGACTTCTAAAATTTGGAAAAGTACGAAAGTGACTTATAAGAAGTTCAGGGGTTTTTGTAAATTCTTTAAACAAAAGTTCATCCTAGAGATAAAGAAAAAGCCGGGGATTAAGTTAGCGTTCGATTTGACCAGACAAAGGAGATCTTTTCTTTTGAAAAGCACGTATTAACACTCTATTCTGTCTTATATTGTAGTTCAGGCTTACTATTTTGGTTTTGTATTTTTATTTTACTTTAGGATTTTCTTTCTATTTTATTTTCTGTGCCCAGGTACTTTTTATGAACTTATAATCCCCTAAATTTAACTTTTAATAAGCTCTAAAAAAAACGCAAAACTAAGCAATATATCACTAAAGAGAGTTAACAAAACAGGGTGTTAACTATTACATCAAAACAAGATATGACACTAAACCCTGTTATATTCAAGACTTGATCTCATGTATAATGAATTCAAAGTCAACTACTTGTTTCTTAATATACCAGTATAATAACAATAAAGTTTTAGAAAACTTTCAACATTAAGTTGTATATTAAATGAGGAACAACTATCTATATCAAGTTTTAACCTGGTAAATGTATTAAACCAATATTAGTATTTATAATAAAATGCCTAAAAATTGTATGCCAAAACTGAGCTTCAATTTCAAGTTTTTTAGAATGAATCAAGGAATAATAATATTGTTTAAGTAATGAGGATCTGTCTAATACTGTATTTTTTCTCTTCTTTACCTATACTGGTTATTAACATTACCAGCCAGTTATTATTGGGGCATTAATTAATGTTTTTGGAACCAAGGTACAGCCGTTTTTACGCAACAAACAAGCTACTCGAGGCGCCTCATTTACCCTTCTCATAACTCATTCACATTCACCTCAAAATATGCCCGAGCGTGTGTCTGCATCTTGATAAGTGATATAGTTATATAACATGTGGTAGGCTTTATATTATGCATACAATATTCATAGAATCATTAATCCAAAACAATCTAAGCTTTTTCAACAGCCTACCACTATTACTGTTAATAGGAATTATATTCAATAAAATCTAATTGAAACTCGTCTTAAAATTTAGTATATTACTTACTGATTCTTTTATTTAATCAAACATCCAGATTTCTAAATCAGTGCTCTGTCCGATCAAGGTAAAAAATCACAAGTTATGTTACTAAAATGTATTAACAAATATAGTCACAGGGGGTTGAATTACAATTAATATTGTGTTTAAATTACATTCAGCTAAGAAGGTAACCTTATACGTTATTTGTTCATTGTCATTGCTATTTCGTTTGTTTGAGTTTTTAGTTTGCATAGCTAAAGATAAACATGATTTCGTAAGGTTATTTTACTAAAACGCATAAATTTCAGTGAACTGATTGGAAAGACAGTGTACAGATGTTAGGTTAAAAACATTGCGTTGATTTATAATTATATTTAAGTTAATATGCTCTTGAAATAATTCATCAACAATTAACATCGCATTCATCGGTAAAAAAGAAAATGCGCTAGATTTTGCTTATTATTTAATGATAAAAGGCACGATTTGATAAGTAATTAACTACAGACAAATAAATCTAATAACACTAAACTAAAAGAGATCTATATCAAACCCACGTATCATTTTCATCGATGTACAGTTAATCTGAATTACCTTCATTCAACCAACAACCAACACTAATGTAATAAGCAAATGATTTGCAGTGACCAATCATGAAACAGTTAACCTCAGTGGTTGATTAGCCTCGTCAAATGTAAGGGGATTTACTGATTATCATTCCCAAATAATTAATTTAGTGATGATGGTAAACTTATTTAAAAATAAAATAGGATACAATTTAAAATGTTATATGTATCACTTGTTTACTTTTGGAATACTCTGATACTACTTAAAAATTGGGAATCAAAAATTGTCTCGCGAAATGTTTTAATCCAATCAAATTCAAACATATTTAACAATTTAACTTGCATACGACGGAACATAATATCTACGGTACTTGAAATATTTGTTTATCCAGTTAAAAAACATATTTATTGTATGACGGGTAACGATAAGAATTACATGAATTAGGTCTTAATATAAAACAACATACAATGCAATAATTCAAATTAATAATGTGACATGTAAAGTAAAGGTAAATATAATACATTTTTAGTTCCGGTTAATTTAGAATTTAAAAAAATTAAGCTTAAATACATTAACGGATTGTAAAACAAAGGTATGAACAGTTTAAATAATCTTTAATTCAATAAAAACTATTTGTTAATAAATATTCTTTTAATTTATTTTTGTACTTATATAAATTTTTGACATTGCAATTTTTATTTAATCCGGTAATTTATTTACTAAGCGCATGTCAGTGTAATATAGTAATATTTTTTTTGTTTTGCTAATATGTGTGGATGTGTATGAATCAAATTCAAATTATTTAAGGAAAGAATGAATGGGTGAAAAACTTCTTGTAGGATATTCTTCCCATTAAGGAAAATGCAGACGATAATCGTAAAAATGAATTGTCTTTGTTTAGTTGACTATAATTTTGAATCCTTACGCTGATAGGAGTAAATTACAGGTTTTGTTACACATGATTCACTTGAGGTTTTTCATAGGTGCGTCCGCGTACATAAGAAATCGTCAGGAGTTTCCGATTAAAACAGTTTTTCCTGTTCTTATTATCATAACCTTATTTAGTATCATTCATCTAACTTATTTTCAATTTGTAAAATAACGTTCTATTTTAGTTTTATTATTTCACAATTTTTTTCATGTTCGTTTTTCTCCACTAACCTTCTATGAATAAAAGTATCCAAGGGGGTCCAAAATACATGTTTATTACAATCTAAATTTCTGAAAGCATTAAAAGTGGCTAATTTGGATTTTTCCTCCATAAGAACAATGTTAAGATTAAATATCAATAGCTATGAGACTATTACTAAACCAATCATTGGTTAAAAACAAATAATTTATTTACAAAGTAAAATAGCATAAAAAATATGGACAAATATTTCATATTATTGTGTGATGCCTCGTCAACGAAATATAACCATTTGACCTAATATAACAATAACGAACTCATAAATACAGATAGGTCAAGTCAAAAATTGATACATCATTAATTAAGTAAAATAGTGAAATAATGTACCTGTGGATAAGAGAAAAGTGTGGATTTAACTTTATTAGCATTGAGTAATAATAAACACAATTTGGCCGCTCTCTAGCTTTGTACTGAGTTATTGTTGTGAAATTTCAAGGTGTGACGTGGTTTGTGTAATACCCTTTGACCGTGGGATTTACGAGTTTACAGAATGTAGTTGCTTTCCATAAGAGGTCAGTTTTGCAACACAAACAACATATGTGGGCAGTAGCTGACTATCCTTGTTATACTCTATATGTTAGAACGGGTTTTTGCCTTTATTCTGGTACTTATTTTTTCAATACTATAAATATCAAATATTTTAATATTAAGTTTAAAAACAGTTCAATACAAAGCTTATACTATCTATCAATATAAGATACACCAAAGGGGCTTTACTCACCCACCCAGCCAAAGATGTCTATGTAGAACTGCCTATGTAGTCTATGTACGTCCACAATCGTCTTTAAATATGCAAAATTGTGTAAGTGCCTAAGCTAACAGGTAATACAGTTGAAATGGAAAATACGGTGCTACTCGGGAGAAATTTAAGTTGTGCATTGTGATGTTATATTGTAATGTTGTAAATGACATAACCCATCAATAGATCAGAGCCCCTTCGTCTTACTTAAGTGCCAGCCACATACTATTTACCGTAAACACTTGATCTTCATCACTCCCAATAGCTCGTACAGTTGGATGTGATACATCAATATTTATTTCATAAATAAATAAATATAATAAATATTACATGCAATTGTGCACGTGTATTATTGTCAATTAAATATATCAGTCGGTACGCCTAACCGACAGACGATCACTTAATAATTTTTCAGAAGCTTGAAGCCAATCGACAAACATGATCGTCACACTACAACCAATACAGCGTAGCGTAACCGAGGTAACATAGACCGTCTCCCATAACATTTTTGCCCGCACAGGCTGCCTTTTACAAATTATATATTGCGGAAAAATATTTACCAACATTTACTTTCACATAGTAAAACTGCTATTAATCTGTATTTGTATTAAACGTGTTAAAACATTTATCTGTAGCATAATAATGACATAGGAACAAAAACATTTTCTATATTTAAGCTATGCACGCTGCAGGTATTAAATGTAAAATCAGCAATTTCAGTGTTATTCTCACTGTTAAAGAAAGGTATAACTTAGTTTCATTTGTTTGCTTGGTTAAAAAAATGTATATAATGAAGCTTTAAAATGTATCCAGTTTATCTTGAGGAAAGACATTAATCATAAAAAGTAATTGATGTGCCAATGTTAAAGAAGGGACTTCCCACTTAACCTCTCCTCCGAAACTCAAACAGCCCGTGAATATTCCATCAAACTAAGTTATGACTCCATAAAATAAACGTTAGCTTCTTCCCTCTCAATCATGCTTGGTTTTCATTTACTAATATTATCTCTCATTTACTCTTTCAAAAAATATTAACAAATTCTTTTAAATAGTTTATTACTTATTTTACCCGTTTTAAAAGTAAGTTGTTTATTTTATACTATTTCAGATTATTTTTATACGCTTTATATTTTAAAAGACGTGGGTTCCAACTATTTTTCTGACTAAACCTTTTAATCAAAAGGTTTTCAACTCCCTGAACCTAAAAATGGTTTTAAAGCATGTTTTATCCACAAAGTATCCTCTTTCTCAACTTTCTTGTATCTTGTCTTTTTGTTATCAATCTTTTTTGTACGAAGATTGGATAATCCTACGTACAATATTATTTAAAACCTGTACTCCTAATGAACTAGTGTTTTGATTATTCGCGTTATATTCCACAATACGTTAACTGCTCATAAACCTTAAACAAATCGAAAATGTAGTGTTTTAATCCGTGCATTTTTTTATCTTCTTGATAGTCTATAGTTTATCTAATTTATTCCTTTTGCGTATCTGAGAAAAAAACCATAAACTTAAAAACGTGCCAAAACCTGATGTTTTAGTTCCCCAAAAGTATTCATTTTTCTTCAAAGTTTTTTCAAATAAAAATATAATTTAGTGTCTAAACAAACTATTATACATTAGTGACTTTATCTATGTACTACATCGTCATATCGTCATATCTTAAAAACTTAGAGGGATATAGAATTATACTTAATCTAAAAACATATCACGGGTTTATTTTTTCCCCACTTACTTTCTCCTTTACTTAGAAAAAGTGTATATATTTAAAGAAAATGTATTAAAAATAAACCTACACCTTCTTTACAATTGAAGATACTAAAACAAAGGATTAAAAACAATAAAATGTTGGATAAAACTGAAACAATTTACATTGAATATGACAAGATTATTTTTTAGCTATACATCAATGTTGTTATTCAAATGGTTCCTAAGAATAAATAGGGTGAATCTCAATGTATTTGTGGTTATTGTTTGAAGTTGTTCTTGTTATAAGTCAAACATTTCCCATACATCCACTACAAATATTGGGATGGTACCTCTTGTTCCTATCAATAATCTAAATATTTCAACGCTTTTTTAGTTTATATTTTTCTTTAGAGTAGTTTTTGGTCTCATCCTATATTGATTTGTTCATGATTGACTTCTTTTGCTTGTTATTTGTTTTTTCAAAGCAATGATTTGTCTAATTTTATTACGACGTTCATTTCTGAGCAACCCTCCAAACGGGCATTTATCAAGAATGTGGGCCAAGGACTCAAAGGTATTGCTCAGTTTCGTGCAGTGACGACACAGGTCCCCATTCTTGGATCTGCCGAGGTTTGATGTAGTTGGCGCCCAAAAATTTTTAACATTTCTCTCTACTCTGATGTTGTTAGATTTTTGATTTTATGGAAGTTTAAATAGAATTTTGGGCATTCCTTAAATAAACATACACCTTTTCCTTTATAAGGCATAGCATTTTGTATCCTCTATTTCTTGAAGGTGATGTCTGAGAGCTTTTGATGAAAATGAAGACATATGAGGATGAGTTCTGAGATATTTAACTCGTTACAGCTCTAACATTGTTTATGTTAGTTACCTTTTTCTTTTGAAAAGTCTCTAAAAGGAGCGATATAAAATCTATAATTATAACTGCATCTTAGCACTGTATCCTGAATCTTTCTAATATAAACTTATCAGCAAGTTCTCGATGAAACAAGGCCGTTTCTGTTGGGAACAAATTAGTCCAACCTGCTATGATGAGGCTACCAACTACTAACAAGCTTCGAGAAGGGTTGATTGTGTCTAAATATTTGATAGTGTTGTCTACAGTTCGGCTGTAAGTTAGGCAATGTACACATTGGTTACAAATTACGTGTTTCATAGAACCGTAGATAAAACTTTGCTCGATACTTTGTCCTGCAGTTTGTTTCGGTATTTCCCCTAATTACAACATTGTCGTAATGTAAGTTGTAGAGGACTTACCGTACAATGTAAGGCCGTCTTAAATCACTTATTCACGATATTATGATTAAAATCGAGATAAACTTGTTGCAAATAACAATTAATTGTGAGTATGTTAAAAGATTAAATTTCACCTTGATACATATTTTTGATCAATACAGTTTTAAATTCTTTCAGAAGTGAAGTAACCTGTCAAATGGGAGCAAAAAGTAGAAAATTAATAAAATATTTTTTCATTTTACTTTTCGTGATATAGGTGTCAATTTGGTTAATTTTCCTTTTTGAACTATTTGAAAAGGTTCCTTTTTATATTTATAAAATAATCAATATTGGGTCGCTTGATTTGACCACATAAAGGCTATTGTTAGATCGTAATGTTGCTGTTTTATGGGGTTTTATACCACGGATTTACTTATTCAGATTTTTCACAGTTAACATATTTTTGTTACCATTATTATAATCAGTTTTTAAAAAACGGTATTGAATTTTGAATTTTGTAGAGCGTTTTAAATGGTAACTACAGTACGTTTTCCCGTCGTTTATAATTTATTACCTTGCTTGTATCTAATCTCAAAATTATTTAAATTGGGACCAGTACGTATTTTCACATCCTAAAATATGAAAGAAAATTATTTTGGGGCTTTTTATATTACCACGCATTGGGTAGTTTTTTTTGGGGGGGGGAGTTTGTGCCTCAAAAATATTTTTTCCAATACACATTGAAAATTACATTATTACAAAAGATAAAAGATTATCACTCTAATAAGCTTAAAACAAAAGATTTAGCACTTTGATTTGTCCCTTACACAAATTGGTTGAGCAAAAACTGTATACAATGTACAGTTGTTAATCTGAAGCTGGATTTATAACTTGATTTTTACAACTTGTTCACCATAATTACAATAACAAATTCTTCCTCCTGACTATAATACAAAAATATATAACTTTTGTTCGAATTAAGTTAAAATAAAAGTTAATTTTAGTACAGAAAATTTTTTTGTAAACTTATTTCATTTAACGGAAGTCTCAGGATTGAAGCAGATGGATGTATTGTGCTGTCAATAACACTGAATGAAAGTTAATATCTGAAGGAGCCCAAGATTGTTCGGCTCCACACAGCTAAAGTTATCAGTTCTGGTCCATTAGTGAATGTTGTTGACATGTTCTCTGATACACATTTCAACTGGCCACCTGTCAGAAACTTATATCTAGGTTTATTTTTATTTTGAGAAGTACGATTTTTAATCGGGTAAAAGCATGAGCTCAAAGTCATCAATGGTAAAAGTAATTGAATCCACTAAAAAAATCTGTTACAAAAAAGTGATAAATTAATCGTGGTTACTGAGTGGTTTAGTATCGTTATTAGAGAGTTTCTTAGAACAATCTATAAGATTTTATATTTTTCACAAGTGGAAAAGGTCCAGTTACTTATAGATAAATAACTGTAATGCAGCTTTGAACCTTTACGATTTTTGCCCTTTGATATCTTTCGTTTCAGTGGTATAGTCCAGTTTGTATTGTTTTTGTTGCCTGTTGTTGACAGTTGACAGTTGAAAAGGGTTTTACACAAAGTAAAACAGTTGTTTATTATAATAAGATTAAGAAAAAAACATGCATCTTTAATTTGTATAAACTAAAAATATTCACACTATTTTTTAAACTATTGCAATTAAAATCTTACTTTGTGTGTTTCAAGTTTAAAAATCGGATTGTTTGCCCAGTCCGAACTTGTATATGTTCAAGTGCAATACTTTCGTTACTCTACTGTTGTAAACATAGCTGGCTTAATATCAATGACTGTAGTACCACCAAAGTGACTCTGAATGTTAATCTTACAGGAGAAAAAAGTATTTGTTTTCAAGATAATTGTATTAAAACGGGAAGAAATCATTCCAGTAACAAACACGACTGAGATTTTGTTCTAAAGAACATATCTGAAAAATTGTAAGTAAATCTGTGGAGGTTAGTTTGAGTTATCGTAAGCAGAGACTCCCCAGACTAATCCACTTTCGTTTGTATTACAACCGTTTAAGTCAGTTATTAGGTCTCATTTCCTAAACTCACCCAATTAAAGTAGTATCGATTGTTTGTTAGTAGGAAACTGCAATGTTTTCAAATTTCTCATTCAAGACTTTTGCTGGTTCAATAATAAAACTAACAGTAAAGTTGAAGATTAATGCATAAAATCAATCAGTTTTTCTGATGTGTGTTAATTGACCAGTCTACATTTGTGAAAGACTGTGAGGTACCAAGGTTCTGTTTCGAAAACGAGAATTTTGTTTCAAGGCTTCTCTCTTAGTTCAGAGAAATAATTTATCTTTGGAGTCTAAAAATAAAAATATATTTACTAGCATATTATAAATAAATGACTCTCCAGGAGGGTTAGAACTTTATAGTAAAATGTCTCGGAAAAATTAAAAATCGTACCAATCTTGTAATCTGTATTTTAATTTGTATATTAATATCGTTGAATAATCGTAAAAACTCCCACATATTTTCAATTACAAACCAATGGTTGATAATTAGCATAAATTTAAATCAATTAACGTACTTCAGTTCACATTAGATTCCGACTGGATTAAAGATAACTATCTGGATTTAAGATCACGTTTCATCAAAACCCGATGTTCTGAAACTGAGCCTAAATTTATTTCAGAACTATATTCATACTGAGGAAAAGATTTTATATTACTGTATTAAAAATAATTGTTTGCAATACTTTCTACCAAATAACAGTTGAATGATATTTATTCTACCTAATTCAATCTTATGTCTTTCAATCTCCCTGTGATTACAAATTATGTTGTGGAAAATTGTTTCCATTCACTAAAAATTATTGCATAAGTCAATGAGGTGAGGCTATGATTTCCAGTCGCTCTTATGGTTAATTAACGTGATTCCTTAAATGGTACATTTGGGAACCGTACAGTACTTTAAAACATGTCGAAATCTTACTCTATATATTATACCTTTGGACAGGTTTTTCTAGGAAAACTAATTGTATTCCTTCAATTCTTACATATCTTTCATCCAAGAATGTAGTTAATGGATATCCGATGGTTGTCACCAAAGTTTCTTATACCGTGTAACTATATACTGTTTGCTGACGGGTGTTTACTATACTATACAGATACGAAATCAATAGATAACTTAATACGTTCCAAACTGTAGTAACCAAGAAGGTCACGTTTCAGTTTTCGGCCCCGAGCGAGGATCTCAAGAGAGCCGTTACTGTGTTCACTTTGATACTCGGAATAGCCTATAACTATCCTGTGAATATGGTGCTTATATTTTCTTTTTCTTGACTGTTATCAATTTACAAAGAATTTGTGATTGTGAAGATAAGAGTGATTATGAGATTAGACGAATCTTCACGAGTTTTATAGTACTTTTTTATAGTTAAGGTTAAGTTAACTTTTCGACACTACTGTATTATATTGTTTTAATTTACAACAATTTTTCTAGTGTTAAAATGTATAAATTTAAGGTTTAAATAATACTTACTCTTTTAAAGATCCAGATTTAAAAGAAATACTATTAAATTACTCATAAACCTCATAATTTATGGTAAATAATTATTTTGTGGAATGTCATATAATGTTACAGAGAACTTTATAAATGTAGTTTTCATTATTTTATTGGTATGAACCTCAATAGTGTTACTCCAATGAAATCAATTGTACAAATAATTGATTTTGTCAGAGAGAAAAAATGCCACCAACCTAGTATTTATTGACACGGTGACTTTGAACTTTTGTCACGTATAAAGGAATTTGCTTAACATCTTCGCCGAAATCTTGTTCAAGGAACAAAGTCAAAGGCAAGGCAACCCCTGAGGTAAGTTCATGTCGACAAGACAAAGAGGCGTCTTACGTTTCTGAAAAGTAAAACTCTACACTGAAGGCAGGTTGAAGCGTAAATGAAGGTTCGGAGAAGACTTAGTAGCTTCAATAACAACATAGGTTTAAATTACCTGTTGTACGTTAGCTGTTTCGAAGTTATATGCGCTTCATCTTGTTTTTATTATTATAGTTAGCTCCTTAAAACACTAAAGTCAGATGATAATAAGAAGAATACACTAATTTTTGTAGTTTTGTTCCGTATCATTATGATTTGTGAGAGGCATTCATGCATAATATTGAATTGATTTATATAGCATTTGTATGTTTGTAAAAGTTTTTACATACCAGACTCTATAACAAGTTCTGGAATGTATCAAAGAAGAGTAGGTAGACAATGTACCATATTAAATATTTGCTCAACAAAATATAATTCTTTTACTAAACGTTTTCATAATCTTTAAGACGAATAAAATTTACTTATGTGTAACAATCCAAGATAATCCCAACATGCAGTTAGGCATAACAGACAAGCAATTAGAACTTGAATATCTCAGTATTATAAGTATATTTATTTTCTGTCCAATGGACACATAAAAAGCTTTAAAGTTTTTGCATATTGACATTTATTCTTTTTAACAAAGTTGAATTGAAAACTCAATTTGTGAGTGATTACGGGTAGTTAAAACAAACTTTTGTTTGACTTTAGGGACGTTTTAAATATTGCAATACCTGAATTATAATGTATTTATGTAATAACCAATATCTGGGCTTTTTGGCCACAGAAGCGATTCATTATTTGTTCCTGGCGGTGCGGTGTACTATTCTTCAAATGTGTAAAGAGCAATGACCATCTTATAAAATTGCAATAACTGTTGTGTAATTGTTTAAATAGTTTTGCATTGAGAATTTTAATTAAACTTAGCAACTGTGCGGCTAAATTTTGATGTTACGATTATCACTCTGGCTAATTATTTACGATTTGAAAAGGTATTATAATAACTTTCAGTTGAGAAACATAAAAGTAAAACGCTATATAAATGTAAAAGCTGCATATAGCTAAAGAGACCCAGGAGATCCAGACGCTTTTTCTTCAAACGTTTTTAAAATAAAGTAGAGACACATGTCTGCCTGTCTGAACGTCAATCTACGGCCTATCCGACTAGGGTGTAGCTTAAGTTTACCTGTCAAATCTATTCATCTTTTCATTTGTGGCTGAATAAAATGATAGTAAACTCCTCCCTCTATCAACATTCTGATTTAGTTTATTATTTTTAATATGATTTATTTTAATAGCTCATTGTCTGATAATTAGTTTAAGATATGTAACAGATTTTATATTACAAATTAATTTCATTAATGAGAAAGATTTGTTTGTAATCCATGTTACTTCCAAACAAATACTAACAAAAATGCATATCCCCTACCATATAAAGGTTGGTAATTGTTTTGGCAAAAGGGAAATAGAAAATGTTCTACTTCTGACTTTAAAACCAGAAAGATAAAAATAATAAATGCCGGGTAGACTTTATCTGTGAATAGACTCTGTGGGTGTTATAATAAAACTCTTAACTTGTACAACAAAAGGTCTGTATTCAACATTAACTAAATAAAGCAAAAGGCAACTCTTATTCTAAAATCAAAACCTTTATCATTAAATGAGAGTCAAATTAAAAGTTGCTTGCTGTGTATTAACTTATTCACAACAGTAAAAGTTTCCATTTGAAAAGAGCAGTAGAAAATTGTAACTCACAGGCTTGAAGAAATTGGTGTTGTTGTTACCACATATATTGCATGAAGTTTTCCATTATTCCATTAAATATTCCAAATAATATGGGAATTTGATTGAGTGACATCCACAGTCCTGTTTCACTCAAAACTGTGTTTCCAACAAAGGTAAACTGTTTTCTTTGTACAATAAATTTACTTGAAATAGTCCTTTAAAATGTATATGCACTCTTGAAGATTAAAGTTAAATATAAAGTATTCAGCAAAAATGTATGGGATACTGATGACCCACTACTTAACATATACAATTAACGGGCTATATATTGTAAAAGACCTAAGATATGTACAGGTAGAAAGATGCAGCCAGACTAGTCTAAAACTGAGCAGGGGGAGAGTTACAACAAGTGGACAGCAAGCAAGATAAAATGGAATTTAATCAACTACTGCCCTTTGCCCTGACTGATAACAGCTGCTCTTCAGCCAAATTAAACTGAAATACCTTTATATTCGCTGCTAACTAGGAAAATATTATTTTAGAACCAAGACAATATTTAAACTAAAAATATTTTGGTATAATATATTAGACAAAGTAAAGTTATATACAAAATCAATTAAATAAACGAAATGCTCAAACATACCGCCCACCGAAGTTTCAGAATGAAACTTCTGACTGTTTCAATCAAAGGAATCTGAATTGAGTGGGAGAAGCGGAACAAGCTTCACAGCTGGTCTCTTGAACTCTGACTCTCCTATTTTAATGGTCATGACTCTGACAATTCCATCTTCTCCTGGGTGCAGTTTGATAATTCGTGCTAACGGCCACTGAAGAACTGGGACGAAATCATCTTTGAGTAGTACTAGGTCACCTTCCTTGGGATTTGTTGAAGTCCTTTTCCATTTTCCTCTTCTTTGCAGAGTTGACAAATACTCAACCCTCCATCTTTTCCAAAAATGCTGCACCATCTTCTGGAGGTGTAGCCATCGAGAAAGACTTGCATATCGGTTGTCGAGCAGGGATGGCTCCGGCGGTGCTATGATTGGACCTCCAACAAGGAAGTGTCCTGGCGATAAATAATCTGTTTCTTCTGGGCTGTTGGAAAGTGGACACAAGGGTCTTGAATTGAGAATAGCTTCAACTTTTGTTAGGAGAGTACTCAACTCTTCATAAGTGAGTGTAGTTTCACCTACAACTTTTCGTAATACAGATTTGGTTGATTTTACCCCAGCCTCCCAGATACCTCCAAAATAAGGAGTGTATGGAGGATTGAAGTTCCAGCTTACTTCTATTTTGGATAAGTGATGACGAATGTCATTTTGAGTAGACTCCTTACAGTACCATTTTCCAAATTCCCGAAGTCGATTTGCTACCCCTCGGAAATTTGTACCACAATCAGAAAAGACTTGTTCGGGAAGACCTCTACGGGATGTGAACCTACTGAAAGCTGCTAAGAAAGCATCAGTGGTAAGCGAGGTTACAAGCTCGAGATGCAAGGCCTTAGTAGTGAGACAGACGAACAGGCATATGTAAACTTTGCTGACCATAGCCTTTCTTCTAAGAGACTCTCGCATGGCCAAAGTCAATTCCTACATGCTGAAATGCTCTGCCAGGGTTCACTCGTTGTTTTGGTAAGTCTGCCATTTTTGGAGAGAACGTTTTGGCCTTTTCCTTGTAACATTTCAAACACATGAAAGTTCGCTTACGGACAAGAGTTCTAGGACCTGGTATCCAAAATTTCAATTGGATTAGAGCTTGTAAGAGTAATGGCCCAGGATGAAGATATATTTTGTGATAGTAGTCTATGATCAAGGTAGTTAAATGACATTTTGGTAGAATTATGGGATGTTTCTGGTTGTATGAAACATCTGCATTTGCCAATCTTCCGCCCACCCTGAGAACGCCCCTCTTATCAAGGTAAGGTGAAAGCTTGTGAAATTTCTGCATGACTTGTTCATTCATAATATGCTTATTTTCAAACATGTAGTATTGCTGAAGAAGTTTGCTGCACTCTATCACTGCATTTTCAATTTCTGTAGAACAGAGTGATCCAGTGTAACGTTCTTTTTTTCTTGATGTCGCTCTGGCATTGTTTATAAATCTTTTAGACCATGCTATCACACGAAGAAAAGTGTAGTAGGAAGAAAATCTTGTCATCATCTTGATGAGTTCTGGCTCTTCAGAAGTCGAGATGAGAACTTTGGGCTCTGGTTTTACTTCCGGCAACTCGTGTTGAGGAAAGGTTATAGTTGATTTTGGCCATTCATCTTCAGGTTGACAAAGCCAACTGGGGCCATGCCACCACAAGTCGCAGCTCAAAAGTCTGTCTGGTTGCAGCCCTCTTGAACCATAGTCACTGGGATGGTGCTCTGATTTAACATGTTTACATGATGACACAGAAGTAAGGTCTGTTATGTGTGCCACTCGATTTGCAATGAACGTTTTGAGTTTGTATGAAGATGTGTTCAACCATCCCAACACAATAGATGCATCACTAAAAAATATAGGCTTTAGAAAATTGCTTGAAGATAGATGGCTAAATGATTTGTTTACAGTGTTGTAAGTTTTGGCCAGCAAATGTGCTGCACACAACTCAAGTCTTGGAATTGACATGGATTTAATCGGAGCTAATTTTGCCCTTGCAGTTAGAACATGGGATGAGATGTGATTTTCACTAACAGCCCTGAGGTAAATAACTGCACAATATCCTTGAGACGAAGCATCGGAAAATCCAATGAGTTGGTACATGTAAGGCTTATCTGTTGTAATTCTCCTTGGTATGTCTAGGGACTGAAGAGAAGGCAGTAATGTGATGAATTTTTCCCAAATAACCTTTAGGTGGTCAGGAATTACAGTGTCCCAATCTGAATTAAGTTTCCATAGATCCTGTATCAAAATTTTAGCGATTAGTATAGATGGAGACAGGAATCCTAGGGGATTAAAGATTTTGGCAATTGTGGACAAAATTGATCTCTTTGTGTAGATTGGGGTGAAATTACCAATTTTATATGAAAATGTATCTTTTGTAGGATTCCATTGCAAACCTAATATCTTGATGCTAGTGTCATCTTTGGATGTCAAGTTTATATTTTCTGTTTGATTGTCCAAGTTAACGGCCGTTAAAATGTCAGGACAGTTACTAGCCCACTTGCTTAAACTAAAATGGCCTGCTTGAAGTAAACTTATGATTTCTTTTTGGAGAACTAATGCTTCTTCAACTGATGAACTACCAGTAACAATGTCGTCTATGTACATGTCATTGGAAACCACAGAGGCAGCCTTTGGGAATTTCACTCCTTCATCGATTTCTATTTGTTTGATGACTCGCAATGCTAAAAAAGGGGCACAGTTCATGCCATAGGTAACAGTATTCAACTCGTACTTCTGGACAGCTTCAGATTTGTCAAATCTCCAATAAATATGTTGAAATCCTCGATCTTGAGGGTCAATAAGAATCTGTCTATACATCTTAACGACATCTGATACAAAGACTACAGAATGTAGCCTAAATCTGAAAAGAATGTCTCTGATATCTTTCTGTAGTTTAGGGCCGGGCATACGATTGCTGTTAAGTGAACTGGAAGATTCAGAAGCTGCAGTACTTGCAACAAAGACAACTCGAATTTTGACCTTGGATCCATCTTCTTTAAAAACACAATGGTGAGGTATCACATATTTTGATTGTGATGAAGTAGGACTCATATGTCCCAAGTCAGAATACTCCTTCATAAAAGCAGAATATTCTGATTTTAATGGAGGATTTTTATCAAGTCTTCTTTCCAAACTGTGAAATCTCTTCAAGGAAAGTGCAGATGAATTTTCAAGTTGGTACTTAGGATGTTTAAATGGAAGACGGACGACGTACTGACCATTAACTCGATAATGTGTTCTTCTGAAATATTCTTCGCAGGCTAAGTCTTCTGGGTCATCCTTTGTATGATGTACGGGCTCCTCAAGATCCCAAAACCTTTGTAGTTGCATTTTGAGATCATCAGATTCATGGACTGTGATAAATAAAGAGGCGCTAGGGCTTGACAAAGAACAGCTTGAGACTCCGCCCATTACAATGTAACCAAACACTGATTGAAATAGTTTGGGTTTGTTTTCTCCGACCACAACTGTGGCTCCAAACCAAATATGAGTAAACAAGTCTGAGCCTAGTAGAAAGTCTACAGGACCAGGTTCATAAAAGGTAGGGTCTGCCAAGTTATATTTCAAGTATTCTGACCATACTTTGTGGGGTAGTTTGAAGTTTGGAAGATGTGATGTAATATTGGTGATTACTACAGCCTCTGTTCTAAAAATAGGTGTAGATAAGTCTCTAGTTTTTAAAACACACTCTGCTTTACTTCTGGCACCATCAAACACTGTTTGGCCAATGGCTGATATTTTCTGAGGAAAAGGAGCAGTGGTAAGTCCTAATCTTGAAACACATCTCTTTGTTATAAATGAATGTTGGCTCCCAGAGTCGACAACAAGGCGGACAGGCTGAAAGTTACCTAACGAAACCTGAATTTCAGCTACCACTGTGCCTAGTAGAACTTGACTTTGTTGAGGAAAAACCGCTGTTAATGTAGAGGAAGGGTTAGAAGTAACAGCAAGTTCTTGTTTCTTTTCTTTTGCATTCAAAGTGACCGGTAAATGTAACAAAGTGTGGTGCCTTTTTTACAGTCTTTGCAGCTCCATTTAGATTTACATTTTCCAGTTGGATGGTTGTCATGTAGGCAATTCTTGCATCCTCTCCAGGTTTTCAATCCATCCAGCCTTTCCTCTACTGTTGCTTCAAGAAACATGTTGCATTTATAAAGGGCATGTACACCGTTTTTACAAAAAAGACAACTACTAGTTATATGGTTACTGTTCTGATGGTGACTTGAAGATGTGTTAGTGAAAAGTGCTGTCTTCATATTGCGTGGTGACAGTTTAAAGTTACTACCCCTCGAGAATGAACTGGTAGGCTTGACTTCAGTTGTAGACTGTGAAGAATATCCGCTTGCTAACTGTAGTGCCAAGCAACGCTCTCTCAAGAACTTGGTTAAGTCATCAAACACCGGGAATTCCTTACTTTTGCATGACAATTCAAATTGTTCTCGCATTGATGGATCTAGTAACCTCACAGCGATATGGAATAGGATAAAGTCAGCTTCTTGCGGTATTTTCAGTAGTTTAAATGCTGCGACACTATCTGACACCTGTGACAAAAATAGCTGAAGAGAATCTATTGTAGTTTTTCCTTGTAAAGTTTTAAACCCAATAAGTTGGTTTAAATATGTTGAGGCAAGCATTCGCTTATTGTTGAAAGTGTTCTTCAAGGCATTCCAGGCAATCTCATAGTTATCTTCAATCAATGGTAGATTAGATATGACAGCCGAGGCAGTCCCAGTTAGAGAAGAAACCAGGTAATGAAATTTTTCCATCTTAGACAACAAAGCATCATTGTGTATGATTAAGGTAAATGCATCTCGAAACCTAGGCCAATTTGTTATCTGACCATTAAAATGTGGTAGATTGATGCGAGGTAAATTTTTGTTAGGCCTACCTTCAGACGCCATAATCGATTCATTGGGGTTTATGCTTTGACGAGAAGAACTTGATTTAAGAGTTTTAATTTCTTCATAGTTAGTGAGAGCCTCATAGTAATACCGTTTTACTTTAGCCTGTAGTGTGGTATCAATATCTGTTGGAAAACTAGAACCCTTTTTCTCCTTTTCACATAGGTCAACTATTTCATCCCATAAACTTTCAAAACGAGAAAAATATTTTTCAAGTACCTTAAACATAGCCTTGAATGTGTTTTGTTGTTCAACATCCTTCACTGCAGCGCGCCCTTTCTCATTTATTGTTTGTACTTCTTTAGCACTGTCAACAAGTTTTCTTTTGAGACTACTGAAGGCTAAAAGGAAATCTTCCTCGCTCATTTTGGAAACAAATATCAGCAAACAGTACAAAATAAAAGCAAAATACTTTAAAGGCTATGTGGGTGTAGTTATACAACATATATTACACATGTTTGAGCATCCCTCACAAAAGTTTTAAAATTCGTCAAAGCTTTATATTCAAAGGCCAAGCATATTTCTATTTAATTAAAGGTCTCAACAATTCTGTCTATTTTAATTGTTCATAGGCCTGTTTATCAACGCCAGATAAAACTAGATAAGATGATGAGAATACTGAATTTTTATATTTAATGGCAACTCAGCATGAAAACAAGCTATAAACTGTTGTTTTAAACCAATAACTTCAGCATTTTAACTACAACACAGATTAAAAATTAAAATTATAAGCCAACAAGAGCAAATAGTTTAATATCAGTTTGATTCAATTTTAAAAAAATTACTGATTATTACCAGTTAAATGAGCATCACAAAATAATATAACAAATGGTTTAGCATCAACAAGCAAGTTAAACTCTTACATGAACAGTAAAGTATATCGAGAATGAGTAGGCTTAAACAATTTTATTTTATTCTTTCTTTGTCTTGATTTAAAATTAATCTTAACACCCAGAGAGTAGTTTCATTCAGAACATGAATAAAGCCCTATCCGGCTCGAAGGACCAAGTATGTTTTGGAAAAAGAGAAATAGAAAATGTTCTACTTCTGACTTTAAAACCAGAAAGATAAAAATAATAAATGCCAGGTAGACTTTATCTTTGACACTTATTTGTGAATAGACTCTGTGGGTGTTATGATAAAACTCTTAACTTGTACAACAAAAGGTCTGTATTCAACATTAATTAAATAAAGCAAAAGGCAACTCTTATTCTAAAATCAAAACCTTTATCATTAAATGAGAGTCAAATCAAAAGTTTCTTCCTGTGTATTAACTTATTCACAACAGTAAAAGTTTCCATTTGAAAAGAGCAGTAGAAAATTGTAACTCACAGGCTTGAAGAAATTGGTGTTGTTGTTACCACATATATTGGATGAAGTTTTCCATTATTCCATTAAATATTCCAGATAATATGGGAATTTGATTGATTGACATCCACAGTCCTGTTTCACTCAAAACTGTGTTTCCAACAAAGGTAAACTGTTTTCTTTGTACAATAAATTCACTTGAAATAGTCCTTTAAAATGTATATGCACTCTTGAAGATTAAAGTTAAATATAAAGTATTCAGCAAAAATGTATGGGATACCCAGGTAGAAAGATGCAGCCAGACTGGTCTAAAACTGAGCAGGGGGAGAGTTACAACAAGTGGACAGCAAGCCAGATAAGCTGGAATTTACTCAACTACTGCCCTTTGCCCTGACTGATAACAGCTGCTCTTCAGCCAAATTAAACTGAAATACCTTTATATTCGCTGCTAACTAGGAAAATATTATTTTAGAACCAAGACAATATTTAAACTAAAAATATTTTGGTATAATATATTAGACAAAGTAAAGTTATATACAAAATCAATTAAATAAACGATTTAACGAAATGCTCAAACAGTAATGAATATGTCGTTTACAGCTACTAACAGTGGGAACATATTTAAATTATCCAAGAACTAGTATTGGCGACCGCTATCGCGACCGCAGTAAATAATCAGCTGTTTCAGGAACAAAGGTTGTAGAAATAGAAATCCACAGCTGAATACTCCGCTAGTAATTTATGCTAAAATGGCTTGAAAACAGCACAGCTTAAAGTTACCGAAATTCAAATAAGGTTGTTTTTTTCAAGAAAAACAAACGACAGTTAGAGCTTCCCCGACCTCGATTACGTCTAAAAAATATCTTTTCGTAGTTTGTCATTACAGCTCGAGAAACAGCCGCGGACAGACGGACGGACGGACGGAAGGACGGAAGGACGAACGGACGCACTGAGCGGACGGACGGACGCACGGAGCGGACGGACGGACGCACGGAGCGGACGGACGGACGCACGGAGCCACAGACGAATACGAATTATAGTATTGTATTAATAATAGTTTTATTTTTTAATATAGATCTTAATTTTTATCAAAATTGTATTAAAACCGCTACAATTTTCTGCAACTATAGTTTATATTTGTAACACATTAAGGTAACTACTATTGCCCTTTTATAACCAATCCTTCTAAATTCATTTTCATGATTTACTTGTTTTATGATGCATTTTTTTTATACACCAATAAAGACTTTTACGATAAAATGGTGTTTCATACCCAAAACAATTTTAACAAAAAATTCAAAACACTGCAATCAGATAGTAACGATGGTAGCATTTATAAAAAGCAGTTACAAATTAAAAAAAAAAACTTAATCTTGTTGGGGTAGCGTACTGGTTAGAGGGTTCATTTCATAATCTGTAATTCGCCAATTCAATTCTGAGAAAATTCTGGAAATGTTTTGAAAATTCATTATTCTCTTTGTTAATGATTTTTTTTAAGAACTGTTAAAACTTATATAGTACAAAGACCAAGGACTTGTTCCGTATGTAAACAAATTCTAATGGCTTGAATACACACAGATCAAGAACAAAACGCACGCCCGGGAGCAGTTTAATATGTTTGATGTGCCATGTGCAATGTGATGAGCCAATAGTTGTGCTGGTTGACGAAAGAATGATGTGTATATAATGCCGACAGTGAGCCACTTGCACAGTGGTGCAGAAATAAATCTGTGTACATTCGATACCACTCATAAAATCGTGAAACCATGCTGAAAACCTTTAACAAATACATAAAATATTACCTTTCCATGCAGAAAACGTCACATGGAAGGTCACAGTATTTTAAAATATTCATTGTTTATTTAATTAAAATTTAATAGCATTACGTGAAATTGTATTGCACCTTTCTAAAAGAAAAATTGCTTCAGTTTATCCTTAAAGAAACTTTTTCTAAAAATTAAAGTCCAACTTTGTTTCTCTTTGAAAATTGTTTGCTATCTTTCTCTCTCTAAATAATTTCCCCCCAGGAGGACAAAACATTGGTAAAAACACTTGCTTTTGTTTATTACATGTATTACATGTTACGTGTTGGTATTTGTAATCTGATTGAGTTTTAGTTTTTCTATTAAGATTTTTATACGAGGAATCAATTGCAAAACCTGCATGGATTGAGATTGCAATTGTTTCCGTTTTTTCACAAGGAGAACTGGAATATAATACAAAGGTATCATAAAATTTCAGTTTATTTATTTTATAAAAAACTAAAGCGGAAAAGTCACTCATTACAGATATAAGGTAGGTTTTCGTAGGAAAGTTAACACAAGAGCTTCATCCGCAGGTAAAAAACATAGTTTGGTTTAGGCGTAGACAAAGACCAAGCTGGTGACTGTTGACTATGGCTAATAACAAATGGCTTATGTCATGTCAGTAAAATATAGCTGTTTACATATTAAGAGCGTAATGTGAGCCTTGAAAGAAAACTGTTACTGTCATTTCCCAAAACCAAAAAAGACACTTTACACTCAAATTATATACACAACTTTTCCTACTACTGATATTATTTTGGATACCACAAACATTGAAAAATTCCCTTTCATTCATTTTGGATGAATTCACAAGATTTATGTTATAAACCTCGAGTCAGTTAGCTCGGTCCAAAGAAACAATCAATCCTCTGTATTTTAGCGGTCAGCGAAAGAAACGGCACAGCGAGCGAAATAGTCTCGAACATGCAAAACACTTTCCACTCAAGTTTTGAACAATACTCTTCACTAGACTACTTTGATAACAAGAGTGGAAAGTGGCAATTTTCCACAGCAAACATTGACATCTGTACGTAAATATGAAGTTTCGCAGGTGATAAACACATAACGAAAACAGCTGATATCAAAGTAGTGTACATCATTTATACAGGCTTGGCACATCGAATGACATAAGTAAGAACAACTTTTTCCAAACACCATAAAAATACTTATTTTAATATACAAAACAATACGTACTTCACATTTATACACAAATAAATTATGTGATTAAATATTTCAGCTATAAATTTAAAGTATTAAAAACGGAAAAATAAATGTTATTTCACTAAAAAATAACAAATCACGTACATTTCTCAATAAAACAAGTACTTGCATGAATAATAGTGGTCATTTATTATGTTTGATTAACCAAAACAAACATAATTATAAATGTATATTATCTAAATTAATTGCAAGTTATATATAGGTAATAAACGTACATAATTTACAAATGACAAGGATGTTAGTGTCCGTGCGCCATCTCAACACGATCGAAGCGATATATGGTCCGTCGTCTGCACTTTTTTCAAGGTTGATCGCAAAAGCGCTTTAGGCGTCTCGCCATTTTCAACTGCTACTCTAATACATATTTTTAACAAAACCTAATACAATGTGTTAATTCTTTATACAAAAAATATGTTAAATATTTGTCTCAAGTACAAGTACGTTTAAACTAGATCGTTACTAAATTTGTAGAAATTTTTTAAAAACTGAATTTATAATATGTGTAACCAATGTTTGCTGGTCATCACAGTTTTCGAATATTAGATGATTAACCGTGGCTATTCACTTAATATTTTTTTACTCCAGTCACAGTCATACATATCACAATTTGCAACTACGCAAAGTCTAAATTTCGAGATTATCTGATTAAAAGTGCAGAAACATTACCATAAGTTTGTTTTTAAATACAGTTCTGCTTAGTACTTAAAACTAGTCTATCAATTTGAATTTAATAAATGTAATTTTTATGTAAAAAAACCATGCATAAGTGAAGACAACATGTTACTTTATTTTTTTAACAGCTTAAATTTAAACTATACCGAATTAATGTAGGAATTTCAAACTGATGTAGAACATATCAGCAATTTAACGCTAAAGAACAGATTTAAGACTGTGGATGGTTTTACAATGGTGTTATATGTCGCTAACATTGATAATTTGCAATTTCTAGCACCACCCACTACCTAAAAATATGAATAGTCACTTGTAAAGTAATAAGGATTATTCTTTAGGAATGGGTTCAGTAATTGACTTAGACTTTGTATAAAAAGATAATAATAGTCCCAACAAATGGTGTATTTAGTATTTTTTTCTTTAGTTATATTGCAGAAAAAAGAGTCAAAATATATTTAAAATAAAATAACATGAAACACTTATTAATGATTGAATGTCAAATACGAATTCAATAAACATTACTAAATTGCTATAGCAATTTTATACCAGATTACAGTAACACCAGATTTATGTACCAGATTACACTGGACTACACTAAGAATTACGAATCTCGAAGATTAAATTCCTTAATATACTTTTCACAGTATTGATATTCGAACTTGATGCGACAAGGCTTTACAATACGTCAAGTCGTACAAAATCACTGAATAGAAAATATATAACCTTACGATGGACGGGGATTCGTGGGGGATGGGCAAGAGAAGGGTACAAAGAGCTTGTTAATATGCCTGATGGAGTGACGGTCAGGATTCTTTGGGAAAATACAAGATCAAATATCATGCGACCTCAAAGGATCAGTGGCATCAGATGAAAATGTTTTATGTAACAGAATGAGAAAATCCCTCCCTCTCGACTGCTGATACATCTGTATCTGATCTTTGAAATACATTTACTCGAAAATACATATTCCCTTTAATTACAGCTAATATGTTTTCTCTCGTGGAACACACCGGTAAATGTTATCAGAATTTTCAATTCGAGGACTGAAAATCCCGATTGCGTCATTACCTCCTTATGTTTAAGTGTAGATTTTATCTTGCATTGTTATTCATAAGACCAGAACATGTTAAAGTACGTTATATAATTAAATGTACGACCTGTATAATCTTTACCTATAAAAGCCAAAGCCCTCACACACTCATCACTAACTCTTCAACTTCTCGAAATGCTAGGGTGGTGAAAATTGGTGCATTGATTCTTTGGATCTAAAATAAGAAATTTAAAGTGTTTTCATACCTACTTGACTGCAGGGCTATGCCCCATGGGGCTTCAAAGTTACCATGTATTCCTAAAGGACATTCACTTGCTGATGAAAATTCAAACAGCTGATCTTGATACGTAGTAGTTCCACGGGCTAACACAGAATGCAGCACACACAACTGTCACAGTTTACACGGGCAAAGCCGCAACGGGTCTGCAAGTGCATACTATTCTTTGTATACCTTGCATACCTTGTGCATACCTTGTAGCAGTACATTTAGTTAACATATCACTGTATCTGTCTCAGCTTATCCATGGCATCTGGGGAAATGATTTCTGTCTTGTCGGTGTGGTTTGCAAAGCACGTGATCTGGTATTGGCTCTCACCCCTCTCAACCCCTGCCCATCCCCCCCCCCAAAAGATCAGAGCTTTAGAATCTGGACGTCCTCCAATACAACACCTCACCAACTCTATTGAAATAAATTAACTCCTTTTTCTTGAAATTTAAGTTATAATTAACTTTATAGATTATTATTACAAATTAATAATTTTTGTGGTTTGAGCGTAACCTTTCTTTAAGTAGTGGCCGCTGAATCTAATAGACAAATATCTAATTATATCAAAAAAAAGAAATGTATACATATTGATAAAACTAAGTCAGTAACATAGGTTTAAAAGAGGTTCAAAAAATATTAAGAGCGAGTGATTCATAAGAGTGTTGAAATAACTAACTCTACTGAAATATTATGGTAAGGATACACAAATGACATTAACTATGATGCTTACAAATATATTTATGCTATACTGGAATCTCAAATTAAATACGAAACCGTATTACATATGTATGTAATAATCGTACATCTATTATTTATATTTGGTCATTATCTATAATTTATAAGGTCATGGTAATCTAAGCTCATTAAAAAAAAATCATATTAAAAAAATCACTAATAACATTGTTGAAAAAAGAAAACGGCTAACTAAATAAAATAGTTATTTGTGAACTGATCAATCTTGTAATGCAAATAATCTCAACAAAGTTTCATATTGTTAGAAATTAGTATTTCACATTTTAATCGACATCCGTGAAGGCCCAACTACGTCATCACGTGAGGGAACAAATTGTTAATCAGCAGTCATGCGACTGTTGAGCCGTTCTTGTAACAACATCTTTCTCGTGTAAGTTTCATTCTGCCGTGTCAGAAAGTTTGGATTCCGCCAAAGTTAATTTGATGTAACCTCAATCCATCTACAAAGTTTACTATAACTGGCAAAACAAGGGGTTAGACGCTATAGAATAACATCTTGAGTGTTATTAAGTTATATTCAATAGTAAATTAACAAGGAAAATTAGAGAGGCCTCAACGGCAGAAGACAAGTAACAAACAATAAATTCTCAGTCCAAAGTAGATAAACCATCCCCTCAGTTGTGCATCTGACTCAGCATTTTACGTTCATATTTAACACTTAATTTCCTAATTGCGATTGTTGTTTTCACAGCCACTAACTGGTAAAACATACGATATTTCTTTTAATAATCTATAAACCAGGCCAATTTTTATTTGACTCAGTAATTCTAGTGTACGGGCTAAATTTGATAAGGACAATTGGCAATATTACACAAATTATAAGTTCAAGGATTATAACACAACGACGACCGTCATAACCTGCATGGCAATTTTAGTTCAAAATCCTATTTGTCGATAGTAATTAAATACCTAAAACAAAGGTAAATACGACACATTTATTACACATAGCATTTGAACATCCTTGTGGAAACAATAAAATACTTAGAAATTAAATTTATTTCAATATTTACAAACATCCATTTTTAAGTATTTAAATATTGCCAAAATTAAAATATACCCCCGTCGCAGCAAACCTGCGTACTCAGCGAATTTCCAGTGCACATATATGTCTTAATAACACTTAAAGCCACTTATAAAGATTCCTTAAAAATATAATCACAAATAAGCGATATATTAAATAATAATTATTCCCCTTATGAATAACATTGGGGATGAGGACGCAGGTTTGCTGCAACAAGGACCCAAAATAATGTTTTTTATGAAATTATCAATAGAACTCAACTAAGTGAAGTCACATACCAAGTTTCATCCGTATTCATTCATAAATAAGCGATATATAAGATTTTAATCATCCTCCATAAGAATAACATAGGGCTGCTAGGGGTGGAAATAACACCCAGGTTTGCTGCTACGAGATTCATCAGCAAAAAATTGTTTTTTTTATGCAAATATCAATGGAACTCAACTAAGTGAAGCCATATACCAAGTTTTATTAATTTATGTTCATACTTAAGGAGATATGATATTTTACTTTTTCTCCATAAGAATAACATGCAGACTGAGTATGCAGGTTTGCTGCTACGGGAATCATAGGTAAAAACTTATGATTTTGTGCTAATTACAATAGACAACAAAAGCCATATACCAAGTTTTGTCAGTGTATGTTGATAAATAAGCGAGATATAATTTTTTCCTTTTTCCCCATAAGAATAACATTAGACAACGTACTGCGTTTAGCACTTACAATATCTCGGTAACCAATTGACCTAGAGCAATGAGAAAAACACCAAATTGTTTGTTTTTATGATCAAAATTTAATGGTGTAGATTAAATTTATATTTAAATAAAATTTGCTTGTGAAAAGCCCCAAAAAAAACATTTGTAGCGAATTTCCCCTACAGGGAAGAAGCTATTACCGTAGGTGGCATGGTAAGACTTAAGCCCGAGACCATAACTTTTCGTTTTGAGGTCCCCAGATGCCAAAAACACTATTCGTTCAAATTTATATATGTGTCCGTTACCGCGATAACTTTTGAAAGAAACACCCGATTTTGATGAAATTTGGCAAAAATGTGGAGAGTAGCATTTATGACTTTAGTTCGAAAACCAGATCGTCCGCAATATAGGAAGGGGGTTTTATGGAGGTTTACAATTTTCTAAAAATCGGTTCTTTGCTAATTTTACCCCAAAATGTTAAAAACACTCAATTTTGGTTATAGCCATTTTATAGAGCTTAAAAAACAAATAATTTAGTATCTCGAATCATAAACCTAGATTACGTGGTTGCGGAGAAAATCCAAAAAAACGTGTCCTATGTTAATCTTATGGGAAAAAGGTTTTTAGATTTTTCTCAGATAGTTTTACTAAAAACTTCAAACTTATGTTTATTAATGTGTTTAGCTCAACATATCAAACATTTTGGTGTTTTAATCGTTGTTTTACGTCCAACCGTTGCAGTGATATTCAAAGTGTTAAACACAGTACGTTGTCCAATGTTATCCTTATGGAGATTAAATAAAATGTTATATTTCGATTATTTATGTATGTATATTGATGAAACTTTGTATTTGGCTTCAAATAGTTGTGGTATATTGATATTAGCACCAAAAAAAAAGGTTTTTGTTGATTTTTACCTGTAGCAGCAAACCTGCATGCTCGGCCCCCATGTTATTGATATGGAGAATAAGTAGAGTTTTATATCTCCCTTAGTTAAGAACATAAATTAATAAAACTTGGTATGTAGCTTCACCTGGTTGAGTTAAATTGATAATTGCAAAAAACACATATCTTATCTTCCTTGTTGCAGAAAACCTCCGTACTCAATTATAATGTTATTCTTATGGAGAATAAATAAAATGCTATATTTCACTTATTTAATGAATGTATTTTTGTGAAACTTGGTCAATGGCTCTAGGTAGTAGTGATACCCATATACATGCATTGGAAATTCGCTGAGTACGCAGGTTTGCTGCGACAGGAGTATTTAAATTTCTATTAATACATAACTTTACCATTACGCACTGGGGATTGTTGACCAGCAGTAGAGATGGCTGTAATATTACTTACAGAGAAGTAATACGATATATCATATGCTAAAGTGTTGCCAACATGTAATTATTTCAACAAATAAAGTCCTTCCTCTGCCAAATGTTAATGGAAGTTAAGACCTTATGTGGCGTCGTTATATGAACTCTTGGCTTCATGCCACTTAAGAGTATTCTTGTAAAGTTTATTTGTTTTTTTTTATTTACGTTTTTACATTTCTAATGCTTTATTAATCTTTAAACGTATTGGACATTTTGGTCATTGGTGGTAAAGTAATTATTTATTTACAACAATTTCGAACTTATGTTACAGTTGAATTAGCCAAAAGAAAGAAGACAGGACAGGTTTAAGGTCACCTTCCATTCATGTACTATGAGAGTTAAAAGATAATTAGATGTACGTTGGTTGGAAAATTAACGATTTCCTGTTTATACTTTCGTCCCCTTTAATAATTGTGTAATTTTAGCGAATTTACCCTATAGGGAAGAAGCTATTACCGTAGTCGGCATGGTAAGACCTAGGCCCGGGACCATGATAACTTTTCGTTTTGAGGTCCCCAGACCCCAAAAACACCATTTGTTCGAAACTGTACATATATATATATCGAAAACCATATCGATATATATATATATATATATACTCGCTTCGCTCGCTGGGGGCTCCGCCCCCAGACCCCTGTGGGGGGCTTCGCCCCCAGGTCCCTGTCGTAAATTATACCCTTAACTGATGTATAATGTAGCCTTTAAAAGGCGTATTTTGAATCTTATAAGGGATACGACCACCGTTAACAACCTGAAATACTATGACTTTGGGTAACTAAAAGCCTTCTGCAACAAATATGACATGATTTATAAGGGATTTTACCCTCGACAGTGCGCAACATAGAAAATGTACCTGAAACACAAAAAGTCTACAAGAGCTAAAAAACTTTGATTTTTTGGGTGTTTAAGATACTTAATCTGGGCGTGGGAGTATTTCTTAGTACTAATTGTAATGTAGGAATACTGTGTGATAAGTATAAGGCCTCTAAGTTCTATATTAGAGCGACAAACCATTAAAAACCAAAGACAAATTTGTGAAAAAAGTTTAAATTTAAAAAATCTAGCGCTATCTAAGGGTGAAAGGGGTGAGATACGGCAAAATGTCATAGGACTAAAGTTGTAGTTAGTCTGAAATCCGTGGCACATGGTGGTCCTCGTTTTTCGATAGGACAACCCGTTCGGCTGCTAGAGCTTAAATAACAAAATACTACATTTTGATTTTTGTATTCACAATTATTTATTTTATTGAGATAGTTCAAACTAATAAAAGGATTTGAAAGAAAAGGTGGAAGGCACATGCATGCCAAATCTCACGTCTAGCTCAAGTATTATTGGTGTCACGTGTATATCCAATAATATAAATTAGGACAGAACCCCCAATACACCACTACTTATACTAAGAAAACGGTCATATCTAAAGATATTTAGATTTTTTCATTTTTCGACAGGTTTAATTAATAAAAACTGGTCATATTTCTGCTGCTATTTACTAAGTGTGATGTAGACATACTGCGTGCCCAATATTAGGCCTCCATCAAGTATATTAACGTGATAAGAAATAAAAAACGGCCAAAATATTTCGAAAATATGTCGAAATTTGAAAGATCTAGCGCTACCTAAGGGTGAAGGAGACGAGATACGACAAAAAGTTATAGGAACAAAGTTGTAGATCGTCTAAAATCCCTGGCACGTGGTCGTCTCCGTTTCTCGATAGGACCAACCGTTTGGCCGCTACAGCTCAAATAAAAAGTCACTATTTTGGACATGTTCAAAATTTCCTCCATTTTGAATTTTTTTGAGGAGGTTAAAATAAAAAATTGTAACTTTTTGGAATTTTCCTGGGAGTTACAAGGTACAAGCTACATACATGCCAAATTTCAGGTTTCTAGCTCTTCTAGAAGTGGTCTAGAATTCGTATACCTCAGTCAGTCAGTCAGTCAGTCAGTCAGTGAGTTACACATGCGGCTGTATATATGTTAGATATATATATATATATATATGTGTGTGTGTGTGTGTGTGTATCCGTGAGCACGATAACTCTCGTAAAAATGATCCGATTTCGATGAAACTTGGTATAAACGTGTAAAGCAACATTTATGACTTTACGTTCAAAAACCAGCCAGGTCGCTCTTTCCAAAGGGGTATTTTGGGGGGTTTTGTATCCCAAAAATGGGTTTTTTGAATTTGTTACATCTAATTTTTGAAAAAGTCAAATTTTAGTGTTCACGATTGGATTTAGCTTAAAAAACACACAATTTGGTATTTTGATCATTCCTCTACGTCAATTGGTTACCGAGATATTGAAAGTGCTAAATACAGTACGTTGTCTAACGTTTTTCTTGTGGAGGAAAATAAAATTTTTATATCTTGCTTATTTATGAACGTATACTGACGAGACCTGGTATACAGCTTCATCTCGTTGTGGTCTACTGATATTTGCTAAAAAAAATTGTTTGCCAAAGGCTCCCGTAGCAGCAAACCAGCGTACTCAGCCCCCATGTTATTCTTATGGAGAATAATTAAATGCTCTGTCTCCCTGAATTAAGAACATAAATTAATAAAACCTAGTTTACGACTTTACCTTGTTACATTGATATTAGCATAAAAACCCATTTTTGTGTTCCTTGTTGCAGCAAACCTGCGTACTCAGCCACAATGTTATTCTTATGGAGAATAATTAAAATTGTATATATCGCTTATTTGTGAATATATTTTATGAAACTTGGTAAGTGGCTTTACGTAGTATTAAGACATTTATATCTCCATTGGAAATTCGCTGAGTATGCAGGTTTGCTGCGACGGGGGTATTTTGTTAAACAAGTTAGTCGGCAATTTAAGTTTTATAAACTGTTGATGTTGAAGCTGTTATCTCATTACGCTCCTCAAATGATTGGTTATATCATTTTTGATATAATGAATAATTAGCCATGTTGTCAATTGGTTTGAGGTGACAACTCAAAGTGGTAAGCTGAGACGCCCTGATCTGGTTTAGGTTTGAAATTAATTGAAGCTCTGGAATTTAAATTGATAGTGAGGTCTTTATTTTGTAGAATATTCCCTAAAAAGTTATGATCTATTTGTTATTGTTGTCTCCATATTGGAATAAATTTAAATCAGAGTTGTGTACACTCATTCACTGGAAACAAATATCTCTAAATATTCAGCTGTTATACCATAATATATTTATAATTATTGAACAATTACACAGGGTTTCCGGGAACTAGAACAGTAGTTTATAGACACCCTGTAATTACATTTTCTGAAATGCTTATTCGTATTGAGCACAGTAAGAAGATTAGAATAATTAACTAATTAGTGTAGAAGTAAAATTTGTTAAGCTCATAATTAAACAATTAATAACGCTGTATTATTATAATTGTGTTTTCTCTTGACATAAAGACAGTCTATTCAAATATTTCTTTGAATAGATTAAATAAATAACACAGTTTATGGTGCAATAAACATAAATATAAAACATAAATACATATAAACATAACATAAAAACATAACATAAATAAGGTATGTAAATATTGAATTATGTAATTAAACAATAATTAATAATAATAAACTGCCAAATTGTGTTTAATCTAGTTCTAATGAAACATTATTGTACTCAATCATTCCCGCGTTAATCGAAATATTATAATTAAATGAAAACCGTTTTTTACAGCTTATTAAAATACTTTAAGTTAATTATTGCCAGTTTTTTTGTTTGAGAGATATTTCACCCAATTGGTAATCATTTGGTGAACGTTGAACTATTCGAATGGAATAACCCTTGTTTCACGTGAATGTGGACAATGTTGTTCTTTTTAATACTATACAATTATTGCTTTATCTTGCCACAATTACATTGCTAATTATTGTGTAATAAATATGGTTAAATATATGTGTTTGGTTGTGGGTTTCATTTATCAAGTGTTAAAAATTTAAATTGATTAAAATATGTTAAATTCATAGATTAGGTGCTTCCGGAATGATATTTTTGTGGATATATAACGCTGGAGGCTTTCTTTAAGGGTTTGATAGAGAACGTCCTGACACCTTCCTCGGTAATACCTACATTCCATTTTTTCTTAAAATAATTAATCAGTAGCCAAATGACAATTTCACAGTTGGGTACAGTTTTGAACTTAATAAGCACTCCTACCACAAAAAATTTAACTTACATTAACAAAAATTATCGGTTTCATTTTTATTTTATTAAAGGGCTATCTATTACTAGAAGATACATTCTTAAATTTGTATTGATTTACCAGTACAATTAGTACTGGGTACTGGGTGTGTGGTCTTTATTAACTATGCTAATAAAGTAGTAATGTGGGACTGTGTGTGTCCAGAAGATTTTGAAAACTGCGTACGGACCATACCACATTGTTGCGGACAAAATAAAGTTTTATACTTTTTTCGAACATAAGCTCCACTTTTTATACACTCTCCAATGGCCAATTTTGGTGTATAATGGTTCGTTGTGTTAGTTTCACAATCCGCATCTCTTGAAAGATGCCCATACGTTGGGAACTTCGGTTCCCCCAACCATAATGTTCCACCATGGCCTTAAAAGTTACCATGTTACTCTTGTAGAGAAAATATTTTTCTTGGAGCGAAGAAAGACACTCGGTAATTTAAAATAACGATGAACTGTTCTTATATTATTAATTAGGAATTTAAAAAAGTTGTTTCAGAATTTAAAAAAGTTGTTTCAGTATATAAGTGATGGTTTTATAAACCAAGCATTAGGTTTACTGTTTTATATACTATTCTTTATTGATCAAAGGTTTTCGATCTAACATATGCAATTACAGGTTCCCACAGTATATTCAAGTTGAAAGAGTTGGTGGCCCTCGCCTGTTGTTGCACGACCGTCGCAGTGTCCATGAATACAAATCACTCCGATACATAAATGCATAATATGAATCCTTGTGGATTTTTTCCACAGGTATCGCGAACAACATCCCTCTTGACCTGTTTATGTTTGGGTCATAAGTTGGAAATGTTTGCTAACTTTGAATTGGAAGTAAATAATGTTATTTGTAATATAATTTTTTATATTTTTTTATTTAGGAAGAGGTACAATTTAAAATCACATAAAAATCTTCAATGTCAGGGCCTTTACGAAGGCTATACAAAAGTAACAACATTCACTCGCAGTTTAAGTGAATTATTGGGATTCAGGCTCCTTTGTTGATACTAATTATCCACGATTAAGATATCCTCGTCTTTTTTTACAATGAAACAATATAAAATCTGTTCAAGAAAATAATCCATATTTTTGTGAGTTTTATATTTACATTTTGCTTATCGACTATGAAATTACAGGCAATACAAAAAACAGATGATATAAATAATTTTGTAATTAATATATCCTTGTAATAAACTAACCTTGACAAAATAGCCAACCCCAAAATCTATATTTGTACATTCACTAAAAACGGAAGTTTTCAATGTAGGAGTGTGTTTACACTACTGCCAAGTCTACTCTAGTACCAAGCAACAATGCAAACTCTTTATTTAATTATTAATCCATAAAACCTTTCCCCTTAGTAATTTACAACTAAGCTTGCAGTAACTTCTACTAATATTCTCAATAAAGAAACAATTTGTGATTCTCACGTCAGTAAATATTGAGCAAGCAAATATAAACTTTTAAAACTTGAATATTCATAAACCATTTACAGTACCCAGCACTTTGACAGATGTTCAAGAATTTCCTAACATTTGCATACATTTTAAAAACATGTTTATGGAATAATCTGTTTTCAGTTTGGATATCCCAACTACCACTATTTGCTACTATATGTGTACATATGATTTTTATAAGACCCTGAATTGTACTTCAGCACGTTCAATCCCTTGGTAAAGTCTTGGGAAAAGAGCATTCTTCCTACGAATAAAAACGAGAAGAAACCTGTTATTTTCTACCGGCTAGCATACAAACTGTAAGAAGGAAAAATGTCCAAAAATTAATTTCTGTGAGAACGAGACTATGAAACATCCTGATCCTTTTTGTAGGTGCTACCACATGCCCCCTGAGGGTGGCTTGCGTCAATCTTTACAGAAGAAAGTCTATTAGAACATGGCAAGACGGTTGAGCTTGAGCGTGCTCTAATATAGGATTGGTCTTTATATAAATAGGGTTTACAATAATTAATGAACACACCACGCCACCATAGGCCTATGGCTTTACATATTAACACCTTTAAACATGTAACTACCACACATAGGAAACAAGTTCTACATAAAAAATCCCAGAATTTTTACATATAAGCAAAGAGTAGAGTATGTTATTAGAGTACACATATAAGTTTGATTTTAATATTTTTAAACTCTTACAACTAATTTCTCTAGGCGAAATGCACAGCAGAAATGGGTGTAGATAGGTAAACGAGTAAAGAATACTCTCCTCTACGGTAACAAATTATGAAAAATATCCTTGCCACAAAGAAAAAGTTAAACATAGTGACTTGTGATAAACTTATTTTGTTTAAATACTATACAAAGGTAGATCCATTACAGCCATATATGAAAATTGATATATAAAGTATTTTAGAACCAAGTTTAATTCCCTCTCCATTTTCGTTTCTCAGAATCTGCGAGTCTTTAACTAATGTGACACAACGTATGAGGATATTCCGGGGTAACCCACATCGATCAAAGTGGTTAATACAGCGAGCGGAAACCCGCAACAGCCAATCTGCATCGAATTACCATAAATCTTAATATTGATCCCTCTATAAATCATGATAATGTCATAAATCTTTATTTAACAAGGGTTTGAATTGTAACAAGGTTGTTTGCTTTTGATCATTGTTCCAACAAAATTTTTTCTGTCCTAATTTATTTGTAATTTACTTCTGTTTCGGATCTGAAAAATCTTAAAGTTAGTCAATATGACAACTGAATAAATATTTTTAAGTGATACTGTGACCTTTTAATGGGAAGTAATATACAGTGGTAATTTTCTCAGATGATCCGTGCATTTTTTTAACTGTTATACGAATTTAAAAGTTTAACACGTTTTGTAAGCAAAGTTTAATGTTATAATTGGGAGTTAGTAACTTTTTAATGTCAAAGAGCAAGGATACACAAACACTGAGTATTAATTGCAAAAGCCAGTTTTACAACCTTTCGAACGACATTTTAAAAAACTGTGTGTTGTTGATTACCTCATCTGAGCCTTAACTGTTTTTCTCTGGTTTTATTTTATGGAACATAGATACTTTTATGGTTGGCAGGAAGTTTTTGGATCGTATTAAACCATAATAAACCTTCTGATACATGTTTATTAGTTAAAATCCCATTTTCAGCACCCCATTTCGCTGGCTGACCCCAAAGTAAAAACACACCTCACACGGAAATATTCTTTCGATTAATCCTTTGTCACATGTTTTTTCCAATTTAAACTAGTTGGGTTTAAATATTCAACTAATACGGAGGAAGCTCGATTACACATCATATAGATGGTCCATCAACCCTCTGATATATTGAAATAAATTTAAATATCTGAGGAAGGGTCTATGGCCCGTCGAACCATTTATACAAATTTAGTTTTGTTTATAAAAGGGGTCGATGGACCATCGACCCAGTTTATATATTTCTCTAATGAAATAAAATAAGGATCGATGTACCATTGGCCCAAAATTATAAATATTAATATTATATTACAAAAATAAGTAAAGGGTTGATTACACATCAAATAGATGGTCCATCGAACCTTTAAAACCTTAATTTAAATATGTTTTGTTTGGGGGTCGATGTACCATCTTTATGAGGTGCAATCGAACCATGCATTTAAAAATCTAATAATATAAAGTGTAGGGTCGATTACACATCAAATAGATGGTACATCGACCCGTTATAACATTATTCTAAATAAATTTGGTTTAGGGGTAGACGTACCATCTATTTGATGTGTAATTGACCCTATGTCTTTATAATATGTTATTTTATGGACGGAGGGTCGATGGTCCATCAGACCAAAATATAATATTTTATCTTAATTTATAAAATGGTCTGATGGCCCATAGACCCGTTTATATTTTTTATTAAATTACATTTCCTACACGACTGATGGTCCATCGATCGTTTATGTTATTTCATTTATTTTATTCAAGGGTCGATGTACCATCTATTTGATGTGTAATCGGCCCAGTCCCACTAATACAGCTCTCTTTTTACTTTCTCCCCCTATACATAGTATATGGAGAAAGTATTTTTTTCGTCAAAATTTTCGAATTTGAGTTTTAGTGGAAATATTCGTTTTGTTGCTCCCTGACCCCAAAAAATTTATTTTTACGTGATGTCTGTGTGTCTGTCTGTCTGTCTATCTGTCTATATGGATGTGTACAAAGCTAGAGCCCAAAACAATGGTCCGATTTTTATGAAATTTGGTATGTAGGTACTAATCCACGATATCTCCAGGCCTTTCTTACATTTTTTGAATTTTTGATTTTTAAGGGTAATTATCCCCCATAAACCACCAAAAAAACATGAAAGATCACAATTTCTCAAAAACGGCTCTAACAATTTTAATTAAACTTTAGCCGTTTGTAGAAATTTATTTTTCCAACAAAATGACGCCACCCGCATTTATGTAAAAATTCGGGTTCAGAAATTATAGGGATTAAAACATTAAAAAATTGTTTTTTGGATTTTACATAAAAAACATAACTATAAAAATATTACTATTCGCCATTAAAAAGAGGTCAAAAAACTAAATAATTTAGTACTTTGAATTATTATTCTAGATTGTTGGTTGAAGTGAAAATTTAAATTGTTATTTTGCGGACACTAGTCGTGTTTGCAAATCAAAGAGGAATAGGATAGAAGATAAATGGTAACTCTGTGAGCATTTGAGCTTCACCAAATATTGATGCTACAAGCATTTGTGCAACACCTCCATCCAGCCTATCTAAAGCTACACTTTCCATTATAATAACTGCTTTCCAGTGGACGCTCTAATCAATACTGGGAGTCCAGAGAGTTTCGTAAGTAAACAGTTTGTTCAACGTCATAAACTACAAAGTCATCCTGGGAAACTAAATGTAGCAATGTCGTCTACATCACTCAGCTCTGAAATAAATGAGGTTTGTAATGTAAAACTATAACTGTTAAGCTATGAATATTAAGCTGCAATAATGTATGTAAATAAATTGAACAAACTGAAATACCTCTGACTAGGTTTTATTTATCATAAAAACCATCATCACATTTTCTGTGGTTAGTAGTGATTAGAATCTACTGAATCTAAACATAATCAGATGTCCAATAAAGTAATAAGTAACAAATGCACAATATTTTGGAAACAAGAGAAATACTTAAAGGCATAAGTATTTCCAGTGAATTACTTAGACTCAGCTTGTGTGTTATTTTCAGGTGCTCATTTCTCTACAACTTCACTAACAAAAACTCTGTGTAGCACTGATATTAATTACTGATAGAATTTTGCTTTTCATGAAATATTGTAGTTTCTACATAATATTATGTTATACTAAAACAGCCATATTTTTCAGCTATATTATTTGGGCTTAACTTAATAATGATAATCTAGTATAAACTTTATTAGGATTAATTGTTACGTCAAGCAAAATTCCAAATTCAAATAACGACTGTTCAACATTAACATGACTTACGCTTTAGGCTTTTCTATTCTATTTAATCGTACATTACTATTTATTCCATAGTTTACAATGATTTAACTTAATCGAAAAGTTTTAACAATCACTGAATACTTCTCTGCTGTTAAAAGCTAATCCGATAAAATATATTTGCATCTACTAAAAACATTTACACACTACCTACTAATATTAGTTATGGTGGGTGTTAGTCATGTTTTTTTAGTTTTATATAATTATTTATTATTTAACTTTTTTGGTTGGATATAAACCTTAAGTTTTATTTAAGGTGAGACTATAGATAGTATAATTCTAACACCTGTTTTTAATATGACTTACATATGTTTAGTAGTAGTTCCATGGTGAAATTATTTAAATTGATGTCACAAAAGTAAATATTACTCAACCTTTATTGTAAGGGCCTTTTTAGGAGAGTTCGATTGGTGTTATTCACCAATACTCGGTGGGTTGGGAAATTTGAATAATTCACGAGTTAACACTGATATGAGTTTAAAATCACCGATCGCCTCCGATGCTTATTTATTGGCAAACACGCTTCTGGTGATTTGCATTCAGGTCGATTTGAATAATTGTTTATGTCATAACACAATATTTAAAAATAGAAAACAATTTAAAAAACACTGCATTTATATATTTTTATCAAATTAATATCCGTACGTTATTTCTGTATCTCTCCTTCTCATACACAAATATCGTATTTAAGTATTATTGTAAGACTAAATCACGTGAGACCGTCAGTCAGCTCAATTTTTGCAGGTTGAAACCTAGTACATGTTTCGACGCAACGGCGTCATCATCAGCTCCTTACAGAATGAAGTTGTAGACCAGATGGCTTCGTCTGAAAATTAAAAAACACAACCCAGTACATTCGCACGGACACGTCGATTACACGAAACAAATATTAAATTTAAACAGTTAAACAGGCCTGTCAACGAAAACATGATCACGGCGTGGGCAAGGGACAGACTGCTAAGTATTATTATAAATATTTATTCTTCCCTTCGATATTCAAATACCAGTAACTTCAGCGAATAATTCTGGTCGGTAATAGACAAATAATTCAATTGCTAATCATTCCCTAATCTGTGTTGATGATCATTAACTGCACCTCATTACTTATTGTGCATATTGTGATGTCATTCCAGTATTTTATTTACCATATGTCTGAAATATCTGTACATGCTACTGTGAAATAATTTATTGTTATATCAACAGCTGTCAAATATACAATTCACTTGATTACTGTCCTTCCGTAAGAATTATATCGAAACTTTGATCACCTTTGGGGTGAGCCATGAGAACTGATGTAAATTATCAGGGATTTGTGCAAATGTACACGACGCGGCGGTAGCTTTCTAAGGGTATGCATTAATATCTCCCACGTGACGACACTCACTGAGTAAAGCCTACCACAATTGTTGGCTTGCCTAATCATATAATGGTATGCCTTGAGAGATTAAATTGATCTATTCATTATACATCTAACCTTTTCATAATGAAGGAATATATAGGACGTCTATAAATTAAAATATAATACTAACTTATTTAGGCTCCCGTGGCAACAGAGGTATCCCGAGCTTGTTGCTCTGGTCCTCAGGTCTCTGGGAGGAGCTTTGGCATTTTATCACTTACTCTAACCTATATTTGTATATAATATCAATAATACGCAATGCTTCACAGGAAATTATTGTTTATTGGTTCTAAGTTAGGATTTGAATAGTTAATGTTCTACTGTATATAATTTTCAACATTTTCTATAATTAAAAAGAGCAATGTTATAATTATTTGTAAGTTGGCTTTGTAATGCCTCAATATAAAACTTGGTCTTTTGAGAAAACAGACTCCATTTTATTTACAGTAAATGCTCTATAGCAGAAATACCAGAAGTAGATTATCATTAAATATGGTTTTAATTAAAGGTTGATGTTATTCTAACTCGAGTCATATTACGTTAGTCGAGCCTTGGATATTGTCGAGTAGTAATTTAGAGGACATCTATTCTGTATTCAGGTATTCTGTATAAGGTATGAACCTTATATTATACTATGTGTTAGATATGCTTGCTTTCAGATGTCCGAAAACAGTTTTTAGTTTTTTATAGTTTGTTTATAATGAAACTAAATCGTTTTTATCACTTAACGTCAACCGTTGGTTCGATTTGTAATAGTGTTAACAAATAGTCTACACAAGTTGTTACTCGGACCAAGTAGTACATGACACTAAGATCGCAAGTTCTTAAGGGTGCGCCCTACCTGCCTTCCGCACGCTAAAGTAAGGGTTTTGCATCTCCCACATTGTATGCTCAATTGCCAACCAATTAAAAATAATTTGTTGTTATTTCTTTCATTAAATGTTCATCTAGAGATCATACGATTTAAAAATCGTTATTTTAATTCAAAATAAGTGGTAGGCCATTAGTAAAGTTTCAAATTAAGCGTTTTTCTAAAACTTCCTAACGTAAGGAAAAAAATTATTTTGGAAAAAAGGAATCGTACAATCTCTAGATTGGAATCTGAAAAGTGTGAAACTGCAAATAGTTTGATAGAAATCTGTAAAATAACAGTGCGATCGAGGAGACCAAAATGGTCTTCAAGCATAAATATGCATGGCCCTGCTTGTTGGAGGCGCCGGCGCGGCGCTGAACAACAATCATTCAATCTGGGGTAGGGCGCACCCTTAAGTAGGCAGGCTGCCTGATTATCATATATTTATTAGTACATTTGTAATTTTGACTTTCATAGATTTTACATTTGTTTTGCATAAACTTAAATATTCTTCAGGATTTGACTACAATCAATTTAAAATATTTAATTCAGTTGCCTTATAAAATAAGAATAAGTCAGATTCCCTCTTTGTGTCAATCCGCATGAAGCAGTTTAACCAGAAGAAGTCAAGTTGGAGGTCAATACATTTTGTAGAAATGTGAAGAAGAGGTGGCATAAAGATGGATGATTGTATTTAACCTCTTTTATCTCGAAGTTAAACAACCTGTAAATACTCCATCACAACCTAGATTGTTAAGAAAAGTCTTCTCTTTCTGCCGGAAATCTTTATTTAAAAAATACTACTTTAAAATATATACTTCTACAGAATCTATTTAGCACAAAAGTTGTCTATTACCGTTAGGAAGAAATAGAAACTGCACTATATTTTTCTTCTCGAATCAAAAGTGTGATTAAATACTATTTCAGCAGCATAATATCAATAGTAATTGGATGAGTTTAAAACAAAACAAGTAATGTTTATCAAATCGTGTGGAATGACACTGACATGTCATTAAGCCGGTTAGTCAAAAATAGTCATTCATTTGCAGCTCGCCGGTCATAATTAATTACAATGAGCCCCCAGTTCAAATGCATAATTAACTTGAATAACAGATCTTTGAATAATAGGATGTCACTATCTCAAAGATATTAGGTTTTGAAATTTTCGCTGATGAATAAGAACTAATGTATCAAAAGTGTACCTAATAGAAACTGTTCATATTTTAAGACTGAAAATTTAATAATTATCTTACCTTAAATATAAAAGTTTAATTATTTAGGAAAAATGTTTGGCGACAAAACGGAAAGTCCCGATCTGTTTGTATGCTTTCAAACAAATCCCGATCACATATACTCACTGTAAATTAACTTGCGCGCAGTATCAGAGGGTAACCGAAGTTCATCAAACGTGTTAATAACATACCGGTAAATGTGTAACGTGTAACATCCAATCTGTATGATACTGCTATCGTGGTTTAATTTCACCGCTGTAAATAAGATACTTTTTTACTCTTTTTTAAAATGTATTTCAATTTGATAATTTTCGTTTTTTTTTGCAAAGCGTATCCTAAAATATCGACATGACGAACTCATCACAGAATACTAGTAGCTGCCCTACAAATAATAGGTTCAATATTAACACAGATAATAATAAACAATCAATATGCTTTGAATATACTTTTTATATCATGCAATTCTTAAATGTGGAAATCCATAATCGACATTTGGTATCTACGTTTTACGGTTAGCCTAACATTGCGTTTACCACTATACATTAGTTTCTTTCCTATACGTTATCTGACTGTACAAAATATAGATATCAATGTTATATTTTAAGAGACAGAGTCAGCGGTTACATGCTCCCCGCCAGTCATAAGATATGCTGGCTGTCATATCCGAAATGGCAGCAACTTTACTATTCTGTAATTTCTGGGTCTTTAGATTTTATAAAATTTCATTGTAGGAAATTATTTAGTTTTTTTTAAACTTATTGTCTTAATTTATTTGCAGAGTCAATTTTTTTTAAACTTTGGACTTAAATGACATTATTACAACCGATTTTAGAGAGTACTGAGTCTCTTTAAAGTTTATCCAAGCCCACAAATGCTAGATATAATTTATAGATTGAAAATATGAAATATATCCATCGTATGAAAATAATGCTAACCAAAATAATAGCTGTGGATCCACGAGTATTTCAGTGAAACAGGTTTAATATATTCTTTTAATATGGCCCAGAAAGCTGAAGTCTAAAATCTCTAAATAGGAATTAGAAACGACCGGTTTTTACAAATGAATGATAACAAAATTATTTTATGATAAAAAATAGCCAGAACTCAACTAGATTAAAAAGATTAACAGAATTACCAGTTGACTGCTACAATCCAGCATGCAAATAATTTAATACACAAAATGTAAAAAAGTTATAACATTCTATTACGGTATCTGTGTGAAAATAAAATTACTATTAAAAATGCTCACCGAGTCCCTGGTCATACTTATTACAATTAAGTCTATAAATCGTTTGGTGAATAGAGTTTGAACATTTGTAGAACTATACTAGGCCAGTACAACAAGCTCCAAATGACATATACTTACATAGGCCTACTAGGCAAACGAGGAAAGTAAAACTATATCTGGAAGAAAACTTTGTTGGTTGGGAATTATCAGCAGACCTGTTTGTTTCATTGTATTTTATACATTTATTTTTGATGATATTTTGTTTTAAATTTGGTACTTATATACAAATTAAAAATTAAGCTGAACACTTATAATTTTGAGGAAATATTTAAATATATTTTTAGAAGCAACCTAGATAAAACAACGATTTAAGTTCAACCTTAAAATATAAAAAAATCCGTAAACTCATAACTTGAACATATATCTATACTGTCCACGATCCACATTTTTCCATCAGCATGAAAGCTACATATTGAATGTAAACATTTTCATCAGGCCAAATGCAAAACTTTTACAGTTGCCCTGTCATCTTATATATGAAAATACCCAGCCATGTCGTAGCCTGTTTGCTGAAGGTTCAAACGGCGAGGTTCGTAAATACTCTTATATTAACTAATATATACATTTGAACGAATAGTCTTTTTGGCATCTAGGACCTCAAAACAAAAAGTTATCATGGTCTCGGGCTTAAGTCTTACCATGCCACCAACGTTAACAGCTTCTTCCCTATAGGGGAAATTCGCTAAAAAAATACTCGCTAAGCATTTCGCTAACATAGTATTGTCTATAATTTATTGAGATTCTCTTAACTAGGTTAAACTACTGCTGAATTGAAAACGGTATAATGGAACGTATAAAGCTTCCGTTAAACAACACAATATTCAACTAAACTATATCTTACCTTAGTTTACAACTAATAAATAAATCTTAGTAAAGTTTAATCTCATTGAAACATTTTACTTTGCTACTTAAAAAAGCTTTAATTCTTTGAAGTATAATAATTTATCAAGCAATATTACCTCTTGACATTAGCTTGCATATTATAAACCTAACATGTAACTAGAAACAAATAAAACTATAAAGCTCCCGAAGCAGTACACAGTAAACACAGACACATAAACAATGCATTAGACGGATAGCATGAAACAACACCCTGCACGTAAGAGGGAATTGAATGACGGGCGGAAGTATTAGAGCACAGGAAACGGGGGTATGCTTTGTACATGCGACCGTTGATTTTCCTGCCAGACATAAATACGACCCCCTGGGGTTCAATGAACTGATGTGGAGAGCTGGCAGTATCATATACACTCAGGGTGGTGAAATGTCAAGCTAATTTAATTACTGGTTAATCGTGTAATTATTTGTTCTTATAAATACAAGCTGAATAAGGATTGTTAAAGTTGTGAATAATTAAAAAAACTGTATATAAGATGATAATTTAAGACGCTAATATATTAAATTAATAGTATTATATTTTAAAACACCACCAATTTAATATTATAGCTCGTCTTTTTGAACGATTCGAAAGCAACATTTGTAGGACAGTTGTAAGACACAATATGTGACTGTCGTGCAAGGGGTTGAATTTAATGTGTTTCAATTCAAAAATATTGTTACAAATTAAATGCAACATAAAAATTGTAGTCACCAACATTGAACATAACTATTATTTCTTATGTTCAAGAGGCAAGTGAAGCAGAATAATTAAGATATTAATATCGATATTCCTTAGTTTCAAAAAGTTTATCAGATATCACCATTCGCCCTTAACTGTTGGAAGGTGGTTCTTAATAACTCGAAGTTATGTAATAATAACGTTTGCAAAACCCTCCTTTAAAAGGGGTGATTACAAGACTGTTTCTTTAACCCTGCGACGTTTTATATGTCGCGGTTCTAATCTAATAGCTGGGTGTGAACCAGAGGTGTTATTGCATAGCTGTATATACATAGAAATCAATCATAGCATTTTTACTAGCACAGTTTTAAATATAAACAAAATTATAACAAATATTTCAGAGATACCATTTTTATGTATTTATTTATATAAACAATCAAGCTTAAGTGGTCTTAGCGGCTTTGTGTATTTTCAGCTGCATTGTATTCCGTAATTTCATTTCAGGAATATTTTAAGCGAGTGATAAAAAATATTTCACAAGTTTTCACCTCAAAACAATAAGGAACGACGTGTAATTCAATGTGCGGCCACTCTTTACTGGGCTTGAGTGCAGAGGCTCATTAGCTTTACTGAGGTTGAATTTAACTTCGCACAGCAAGTAGGAGAGTTTAGAACTAGACAAATAAATTAAAAAACGAGCTGAAGGAACTTAGTCAACTAATGTTACTACAGCCTGAAGACGCCAATGCAATTAGGGCGTATTTTGAGCCAAATATGAATGAATGATGAGTGTAGAATGAGTGAGATACTTGTGTAGCCTTGTTACTGACTAAGACTGACTAATTCTTTAGCCAGGATAATTAATTAATAGCCCAATGACCAATGACAGTTTTAATTAACTTTTAGCCTACTCAAGGGAAGTAATGACTCGCTACACGCTCAGTTCCAGAGTCAATGTAGTCCAAAAGAGTAAATAAGTAGGAAATTTGAAATATGAACATTTTAACTTCGATAACACATCAAATCATGAGAACTATATAAATGAACATTTCGATTATGTGTAAAAAGTAAAGTATTATCAACAAAATCGAACAGATAAAATTGTGCTCCACCTTTATTTTATGTAACAAGTGACGATTGTAACTCTTTGGATAATGCAAACCCAGACTCAAAGCGTTTCAAGAACTAAACAGAGTTGGAAGTATGTTTCAAAGGTAGATATAGCAGTCATAAAACTGAGAGACATCCCATTGTTAGTATAAGAAAAACGAGATAAGTCTTTGAAGTTGGCTTTTTACATCGATACTTTGACAATCATATTTATAAAATGCCGTAAAACTCATGACTTTATATTAAGACTTTAACACATAGCAACGTTTTAAATAAAAAATAATAATAGTGACAGTAATTTAATAATAGCTTTATTTAATAATGTTTATAAAGTGATTATAATTTAATATAATGTAAGCAATATATATTTATTTCAAATATACACTTTGCTGGCTTTAGTGGTGTTAGTACTTACGGTAAAGTACGTCTTATAATACGTAAAAATATGTTTACACTTATATTGTATTTACACATCTGATTACAAACATATATAAAATATAGTACAAGGATAACGATTTCAACCAGACACACCGGTCATCAATAGGCCCGATAAGAGAATTGCTCATTCTCTCATTCATTTGGTCATTCTCTCATCGGACCTGATGATGACCGGTGTGACTCCTTAAAATCGATAGCCTTGTACCATATTTTACATATGTTTACCGTCTGATATGTAAATACAGTAAAAGTGTAAAAATATTTTAAAAAGGTTGTAAGACGCCTGTTATTATATCCCGTTAAAAAAGAACTTGACTGCCTTAGAAACTCTTTTTCCAGATTTTAATTTTAATTTGGGACAATGGTAAAATTATTATTGCCTTTTTGAATATTTCTCATCCGGAATGCACCAGATGATACCTTCGCATACATTATCGGTGTATTCTTGGTGGCTAACTAAAAATTGCATGTGTTCCAAAGAAGTAAAAACAGTCAGAATGGTTTAAAGAAAACCCCAAGTGTTAAGTGGGACCAGCTATTCTGACTCCCTACAGAGCACTAAACAACTTTACAGACTTAATTAAATATACTGCTTAAATTCAAACTGGTGACACAAAAGAGACTCATTAGATTAACAAAGCAAGTAGTAACCTTATAGTTATACTTCTGTATGTGATTGCAACAACAAGTTATCGTTTATTTAATTATATTTATTCGCTTTGAAAACACATTTATGTTTGTTGTTAATTAATAACTAGTATTTTTATTTTATTAGACGAAACATTTTCAAACCAATAAAACATGTAATGTATCTGCATTTGTTGTATAATTTTTTATGGTAGTGGAACCTTTTAAAAAACATTTGATTTTCTCAGATAGCTTTGTATGTAAACAAGAATTCTGCACTGTGAAATTCTGTTTGTATATAAAATTTAAGTGAAAGATATATGAAATGTTATATTTCCGCTTATAAAATAAACGTGTAACATGATATATATTATAATATACAACAAAAACATGGGAGAAGGGCAGATACAATAAGATATTCAATAGTGTGATAACCCTCACAACTTCTATTAGCCCTCACAAGAACACATCTTGATCATAAAGATCTGTGTACAACTTGAGCAAACAAGGTCGAACAACACACTAGTATGAATGTATGAATATAACTGCTATTTTTGTCACTCAAGAGCATACAACTGAGAAAGGTAATCTAGGTGGCCACAAAGTTTGGAGTTGGCAACACCAAAGGAGGCCTATGTTGCGTTAAAATAAAAAGCATTAACCAAATAGAAAAACATAGTAACAAATGAAAGTAAACAACGTGCAGATTGGTGAAATTAATATTTCAAACAGAAATTTATGGCGAATTAAGTTTATGTCAGTTTAAAACACAGTTGTCAATATAATAAATACAGTTTAAAAATTAACCTGTTTCAGCTCATTTTAGAGACAGTATTGCAAAGTGAATTGGCAGCAAAGTTTGCATAACAAATTATCAAGCAATAAATCAACTCTAGCCCATTAACTGTGTTTGCGGTTTTATTGAGCACATAATTGTTTCAGAGCTGAAACTTTTGTTTTCAGGCTTTATCGACCACAAACCGGTTTATTTACCGGGTAAAACTTGATCCAACTGATCTGCCTGTTTTGATTTTATAATACTGGAAAAATACTATTGAACGTCAAAAATATTCGAATCATTTAGCGGAGACGATTTTATAAAATACTTACAACTCGGAATGTGACAGAAACCAAACCCGTGATTAAATTTATACCCTCTGACAGTGAGAAAATCGCCTTGGACTGCTCAGTCAGTTACAAGAGAAGCCATGTATACATTAACACTAAGAAGGTCAGATATAATGTTAAAAATTTAGCCACTTTTTTACGCTTGGAGCGTTGCAGACGATGTTCAGCACTAAAACAAAAGAGAGCGTTTGCAGTGCGAGTATAATAACTCCATTTGCGTAAAGTAGATCAGCCGCTGTCTCTCGTTGTGCACAACTACTTCGAACTGATGAAACTTTTTGCTATATTTTCCCATAAGACTTGACCTTCTTAATGGTAGTGTATTCATTCCAAACACTAAGATAGTCAGGTCGTTGGTCAACGCTGGCTTACTCAGAGGGCAAAGCCGTTACTGTACCTGGTTGTCATGATTCACAAGTCTACTGGCCCGTGGCGAAGGAACGGGACTTGAGATAATAATTGTTCTTAAATGGCCACTTTTCAATGGGTCCGATTGGATAGACCATAGCTTAACAAATACACATTACAGTTACCATCAATAGTAATACACATATTTGTATTTGATGGCCACGCAGTAAATCAGACAGGTTTTAATATAAGTGGTTTCATTTTCAGGTCATGTGGAAAGACTGAGCAGGAGGGTTTGTGACATCTATTGAGACCTTGATATTTTTGAATTTATACTTTAAAATAATAAAATTTAAATGCTTTCTACATTATTAAAACGAGTTCTTTCAAGATTTATCATCAATAGCATCAGTAAGGGGTGGGAGGGTGGGGAGCGAGTTACCAGTGATTTGATGAAACGGCCCTCAGTCACAGCACGGCCTGAGTTAAGCGGCTGTTACCAGACTTTATTTTGTCTGAGGAGGCAATAACTTTATGCAGAATGCCGGAGTTATATGGCATAACTAGACTCTGTCTTGCCAGAGACATGAAACTGCTGAATAATTCACTGAAGTTTTAGAATTTCTGATTAAACAAATTAAGTTTTTAACCGATTTGGATTACAAGTATATAATTGTACAACTCGTATGTTTTAAATCACTTTTGTTTAATATTCAACTATTCTTTATGTAGAATCAAGTTTATAAAATATACATTACTAGCTGATACCCGGCATACGTTGTCATGCCTTTGACTATTACCAACTAAAACCAATATCACCAAGATCACCTGTTCAAGTAAACATGTCATTAGCTTTTAAGTAAACAACAATATCTTTCCATAAGGTTTATATGGGAACACTTTTGGGCCTCTAGGGAGGAACCCAATTGATTTAGGACGAAATGGATGGTTTAAAAACCTTCTCCGTGAAATTTTACATATATACATCAAGTTTTATGGCAAATGGTCCAACGGTGTTCGAGTCCATAAACTTCAAATATATATATATACAAACAAACAAACCAACAACCTTTTTTATAAATATAGATGTTCCATGGAAGTTCCAGAAAGTTTGTATGGAAATATTGAAGAATTTTTTAGAAAAAAAAACTAATGAGAAGGGTGTTGTGTTACTTCTAGGTTCTGTACTCTCATACAACAAATTGGTAAATTGTTGTAGGTCAAAATCTATACTTATTTAATAGGCGAGCAGGTTTTTTGTGACAATCACTCCTCCTAAACTACTGAACCGATTTTCATGTTTTTGGTGTCATTGGAAAGAGCCTAACGTTAAGTTGTGCAGGAAACTTTTTTTATAGAGAAATAATTTGTGAGTGAGGCCCTGGGGCCCCTTAAAGTTGAGTTTTTCCCATAAGCTTAACATTGGGAAATAACTATGAGTTTTAAGCAATCCTGGATGGAGTAAAAACAGTTAATCAGCAGGCCATGTTGGCTTTGGAACGGTATAACACAATATTTATACGGGAATGTCAGTATAATATTACGTTGGGATCGCGAGCGAAGCCGTGACAGGCAACTAGTAAAATTTTAAATATTTAAATCTAATATTTAATTTGATCACTAGCTTTGTTGATTTGATATTTGAATCCTACAACATTAAATGATTATCAGCCCTTAAACGGGAATGCCGTAATTCACAACCTGCCATAGTTGATAGATTTCAAATCATTAGTTTGTGAATTACAGTATATAAAACAATGAAATAAAAATAATGTTGTTGTTAATTCAAACAACAACAAGATTTTGTAATCATAAATAGGTAAACAACATATCCTTAGCTACAGTGTTCTTTTCACTAATTTACTATCTGAAAACACAGGCAAACATTGATATAACAAAAAATAATTATTCAAGGATTAAATAATGTATATTCTTCAAGACCGGAACTATATTACCGCTTGTTGTCACTGATATTCATCAACGCAGATTCTCAGAAAATGTAGTTTTACTATTAAATCCACTTGATTTGCATAATATTTGCATTTAATACTATAATTTGTATGGATAAGTTTAAATTACTAATCCGCATCAAGTGAACTAATAACTTACATACAATATAAACATTAACTAGCCTTCTCCCGGGAGTCTCGCGCCTCGCAGACACAAAGCGCAGTTCAGTCCTGTAGAAATGTTATGTAATATTACCTCTACGCCACTTCATACTGCAACTTATTGGGAATTGTCATTAGCAATATATTGCAGATTGAAACTACGGCTTGCTATTTCAAAAGCACAAACCTCGAAATTCACAAAAGTCAAATGCACACGCCAAATACCGCTTTACATTATACATCACACAATATACGGCTTTACATTGTAAGACAGTCTGGAAAAACCATACAGCTCAGATTTACTGCGAAAATCCTGTTATTGCTTACATTTTGTGGGATGCAAGTTGCTAATGTGATTCAATATATTTCGGTATTATAATTTACGTGTATTTAGATTTAAATAAAAAATACAACTAAAATAATCGTATTACTACCTACAGTTAAAACCTTTAAGCCGTATTAAAACTGAAGGCTTACTTATAATTACATTTTTAAAAGTTTTTAATACATGAAGCTCTTCATTTCAATTTAATAAAATAGTTATTCTCTAATTTTCTATTTCACACAAGGTAATTATCATTTATAACTTAATTAACAGCAAAATTCTGCTACAGATAAGCAATAAACGTTTATTCAAAGTTATGAAAAAGATAAATGGAACCAAATAAACAATATTAAAATTAGCTTACTTCTTTGTTTCTGCAAAGTCCTAAACTCACTATTTCCAACTAATCATGAACTTGTTATCAATCCTCATTTTTAATGTGTTAACGTGGTTTTGGTAAAGAGGAGCTCTCCGTTATTATTTTACCAATTTCAGCAAATTTGAATATTTAAAATTTTACCCCGGCCTCAATGTTGTGCATAGAGGTTGTACCTTTTCAAAGATTGTACTGAAAATATGTATGACGGGGCATACATAACTACATGCATAGATGGAATGGCCACATTGAGATTTCATTGCATAGCTTTATCTATAATATTATAAAGAAGAGGTGGTTTCTGTCTGTCTGTCTGTCTGTCTTTCTGTCTGATGTTCCGGGTGAACGCAAAAACTACTAAACCGACTGGGCTGAAACTTTAGACATAGGTAGATCTTGAACCCATGCAACACATAGGCCTATTCACTTCCTTAAAATCCCCTCGGGCTACGCCCCGTGAACGTCCTAATTTTCAATGTTTACATTTCAGAATAAAGTAAACATTCAGAAACTGTAATTTGAAAATCTGTGGATACTTCCATTTGACAGCTTAAAGATCAGAAGCAAGATCAGCTGTTTCAAGCTAACTAAAATGCAAATTGCATTGACTAAAGAACGGGTAGAGAAAATCCCTGTGCGAAGAACGGGTACGTCAGCTAGCTATTAATTAATATTAATGAACAAATATTAATGTGGCTTCATCTGGTTGTGGTTTATTCTTATTTGCACAAAAAACAATTTTTACCGATACTTTCTGTACCCCGCCCCCATCCCACGATTTTTATTTTTTCCCCACCCCCGATTTTATATTTTTGCCACCCCCTTGACGATTTCATATTTTTATTTTATGTCCCACCCATTTTATATATTTGCCTCCCCCCGGATTTTAATTTTTTTGCCCCCCCACGAGTTTATATTTTTTGCCCCCACCCCGACTTTATGTTTGCCCCCCCGCTTCGATTTCATATTTTTATTTTGTCCCCCCATTTTATATTTTCCCTCCCCAATTTTATATTTTTGCTCCCCCCATTTTTATTTTTGCCCCACCCTCAATTTTATATTTTGCTCCCTCCCCTCTTCGATTTTATTTTTTTTTGCCCCCCCCTGATTTTATATTTTTGTTCCCCCCCATTTTTGTTTTCGCCCCACCACCAATTTTATATTTTGCTCCCCCCTCTTCGATTTTTTATTTTAATTTTATGTCCCTTTCATTTTATATTCCCCCACCCCGATTTCATATTTTTTTCTTCCCCCAAATTTTTACTTTTGCCACCCTCCCACATGTTTTTTAAATCACATGCCGTTTACTACCCGACAGAGTTTCTCGACTTGGAAACAGGACCCGAACTATCTGCCAATATATTTCATTATCATTGATTTAATTGTACATTAAACGTGTAAAATTTAATTTTAATATTGTAAAATAATGTGGATTGCCATTTGCTTTAGTTAATCTACCATTTATATACAACCCGTTCGAAGGACGGGTACACAGCTAGTACTTTATAATTTCCTCAAAGCTAGCTTTTGTTCGTACAAGAGATAATATTTGAATTGCATACTAAACATAGCTGTTCAATTGGTAAAATATTGGTTAGCACAAAAAATTAAATGTTATAATCTGACCACAAGAGTTTTCAAGGTAATAAAATAGCAGTAGAATTTGACACCGAACCTCTAAGACTGCTGAAAAATGATCAAAGCCGTTACATTGTTAAGACCTAATATAATAATTTGCATTTTAAAATATTCACAACTAACATCATTATCCATCAGTATAGTAACTTTTATCGGGTTGAGGAACCGGTCCCCTATTATCACCACCAAGAGTAGAATAACTATAATAGTGAATGACTATATGTGAATCTGATTAGAAAATATTGTTTAAAGATGTTTCTTGATATTGAACTATATTTAACAAAAATTAATTTTCATTTAATTGAAGGGCATGGTTATATTATCCTATAGCTTATAGCTGTAGTTATATCTATAGTTTAAGATAAGTTGATTGCCCTTAAGAAGATATAATGCTGACGATGATAACTGAGGATTAAAAGCCCAGTTAAATGCGTTTTAAGGAAGGTGCAATCAGATTAGATAAAACACAGCAAAAATTAAAAGCCCCAAAGCGAAGTACATTAGCTTAAATAACTTAAAACGTCTTACTCCCTTACCGGTTCAACGGTTTAATATTGTTCCTTTTAGTCGGTTTTACTTTTTTTGTAGATAATTTCATCACCACTCTTGATTGAATCTTTCACTGAGATCAGTATAAAAAAGAGCTTTTGCATTACAATGTTATTACACCGAAGGAGAATTTTTAATATTTTCACTGTTTATCAATGGAAAAACTCTATTTATTTTGAACAAAACCCTGTTTAACTTTTATCACATGCTATAATCACTTAAATTAAATATACTATATAAGATAACAGTTTACATTCATAACATAACCCACAGACTCGTCATATAATTTCAGAGTTGCTAAGTACAAATTTTAAAAAAATATTTGTTTGTAAAATTTGTAAAGTTCTTTTAGAGTTAAGTGATTATTTTTCTTTCAAGACTACTTACAAAATAGTAGCATAATAAAACAAATTTACTAAATCATAGATATAAAATTTCATAAAAGATCTTTTAAATCTTTAAAAAAATTGCTAAAACTTATGATAACCTAGTCATACAAAAATACGAGATTTTCTTATTACAAAATCTATTTGAAAATGCCTGGCAAGTGTAGTGTAATTTACATATTTGTGTCATGTTAAAAAGCTATTAGAGGTAATGGAATATAAACATGACTATCGTTACAACTAATTATACAACAATGCAGTTTTCATGATATGTTTCATTATTCATCAGAGGCAGAATACATTTATTTGCCACTCTATAACCAAATCTGATTTAACAAATTAATTTAAAATTATTCAAACTCCTCACGTAATGTTAATTTAACATTTATCGTAATAATATAGGTTACAAGTAATTCGTAATATGTTTTTATGCTCAAAAATCTAATAAAATATACAGTATATCATACATACATATAACATTGTCAACCCTTCCAAATTATTTAAATAAACATATATTTTCTAACAGCATTTGGCAAATATATCTGTCTTGTCCTAATTTAAGTAACAATTTAGGTATGAGGCAGATAAAGATATACTGGGTGAGGAGAGGAGAACCAAACCCTATTAGTGTTGTTGCAATCTGATAACCGCATTTGTAAAACATTGTGTTCCTACCTTCAATTTTTGTATTTCAATTTTAAAACCCTATCTAATGTTTCAGATCTGACATCTCTTTTATGAGTTATCAGTTACTTTCTTCTAAACGCTCAATTGACTTGCCTACTTAGTTTAACATTACGCTTGATGTGACTTGTGGAACGGTTCTCTCAAAAACCAAAAACTCAATTAATTAATGACAATATTAAATAAATTAACAATTGTCACAAGTAATTTCATATTTAACACTTCACTATATGAAAGAAGTGGCATTGAAATAAATTTGCGAAATGGTATTTTAAAATTCAACTTTCAATGATTGATTCGGTAAATACTAGGGGCTAAAACCATCAACTGCAAAGCCAACCAGTGCGTGAATAAGAAGAAGTGTGTGCAAACTAAAACTACTTTAATGTACCGAAACATAATCTTTATTTCAGTATTACTTCCCCACAAGTATATTTCTCCATAAAATAATGTATTTCACTTCTGTGTGTGTGTGTGTGTGTGTGTGTGTGTGTGTGTGTGTGTGTGTGTGTGTGTGGCTGTGTGGATGTGTACAGAGCTATAGCCCTAACCAATGGGCCGATTTTTATGAAATTTGGTATGTAGGTACTAATCCACGATATCTCCAGGAGTTTTTCATTTTTTGAATTTTTTTAGTTTTAAGGGTCCCCCAAAAACCGCCAAAAATCATGAAAAATCAAAATTTCTCTAAAACAGCTCTAACGATTTTGATTAAACTTTGGTCGTTTGTAGAACTTTAGTTTTCCAACAAAATGACACCACCCGCATGTCTGTAAAAATTCGGGTTCAGAAATTACAGGACTTAAAACATCAAAAATTCAGTTTTTTATTTCTTTCATAAAAAAACATAAACATAAAAATATTACTATTCACCATTAAAAAGAGGTCAAAAAACTAAATAATTTGGTATTTTGAATTACTATTCTACGATTGCTGGTTGCGGAGAAAATTGGAATTTTCATTTTGCGGTAAACGCAGTACGTTGTCCAACGTTATTCATATGGGGGATACAAAAATTACTATTTCTCTCTTATTTACGGATAAATTTCATTCAAACTTGATATGCTTGTCAAGTTAGCATTGACCAACAGAGGAAATTCGAAATATGTTGCCCCTTAAAAACCCTGGGGGGGATAGGGGGCATTTCCCCTCTTAAAACCACGAGTGTAGCAATGGATTCTGTAGTGCCTCCAAAGCAGGGATTTGGGTGAATGTTTTTAAAACAACTTGTGTACAAGATTTTCTGTACATTCGACCGTGCTTTGTATTCTATATGTAGTAAATAAAAATTGAATTATTCATTATAGTTGGGCTAAAAGGGGGAAAGTATGTGTCAGTTTCCTGATACCGTTTATTATGCTTAGTTCTGAGGACAATTCTTTAAGTAGTTATTACAGGCTTAAAATCTCTATCATTCATGATTCATAAAATCATAATGCCTAGTTTACAATACTTCATATGATACAACATATGATTAGTTTAATTTAAGCTTAATAATTAAAGAAAATATTAAAATACTAATATCAAATAATAGTACTACAGTAGTTCATTTGAGTTTACGCAGACATATGAGTTGGTCTATAGCGAAAGACTACGCAGATTCGTAATTACCTTACCAATAAAGAATTGTTTTGTACAATAAACAAATGTGCAATAAAAATACAAATAGTCAGAATAAATCAATAAATAAATTATAAATATTGACTTGAGAAAATATTATATACATCGTATGAATGTAAAAGAAAGCAAAAAACGGATTTTTAATGTAATCAGTGTTAAATCATTATTCAGAAATCCCAAAGCTCATTATTTTCACCAACAACCAGGAGGGGCTTTCCCTAGTTTTATATAGCCTATTTTACATATTCCTATTATATTGAAAATATCGTCCTGTTTTACTTTTACCAAATCTTAACACCGTGATCATATCTTTCCTAAATAAAACTAGACTCAATTATGTAGAGAAATGTTTGCATCCGTATTGTAAAACTATTAGTCTTCAAATTATGAATCAATCTTTGGTGGATTATATTTGTATTTTTATTAGTGTTTAGTGTATGTTTGACTTAATTATTGTAGTGGTATTAACCCGGTGGACCTTAGCAATGCATCTTCTCCCAAATAAAAATAGTTTTATAAAAAATAGCTAAATAAAAGTAGTTAGTTTAATAAAAATAGTTAAATATAGTTTTTAAAACAAAGACTTTGATGTGATAATCACAAAGCCAAATCCGAACCCCTCAGATATTCAGTGGTGGTTTCGGTATAGTTATTAAGGTAAAAAAAAACTGTAGCAAAAGTCGCAGGTACCTGTCATTAGCAATATGATCCTATTGTTTTTCTGCGCAACCCAGAGTCACCGCGGGAGTTGTTGTTATATCTCTCTAATGGAGGATAATTCGCTTCAGACATGGAAATGGTGGTTATTTTATTGCAGTTTAGTTTGATAGTGAATTATGCAGTAAACGTATGAACCCTCTTGTTTATGAATATTTATTAAGTAATTGTTTTTATGGAATATATTGAACTTATGAAATGAGAGACAGTTATACAGGAATTTTACGAAAGAAGCCATTGCATTTTATAGCATGGTTAGCTCTGCTCGTGTGACTGTTTAGCTGAGGTTTCATATTAAATTATTATTGATGGAGGAACAAACATCTTTCTCCTCTTAACGTTGAAATAAATCCATTTTAAATAAGTACTAGCACTGAATTTCACAAGTGTAATATGACTATGATAAAACTCAGATGAGAAACAACTCAAAATACCACTAGTTCAGGAAGCATCAAAACATTAGATTTACATAACATCTTTTAACCCGTCCGGAGCAACAATGGGAGCTCATTACATCTTCCCAGCACGTGACCGTTTTATGTTGCTTTTATTGCTTAACTGTGATAAAATGCTAATGCTGGTCTCTCAAAATTAAATTCCCCTTCCTCTGACATTTTGTGTTTATTATTCTTGTTTAATTGTTATGCTAATACAGTAACAAAGAGTTTATTATTTAAAAAATATATAAATATAACCAAAGCGAATTGAAATATATCTTACATCATGCATTTAATTATTATCTGCTGTATATTTAATAAAGTTATCGAAATATTTCTACAGTTTTGTTTTCCATTTAGTAGCATACATTTAGACCAGTGAATTGTTTCCAGTAAAACAGTATCATTAAGGGGTTTGCAGTACTTAAATTATCCATACAAATTAAACCTGTGACGATTACTGTTGATAAAATAATAAGTCAGGTCTCCGAGATGAAACCTAGTATTTTGCAGTAGTATTGTTGGAGATCTTTCTTCCTGGTAGTTTTTGAAATAAAGTGTTTTCTTGATAATCAAGTCAACACTTTATTTCAAAAACTACCAGGATTAAAGATCTCTAACACATAGAGAATAAATCTTTACCTGCATATTCCTGATGGAGGGTATGTATTATTGAGGTAAATTAAGTATTACAGTGTCTACTCTGGTATTTTCAATTAACAAGGGACGGCGAGTTAACTTTAATTGGATCGTGGTTGCCGTTGTCATCCTCGTACACTTAAACTAAATGCCCGGGGGTAGATGAAAGATTCTGTTTTCGGAATTATTCTGTATTTGAATGGAGACGTGAGCAGAACCGTCCACATTTTAAAACTCATAGATCCATGCTTTAAAGTTTATGAATTCATATATATTGTGTTATTATAGGTTTTTAAATAGTATATTTCGCACCAAGGTCCGAAAGTGGGGTTTTGCTGGCCCGAGATCGTGTCGGTCTCGTGTCGCTGGCTTCGTCTCGGTCATAAATCGTTCGAGGGCTAAGCAAAACCCTTTCGGCAAAGGTGTGAACGCTATTTTTCACCATACTACAATTATAAAGGGTTAAATGTGATCGGTCATTAAACACGTTCGGCCTCAAGCAATCTCGGACTAAATACAGTTAACCAATTAACAAATCATCGATAGTAAAATGTTTTTAATTTTATTGTTATTTGTTCCAGTGTTTCAACAAAAGAACACAAAATAGTATGCACGTATTAACCAGGTAACGTCGTGTACGCTTGAAAACAAGTTGGCAACACTGGCTAAATAGATCACCTGACTTTCGGCCCTTGGGCGGAAACTCTACTTTCGGTATTCAAATGACGTTCCGAAAACAGGTGATTCCGAAACAGCGTAGTGTGGTGAAAACAATATTAAAATCAATATCAACCATTTATGGTATATCACAAAACAAGGATAATGGGTAGCATTATTTGCAGCTTTTAAAACTTGAATTATTCTGCCTTCAGATAACTCGAAGGGAAGATTGTTATTCAAACTAATTATCAACATTCCGTGGTCGGACAGCCTCGGCCGTTGGTGAGTTGTTCGTCTCTGTTTCACTTTAATTCAGTAGAATACAGCACGGTGTGGTTGGAACAGGATCCAGGATTGCTCATTTGAAAATGGTCATATCAAACAAACGCGTCAGTTTAAAAAACAGTATGAGATATAAGATACGTCGTTGTGCTAAATCGTTATCTGAATGTATTGATAATCAAAGTTTGCTGGTTTTATAGTGTCATTAGACTATATATTTTCATACTAACTAATACTTGTTTCATTTATACTTATGTTCATTTATTTAACATTTCAACACCAGTTTAAGATTCAATTAATATAATTCAGAGGCTTAAAATATACGTGAAATAATATATCCAGCACATCTGGGCATCTAACCCTGGCACAATAAAAGATTGGATAACTTATAAACAGTTCAAGAATGTTCTTGAATAATTTTGATGAGAGTTTCAACTTCTGACAAAGTCAAAAGTGGGGTAAAAGATTGACGTTCAATTTTACAAGAATCGTTGGTTATTTACTTTTTGCGCGTATCAATACTTACAATAATAACAGAAATCTATTAAATGTGTAGTAGAAAATTTAAATAATCCTGTATCAGGTTTCGTTTGCGTGTTTACTTTCTAAAAATATGATTTAGTATTTGCATATGTTATTAACAGAAAGCCTACACATTGTCAAAAATGCTTTTCCAAATAATTTCCGAGGCACAATATTGTTTAACAAAACAAACTGTTAAGAAAGGTAGGAACGGTCGCGCCGCGTATTTTTCAATTCGTTGCGTTTCCACTCCACTGCTGGCTGTCAATGCCAACGACGTACGGCTTAGTCTGCTGTGAAACTGTTTAATATCTTGCTCGGTTCCGGTTGAAACAAGTTCAATATGTTCTTCAAGTAGAATACTATTTAAAATGTACAATGCCTTACTATAAGTTCTATAAAATTCAACTAATTGCATACAGGGCTTAGGGATTAAATTAAACTTCCCACACCTTATGTTGAGTATATTTAGAGCAAAGGAATCTTAATTTCTATGTCTCATATATGGATTGAACGTAATCTTGCTGTGGTCGAGTAAATGTTATAATTTTATATGAAACGATAAACCACAGTTGATACAAGTGTTAAACAAGCAACACTATTTTAAAAAACAATATGTGCAACAATTAAATTTTGTTATGACTCTATTTTTAAGATCGTGTTAGAAAGTTATAATAGCCCATTAGTAACGAGTGTATTTCTTTCATCGTTTTTAATGTGGATGTTAACAATGGTCTTTAGACTATTAAATGATGTTTTTGGGTCAGCGGAACGTATACAATATTTATACAGATATTAAGTACTGAGCCAAAACCTATCCACGATTTGTCTAATGTGTAATGTGTTTTATTGACTGCCCAACCATCTCCGTCTGTTCATTCTACACAGACTCATATTGTGATTCTAAAATACAAGGTAAGAGATCTGTCTTATCATTTCATCATCAGTAATTATTACAGGTTTAATTTATTAATGTATTGATTTGTTTAACTACGACAAACCCCTTAATGATACTGTTTTACTGGAAACACTAATTTACAGCCTATAGATTTAAAGACTGCAAATATATCATGCAGTTTTGAATTGTAAATGTTAAATGATTTACATTCACATTTATTGTATGTAAGTTTTATTGCATTTATCAAAATAAACGATGTCTATTATTTATTGACCTACCATGCTTCATTGAACGTTTATCACACATTCAATACATATCCTGTATTTAATTACATATCCTGGTAAGTTCATTACCCAAAACCCCAATATTACTTATAACATATCGTCAACTAATCATCTCCATCAAAGTTCAGTTAAATCTGATTATCTTCATTCGACCTACAGTCAACATCAATGTGCAAATGATATGCTGCGCCCAATCATAGTGCAGTTAACCCCATTCACCGGTTGATTAGATAATGCAAAGTCAACGGAGTGGATTATACCATAACTAGGCTTATCGCCGTTGGAGGCTTCACCCCAACCCCCTTTCGGAGTTCGTTTCGCTCACTTGCATTCCTCAGTCAACTCAAGTTTAAATCGAACTCAACTATTGTAGTTCATTAACCAAAGAAAAACTACACAACAATGACCTTTGGTGAGCACATTACCACCTAACCATATCTGTTCGATATCGAAACATTTTACCAACCGGCTGCTTGTTCGTTTTATCGAATTAACTCCAGACCTCAAAAACTAAGCATCAACAGTTGGATTTAAACCCGTGACCACATGATCTTGAATCATCTGACAACATATCCACTGGGCAACTGGGCTAAATTCATTCGATAGAACAAACAATCGGTTGATTACATTTTCCAATATCGTACGATATCAAACGAATATCAAACGATATTCGCGATATTGAACCTCCCGAGTAGGCGATAATGTGCTCACCTTGTTTCGTAACAGCTGATTTATATAAAACTTATGTTAGCAAATTAGTATCGCCTACACGGGCGGTTTATTTAAATCAGCTCATACAAACATGTTGTATTAGCCAAAGGTAGTGAGCTATCATTATGCAACTTTCCAAAACTGTACACATTTAAATGGACCAAAATACTCAAAATTACTCCTCCGATGAATAGCGGGCAGCGGCTAAACGGATGATCGGATCTTAAATCAGACGAAAAATTGTCAGTTGGAAATTAAATTTTCTACAACTTTTGTATTTAACAATTTTTGCCATCTCTTACAGTCTCCGTACAAAACGTGCTCAAAGTGGAGAAATTGAAAGATTGGAATTTTCCCCGCCCCAAAAATGCCTTAAAAACTCAAAAATGTTAACTTTTGTCAATTCACCTGACGGTTTTTTGTCAAGAGCTTTATTTCAAGTTTGGGGTTGAGGGGGGTTCGATTACAGGAAGTGTCTTATAGTTTATGTCAGTGAATGAGTAAGTGAGTGAGTAATTCCGTTTAGCTTTATATAAGTAGATATTCATCCCTAAATTAAATTAGTTATGATTTTATATTTTCTGTTTTTTCCATAATTATTCTAAAAATTGTATCAATAAACGAAATTTTTAAGATTTAAAATACATTTTAGTCTATAAATTTAAAATATATTCAGTTTTTAGATTACTTAAGACGGAATGTAATACTCTCCTGACAGCGACAATTAAGTCAAAATCTGAAATCAAGGAACTCAGGAAATAACTGTTTAAAACAACGATTGAAATTTGAATGTACATAATTATAAACCAAAAATATGTTTTTCATATCTCAATAGTTTAAATCCTTTCAAAAATTATAGAGAAGTCTTATTTAAAAAAAAATCTTTCAGTCATTTAATATAAAAGTTACGCTTTCGGGTTTTTATTATGATTTCCTTTGAGAACCCTTAATATAAAACCTAATTACCCGTTTCCCTCTGACTCGATCACAATGTTTGATACCTGCAACAGAATAACAAACCATGACCCACTTCTTGACCGAAAGCTTATAACCAATCAACAAGCCTGATTACCCTCCACAACCAACCCAGTGTATCATAACCAAGGTTACGGGGCATGATGGTGGCATTCTATAAACACTGTTGTTACTCTGGCCTACCATAAACAAAGTAGGTATTTAGCAAATAATATCTACTGTTTATTATGTATCTACTTTAAATCGTTCTTTTAGTTTTACTTTTTTAGGGATTTCTTTGAAAAATCATTAGAAAGACAAGGGAAAAAGACAATAAGTATTAACTATAATTAAAGTTCAGTTAAGTTCATTAAATACAATAGGAAAAATGTACATTCTTTATATGAATTAATAAGTACGAACTTGTTTACAGACTTGAATTATAGTGATCAAATCATATACTCTCTGGTGATTGTGTCGGAGTCTAATCGCTGACCGGATTGTGCGTGTATGTAATTTATGTGAAGTATGTGGCAAATTTCGTGTGGCGTTATGTTGAAATCTTTATTGTTTTAATGTTTAAATTTTGATGAAACCTGTAGCCTAATGATTTAGTGACGTTTTTGTGTGACCAGAAGATTAAACTTTGAATTCCGAAACATGTCGTCATAACAGGCGACAGGATCAATTTGTACTGTCGAAAACGGTATGACCCTTGTTTTTAATGTCTAAACAACAGTTCAGGAGGCATTTCCAATACCCCCGTCGCAGCAAACCTGCGTACTCAGCGAATTTCCAATGCATATATATGTATTGATATATTGTATTAATATGTATGTATATATATATTATATATGCATATATATAATGTGACTCACTACTACATAGAGCTATTTACCAAGTTTCACAAAAATACATCATAAATAAGTTATATATATAGCATTTTATTTATTCTCCATAAGAATAACATTAGGGTTGAGGACGCAGGTTTGCTGCAACGAGGAAGATAGGTAATATTTTTTTGCAATTATCAATACAACTGGACCAGGTAAAGCTACATACCAAGTTCGCTTAATGTAGGTTCATAATTAAGGGAGATATACAACTTTACTTATTCTCCATATGAGTAACATGGGGGCCGAGTATGCAGGTTTGTTGCTACGGGGACTATCAACAAAAAACTTTTTTTGTACTAATATCAATATACCACAACTAGTTGAAGCCACATGCCAAGTTTCATCAATATACATTCATAAATAATCGAGATATAAAATTTTATTTATTCTCCATAAGGATAACATTGGACAACGTACTGTGTTTAGCACTTTGAATATCTGTGCAACGGTTGGACTAGAACAACGATTAAAACACCAAAATGTTTGTTTTGTTGAGCTAAACACATTAATAAACAGAAATGGGAAGTTTTTAGTAAACCTATCTGAGAAAAATCTAAAAACCTTTTTCCCATAAGATTAACATGGGACACGTTTTTTTTTGGATTTTCTCCGCAACCAAACTAACCGTAACTTAGGTTAATGATTCAAAATACTTAATTATTTGTTTTTTTTAAGCTCTATAAAATGGCTATAACCAAAATTGCGTGTTTTTATCATTTTGGGGTCAAATTTGCAAAAGACCGATTTTTGGAAAATTGTAAACCCCCATAATATCCCCTTCCCATAGTGTGATCGATCTGGTTTTCGAACTTAAAGTCATATGACTTTAAGTCATAACGCTACTCTCCACATTTTTGCCAAATTTCAGCAAAATCGGGTGTTTCTTTCAAAAGTTATCGCTGTAACGGACATATATATATATACACATATATAAATTTGAACGAATAGTGTTTTTGGCATCTGGGGGCATCAAAACGAAAAGTTATCATGGTCTCGGGCTTAAGTCTTACCATGCCACCTACGGTAATAGCTTCTTCCCTATAGAGGAAATTCGCTAAAAATTAATAATTATTTACGGTTGTTGTTGTCTTCACAAGGAATTTCAACTACTATGTGTCATATATGTGTCTTTATTTTAGGCTCTCTAATTATTATTGACAAAGAGGGTTTTGAAATAACATTACTATGCTGGTTGAAAAAGTCGTGATTTAGTTCTAACTTTGACCTAAAAGGTGATAAACCAAGAATTGAAAGTGCAAAGTTGCATGTTTTTCTACTATTGCCGCGGTGTAGGTTACACTAACTGCCGTGGCTTATCTGCCAAATTTTTAACAATGCCACGCATCCATCTCACCTCCCGGTGTTGTTCAACCCGAAGGCTCAATTGTAATAGTTATACAGCTCTTATTTTAAAGAAATAGTCCTCGAAAAAACAATTACTCAAATACTCAAAAACAAATATTCCTTCCTCTTCATTTGTCAGTAATCGATAAATTCGTAGTTTTGAGGATAATTATTGTTTACTTCATTGCGTACATCAAGGAATTGAAACACCTATTATTGAACACACCCATGACTTTCAAATAAATTATGGTTCAAAGTCCTATTTGTGTTACTAATTGTAGAGACTGAAATCAGATGAAGACAAGTCGATTACCAATAGTTGAAAACAAGACTGGTTTTCATGCAACGGTTGTGCTTGGAGTGAGGAAGGTCCCTCTACCACTTATGGTACGATACAGTTATATAGAAACAACATACTGAGCTGCCGGTACGATCCGGTACTGAGATCTTCCGGCACGATCTTTAGCTCTCGATAGTTGCACTTTATTTGGTTGATCTGATAGTTGTTCTAGACTAGGTCAAGTAAAAAACTCCACCGATGGCAATCACACAACTGAGGCTAGCAAACCAAACATCTCCTGACAGTAGATTTCAAATATTGTAGAGAGATTGCGTGTCTTAAGTGGACGAACTGAGTCACTAAAGAATCGTCGGAGATTTTAAATTCCGGCATGACTGTTCTGTCGGTTGAATTTGCCACTCTAATCGTTGGTGAACCTAACACAAACTCAAGACTCACTCATAACTTATTTTATGAATTGGTTCTAAAGATTTCACAGTTAATAAAAAGTTACTTAGCTACAAAATTCGATATAAAATTTCAAATGTTTCAGAATCAATAATTAAATTTTGCACAAGTCAATATGGAGACGACTTTGGCACGTATCCTAATGGACTATGTGATCCACTCATGGCATTTTTACCAATCAATACTAGCGTGATTGTAGTCAACTCCTGTGTTATTCACATGTGTCACTGCTTGAGTAATGTTATTCTAACGAACGACGACATTAGAGCATTCAGCAAACAGGCTACGACATGGCTGAGTATTTTCATATGTAAGATGTCAAGGAGACTGTAACGATTTTGCATTTAACCTGATGAAATTTATTTACTATCAATATAGCTTTCATGCTAATGGAAAAATATGCCCATGGACTGTATAGGTGGTATATAATCATGAGTTTACCAATTTGTTTTAATTTAAAGGTCGAACGTAAACCATTGTTTTATCTAGCTGTCCAGTGTTTCTAAAATATATTTGAATACTTACTGACAGTAATAATTTTTTAGCTTACTTTGTAAATTTGTATATAAGCACAAAATGTTAACCAAAATATTGTCAATATTAAATTTATAAAATACAATGAAACAAACAGGTTTTCTGATAATTCCCAACCAACAAAATGTTTCCAAATGTAGTTTTACTTTTCTCGTTTGTATTTTTTCTGGATCCACAAAAATACAGTTCCTTCCGTTGAAAAGAATAAAATATTTTGGCTATCATTATTTTCATAAGATGTATATATTTTTATATATTCAGTTACTTGACTAAAACCTATAAACTTCCAATCTATGTCTAGCATGTGTGAGCTTAGATAAACATTAAAAAGACTCAGTGTGGTTGTAAATTTTTATTTAAACCATAGTTTTTATTTTTGAATCATAACAAATAAGTTAAGACGATAAGTATTTTTTAGCAAAATAATCTCCTACAGTGAAATTTTATAAAATCTAAATACCCAGAAATTACAGAAAAGTAAATTTGCTGCCATTTCTGAAATGATAGCCAGCATATCTTATGACTGACGGGGAGCATGCAACCGCTGACTCTGTCTCTTAAAACTTGACATTGATATCTATATTCTTTACAGTCGGATAAGGTATAGGAAAGAAAGTAAGGTATAGTGATGAACACAATGTTAGGCTAACGTAAAACGTAGATACCAATTGTCGATTATGGATTTCGACATTTAAGAATTCCATGGTATAAAAAGTACTTTCAAAGCATATTGATTATTTTATTATTATCTGAGTTAATATTGAACCTATTATTATTTGTAGGGCAGCTAATATTGTGTGATGAGTTCATCATGTCGGTATTTTAGTGTATGCTTTGCAAACAAAACGAAAATTATCAAATTGAAATATGATTTAAAGAGTTAAAACAAGTATCGTATTTACAGTGGTGAAATTAAACCACGATAGCAGTATGATTTAAATTGGATGTTACACGTTACACACTAACCGTTATGTTATTAACAACTGATGAACCCTCCGATACTGCGCGAATGTTAATTTACAATAAATATATTTTATCGGGATTTGTTTGAAAGCATACAAAAAAATCAGCATACCTAAATAAATAACATTTTATTTTTAAGGTAAGTTAATTATTAAAATATAAGTCTTAAAATATAGCTCTCCGACAGTCTAGTTTCTACTAGGTACACAAATTTGATACATTACTTCTTATTCGTCAGCGAAAATGTCAAAACTAATCTCTTTAAAATAGCCATAACATGTTATTCAAGTTAATTATGCATTTTAACCGGGGGCTCATTGTAATTAATTACGAGCAGGCAGCTGCAAATGAGTGACTCTTTTTGACTAACCGGCTTAATGACATGTCAGCCTCATTCAACGCGTTTTGATAAACATTATTAGTTTTGTTTTAAACTTATCCAATTACTATTGATATTATGCTGCTAAAATAGTATTTAATCACACTTTTGATTCGAGAAGAAAAATAAGATTTAGTTTGTATTTTTTTCCTAACGGTAGTAGATAACTGTTATATTATATATTCATTTCGACTTAAAAAAATTAAAAGGACAGATTTTATGAATTTAATTTGTTAGCACCTGTGTTACGTCTTAATATACATCTTCAGCAGCGAATGTGATAAAAACCGGAATTTTTTCTATTTCTGGCAGAAAGGGAATACTTTGCTTAAGAAGTTAGGTTTGATGGAATATTCACAGGTTGTTAAACTTCGAGATAAAGAAGGTTAAACACAATCATCCATCTTTATGTCACCTCGTCTTCACAATTCTTCAAATTTTGACCTCCAAATTGTCTTCTTTTGGTTAAACGGTTTTATGCGGATTGAGACAAAGAGGGAATCTGACTTATTCTTATTTTATAAGGTAGCTGAATTAGATAATTTTAATGAATCGTAGTCAAATACTGAAGGTTTAAGTTTATAAAAATCTATTTTAAAACCTATTAAAGTCAAAATTATAAAACTAGTACATATATAATAATCAGGTAGCCTACCTACTTACAAACTTGCGGTCTTAGTAACATGAACCATTTGAGTGTTCCGAGTAACAACTGGTGTAGAATATTTATAATCACTATAATAAATTGAACCACGGGGGGTTGACGTTAAACGATAACAAATATTAAAGTTTAATTATAAACAAATTAAAAAAACAAAAAACTGTTTTCTGACAACTGAAAGCAAAAAACTCTAATTCATAGTATAATGTAAGGTAAGATTCATAAGTTATGATTACAGAATAGATAGTTTCTGTTTAAAATATTGCGAATAATTGATATTATATAAAAATACAGGTTATAGAAAGAGATAAAACGTCAAGAATCCACCCACTGACCCTGAAGCCCAGAGCAACCAGATCGGGATACCTATGTTCCCACGGGAACCTAAATAAGTTAGTATTATCATTTACTTTAAAGGCCTCCTTAATTATGAAAAGGATAGATGTATAATGAATAAATACATTTAATCTCTCCAGGTATACCATTATATTACTAGGCAAGCGGACAATATTGGTACGCTTTACTCAGGAAGTGTGCGTCACGTGGGAGGTATTCGCGCATATCCTTAGAAAGCTACAGACGTGTAGAGTTGCACAAATCCCTTAAATTTACATCGCTTCACAGGGCACACCCCAGAGGTGAAAAACTATCGAAGGAAATCTTATAAAAGGTCAGTAATCAATTGATATAACAATAAATTATTTCACAACAGCATGTTGAGATGTTTCAGACATATGGTAAATAAAAATACTACTGGAATGACATTACAATATGTACAATAAGTAATGAGGTACAGTTAATGATCATCAACACAGAATAGGGAGTGAGTAGCAATTGTATTATTTTTCTATTACCGACCAGAATTATTCTCTGGCGTTACTGGTATATGAATATCGAAGGGAAGAATAAATATTTATAACAATACTTAAATACGATATTTGTGTATGAGAAGGAGATATACAGAAATAACGTATGGATGTTAATTTGATAACAATGTATAAATTACAGTGTTTTTAAAATTGTTTTCTATTTTTAGATATTGTGAGATGACACAAACAATTATTCAAATCGACCTGAATGCAAATAACCAGAAGCGTGTTTGCCAATAAATAAGCATCGGAGGCGATCGGTGATTTTAAACTCATGTTAGTGTTAACTCATGCATTATTCAAATTCCCCAACCCACCGAGTATTGGTGAATAACACCAATCGAACCCTCCTAAAACGTCCTTACACTGAAGGTTGAGTAATATTTCCTTTTGTGACATCAATCGAAATAATTTCACCATGGAGCTAATACTAAAAATATGTAAGTCATACTAAAAATATGTGTTATAAGGATATTATCTATAGTCTCATCTTAAATAAAACCTGAAGTGTATATCCAACCAAGAATGTAAAATAATAAATATTGTGATAACACTCAAAAACATGATTAACAACTACTATAACTAATCTTAGTAGGTATTGTGTAAACCTTTTTAGTAGATGCAAATATATTTTATCGGATTAGTTTTTAACAGCAAAGAAGTTCAGTGATTATTACAACTTTGCGATTACGTTAAATCATTGTTAAACTACGGAATAAATAGTAATTTACGATTAAAAAGAACAGAAATCCCTAAAGTGTAAGTCATATTAATGTTGAACAGTTGATATCTGAATTTGGAAATTGGCCTGACTTGTAAACAATTAATCATAATAAAGTTTCTACTAGATTATCATCGTGCTAATGTCATCATTTAAGTTAAGCTAAAATAATATGCTGAAAAATATAGCTGTTTTAGCATAACATAATATTATGTAGATGCTACAAAATTTCCTGAAATGCATAATGCTATCAGTAACTAATATCAGCGCTAGACAGAGTTTTTCATAGTGAAGTTACCTAAGTGAGAGTTTTTTAAGTGTAGTTTATAGTATGAGCACCTGAAAATAACACACAAATGACCAGAAGTCTGTAGCTTACATGTTCGATAATAAGGCTTCTGGTAAAATAAAAACGAAAAAATTCAGAGATGGCGTATGGTACTATCTTGTTTAAAATACGACATAGCTAACAGACCTGGAACAGAGAACTCAACAGCTGATACTCTTTCTCGTGTGTGCTCCGTTACCAATCAAGGTAGTCTGAAAAAGATCCATGAATCAATTTGCCATCCTTTTGTCACGAGATAAAGACCAAACACTTTCCTTTCTCGTTAGAAGATATCAGGAAGATGACTACATCCTGTACAATTTGCGCCAAGATGAAACCCAAATTCTTAAATTATCAAGGGCAATTGATCAAGGCAACAACACCATTTGAACGGTTGAATATAGATTTAAAAGGGCCCTTACCGTCGGCTGGAAGAAACAAGTACATATGGTCAGTAGTAGTTTGATTCTCCCGATTTCCATTTGGTTTCCCCTGTGCAGACATCACTTCAACAACGGTAATCAAACACCTGCAAAACCTTTTTCATCTGTTTGAAATGCCCTCTTAATTTCACTCCGACAGAGGTGCACCTTTTCTTGTCTCAAGAAGTAAACGAATTCCTTAACTGCCGCGACTGCCACAGGATTGCTTATATTGGATTGCTAACAAAGGATAACGGGCAGGTTGAGAGATACAACGGGATAATATGGAAGACAGTAACACATGCACTGAAACCCCGAGGTCTACACATCAGTCATTGGGAGTCAGTGATGGATGAAGCCCTGCATGCGATTCGTAGTTTGATTTGTACTGCTAAAAACACACATCCACATGAAATAATGTTCAATCATATGAGGAAGTCGTTCTATGGACATCCGATACCCATATGGCTCTCATCGTCAGGACCTGTACTTTTTAAATAGTTCCACCAGGTCAGCAAGTATTCGGCTTCTACTGCAGGACCAACTAAATACGTCAAAGACTATATAACTTACAAAAAATGAAGCGGGGTAGAATGTCATAAATTTTACCTTTAAGTCTTTCTCTTGTTTACCCAATATTGTACATTTGTTGTTTACTATTTGATATTGGTCATCTGATTATGTTTTGATTTGGTAGATTCTAATCACTATGAACTACAGAAAATGTGACGATGGTTTTTATGTTAAATATAACCTAGGCATTGGTGCTTCAGTTTATTTCAGTAATGTTGTTACAACTGGTTCATGCTGTGTAATCACTAATCACCGGCCACTGAATGTTTAACTCTCCACGGTTACCCTTACTGTCACATGATCATCAGCATGGGAATAATTTTGTCATGATTCATAAGCTATGAATCGTCATCAAAAGGGTAAATAGTAATGAAAAGAAATGTATTTGGATCTAATAAAGAATGTAAATATTATACTTTTAATTTGATCGTGGGTAGGTACTAAGGCTGTAATTATCTTTATGGGTACCATTATGTATTGACAATACATTCTCTATTCATTTACTAGAGCAATTGAATTCCTAGTAAAAATATAGGTAAGCGGGACAAGTGTAGGCAATCATTATATTTTTGGAATAAAATGTTCCACACTCACGAGAGACTATTTTTTTAATGTCAAAGACTCACAAAAACCAACCTTAAATATATGTAGCCACTTTTACAAAAAAAGCTTGTTTGAAAAGATTGATTTATGAACAAATTAAATAAACCTTATTTCCAGTCATCTGTTTTAGTGAGACACAATAAGACTCATTAAAACAAGTCTAGCCCGAAGTATTTCTTGTTCGCTCAACGAACTAAGAAAGTGGCAATGAGGCTGGGGACAAATCCACACAAACCCCACCACTGTTTGCTGCTGAGACAAACGCGGCTTTGTGACTCATCTGCAAGGCAAATACCGGATTATTTTTATATTTTCTCCGGTTTTTGAAACATCACAGTTTTACTTGGGTTGTCATTAGACTTGAATAATCATGGAGTTACGGTAATTTCAGTTTTACTTTGTCTAATTCTAATTTTTACAAATGTAAAATTCTTATAATATTTACGTTAAAATAATCCTAAAAAAAATAAAGTTGACTTAGTTTAATATTTTAACCCAACTAGTTTAAATTTTAAAAACATGTGACAAAGGATTAATCGAAAGAATATTTTCGTGTGAGGTGTGTTTTTACTTTGGTATCAGCCAACGAAATGGGGTGCTGAAAATGGGATTTTAACTAATACACGTGTATCAGAAGGTTTATTATGGTTTAATTCGATCCAACAAATTCTTGCCTTCCCTAAAAGTATGGTCCGTAAAATAAAACCAGAGAAAAACAGTTAATGCTCAGATCAGGTAATCTAGAACACACAGCTTTTTAAATGTCGTTCGAAAGGTAGTAAAACTGACTTTTTGCAATTAATACTCAGTGTTTATGTATCCTTGCTCTTTAAAATTAAAAAGGTAATAACTCTCAACTCGAACATAAAAAATTTGTTTATACAACGTGTTATACTTTTAAATTTGAATAACAGATAAAAACATACGCGGGTCATTTGAGAAAATTACCACTGTATTAATTAACACTTTTAGTTCACATTAAAAGGTCACAATATCACATAAACATATTTATTCAGTTGTCATATTGACTAACCGTAAGATTTTCAGATCCAAAACAGAAGTAAATTACAAATAAATTAGGACAGAAAGAAGTTTGTTGGAACAATGTATGAATTACAATGACAAAAGCAAACAGCCTTGTTACAATTCAAACCCTTGTTAAATAAAGATTTATGACAGTATCATGATTTATATAGGGATCAATATTAAGATTTATGGTAATTTGATGCAGATTGGCTGTTGCGGGTTTCCGCTCGCTGTATTAACCGCTTTGGTCGATGTGGGTTACCCCGGAATATCCTCATACGTTGTGTCACATTAGTTACAGACTCGCAGATTCTGAGAAACGAAAATGGAGAGGGAATTAAACTTGGTTCTAAAATACTTTAAACATCAATTTTCTTATATGGCTGTAATGGATATACCTTTGTATAATATTTAAACAAAATAAGTTGATCACAAGTCACTATGTTTCAACTGATTTTTCTTTGTGGCAAGAACATTTTTCATAATTTGTTACCTTAGAGGAGAGTATTCTTTATTTGTTACCTATCTACACCCATTTCTGTTTTGTGAATTTCGCTTAGAGATACTAGTTGTAAGAGTTTTTAAATATTAAAATTAAAATTGTATGTATACTCTAATAACATACTCTACTCTTTGCTTGTATGTAATATTCTGAGATTTTATCTGCAGAACTTGTTCCCTATGTGTTGCAGTTAAATTTTTAAAGATGTCACTATGTAAAGCCATGGGCCTATGGTTGCGTTGTGAGTTCATTAGTTTTATTAATTATTTTTATAAAGACAAATCGTACATTAGAGCACGCTCAAGCTCAACCGTCTTGCCATGTTCTAATAGACTTTCTTCTGTAAAGATTGAGGCAAGCCACCCTCAGGGGGCATTTGGTAGCACCTACAAAAAGGGGTTCGGGATGTTTCTAGTCTCATTCTCACAGAAATTTATTTTAGGACATTTTTGCTTCTTACAGCTTTTGTGCTAGCCGGTAGAAAATAACTGGTCTCTTCTCTTTTTTATTCGTAGGAAGAATAACAATGCTCATTTTCAAAGACTTAATCAAGGGATTGAACGTGCTGAAATACAATTCAGGTACACATCAAAATCATATGTACACAAATATTAAATATATGGTAGCCAAGAGTGGTAGTTTGGATATCCAAACTTAAAACATATTATTCCATAAATATTTTTTTTAAATGTATGCAAATGGTTGGAAATTCTTGGACATCTGTCAAAGTGCTGTGTACTGTAAATGGTTTATGAATATTCAAGCTTTAAAAGTTTATATTTTCTCGCTCAATATGTACTGACGTGAGAATCACAAATTGTTTCTTTATTGAGAATATTAGTGGCAGTTACTGCAAGCTTAGTAGTGAATTACTAAGGGAAAAGGTTTTATGGATTAATAATTAAATAAAGAGTTTGCATTGTTGCTTGTTATTGGAGTAGACTTGGCAGTAGTGTAAACACACTCCTACATTGAAAACTTCCGTGTTTAGTGAATGTACAAATATGGATTTTGGGGTTGGCTATTTTGTCAAGGTTAGTTTATTAGTTATTAATTACAAATTTATTTATATCATCTGTTTTTTGTATTACTTGTAATTTCATAGTCAATAATCAAAATGTAAATATAAAACTCACAAATATATGGATAATTTTCTTCAAAGGTTTTATATTGTTTCATTGTAAAAATAATTATGAGGATATCTTAAACGTGGCTAATTAGTATCAACAAAGGAGCCTGAATCCCAATGACTTACTTTAACTGTGATTTTTTAATGTTGTTACTCTCGTAAACGTAAAGGCTTTTCCACATTAAGGATTTTTATGTGATTTTAAATTCTACTTCTTTCTAAATCAAAAAATTTAAAATTGCATATTTCAAATATTACAATTTACTTCCAATTCAAAGTCAGCATACATTGACCACTTATGACCCAAACATAAACAGGTCAAGAGGGATTTTGTTCGCGATACTTGTGGAAAAACAATACGCAAAGGTTCATCTTATGCATTTATGTATCGCAGTGATTTGTATTCATGGACACTGCGATGGTCGTGCAATATCAGGCGAGGGCCAGTAACTGTATGATCAACCCGAATATACTTTGGGAACCTGTAATTGTCGGTTCGATCGAAATCCTTTGATCAAGAAAGAATAGTATATAAAACAGTAAACCTAATGCTTGGTTTATAAAACCATGACTTATATTCTGAAATAACTTTTTTTAATTCAGAATTAATAATATAAGAACAGTTCATCATTATTTTAAATTACCGAGTGTCTTTCTTCGCTCCAAGAAAAATATTTTCCCACTAGAATAACATGGTAACTTTTAAGGCCAGGGTCGAATACTAAGGTTGGAGAGACCGAAGTTCCCAACGTATGGGCATCGTTCAAGAGATGCGGATTGTGAAACTAATACAACGAACCATTATTTGTCAAAATTGGACATCGGCAAGTGATATAAAAAGTGGAGATTATGTTCGATAAAGTATAAAACTTTACTTTGTCCGCAACAACGTGGTATGGTCCGGAATCAGTTTTCAAAATCTTCTGGACACACCCAGTCACGCATTAATACTTAATTAGTATAGTTAATTATAAAAATAATTGTACTGGTAAATCAATACAAATTTAAGAATTTATCTTCTACTAATAGAAACCCCTTTTTTAGAAAAAAATGAAACCGATCAGTTTGTTAATGTAAGTCACATTTTTTGTGGTTAGAGTGCTTATTAAGTTCAAAACTGTACCCATCTGTGAAATTGTCATTGGGCTACTGATTATTATAAGGATTATTATTATTATTTTAAGGAAAAATGGTTTTTAGGTATTAACGAGGACAGGGTTTAGACGTTCTCTATCAAACCCTTAAAGAAAGCCTCCATCGTTGACATATATACACAAAACATCATTCCGGAAGCACTTAATCTATGAGTTTAAAATATTTTAATCAATTTAAATTGTTAACACTTGATAAATAAAACCCACAACCAAACACATATTTAACCATATTTATTACACAATAATTAACAATGCAACTGTGGCAAGATAAAGCAATAATTGTATAATATTAAAAATAACAACAACGTCCACATTCACCTGAAACAAGGGTTATTCTATTCGAATAGTTCAACGTTCACCAAATGATTACCAATTGGGTGAAATATCTCTCAAACAAAAAACTGGCAATAATTAACTTAAAATATTTTAATAAGGTGTAAAAAACTGTTTTAGTTTAATTATATTATTTCGATTAACGCGGGAATGATTGAGTACAATCATGTTTCATTAGAACTAGATTAAAAACAATTTTACATTTTATTATTATTAATTATTGTTTAATTACATATTTCAATATTTACATACCTTATTGAACTTATTAGTACACTTTAAACTGAGTTTTTTTATTTAATTTATTCGAATAAACATTTGAACAGACGGTCTTTATGTCAAGAGAAAACACAATTATAATAATACAGCGTTATTACTTGTTTAATTATGAGCTTAACAAATTTAACTTCTAGACCGATTCGTTGATTATTCTAATCTTCTTACTGTGCTCAATACGAATAAGCATTTCAGAAAATGTAATTACAGGGTGTCTATAAACTACTGTTTTAGTTCCTGGAAACCCTGCATAATTGTTCAATAATTATAAATATATTGTGGTATAACAGATGCATATTTAAAGACCAATGAATGAGTGAACACAACTGTGATTTAAAATTATTGCAGTATTGAGGCAACAAAAACATATCGGTCATAACACTTTAGGGAATATTCTATAAAATAAAGACCACCCTATCAATTTCGATTCCAGGGCTTTAATTAATTTCAAACCTAAACCAAATCAGGGCGTCTCGACTTACCAATTTGAGTTGTCACCTCAAACCAACTGACAATTTGGCTGATTATTCATTATATCAAAAATAATATAACCCTGTACTATCCTCTTTCTTTTGGTGAATTCACCTGTAACATAAGTTCGAAATTGTTGTTAAACAAATAATTTCTCTAATGATCAGAATATCCAATTATTTTAAAGATTAAAAAAGTATTAGAAATGTCAAAATATTTTATATTATATTCACCTTATTTGTCCATTAACAAATAAACATGCCAAGAATACTCTTAAGTGGCATAAAGCCAAGAGTTCACATAACGACGCCACATAAGTTCTTAACTTCCATTAACATTTGGCAGAGGAAGAACTTTATTTGTTGAAGTAATTAAATTACATGTTGACAACACATTTGAATATGATATATCGTATTACTTCTCTACAAGTAATATTACATCCATCTCTATTGCTGGTCAACAATCCCCAGTGCGTAATGGTAATGTTATGTTCTAATTGAAATTTTTTTAAATACTCGCTTAGAATTTCGCAAACATAGTATTGTCTATAATTCATTAAGATTCTCTTAATTGAAAACGGTTTATAGGAACATATAACGCATTTGTTATACAACACAATATACTGCTATATCAAAGGATTCAACTAAACTGTATCTTACCTTAGTTTACAACTAATAAATAAACCTTAGTTACGTTAAATCTCATTAAACAATTTTACTTTGCTCCTTTATACGTTGGATGCGGAGGACGATAATTCCCGCCCTCTAATTAACATTGAAACTTATGTGATTTTCATGTTTAAACGTGTTTGTCAGCATTGAACGTGATAAAAAATCTTTAATCTTTTGAAGTATAATATTTATCAAGCAATATTATCTCTTTACATTAGCTAGTATACTATAAACTTACGAAGTGACTGCGTACACGTCCAATGTAAGGGCAAATTCACTTCGCTACCGCTTAGGTTAGGTTGGGTTAGGTTACGTTACGTTATGTTACGTTAAGTTAGGATAGGTTAGGTTAGGAGGTTTTCTGGCTCTCAATTTGTTTTAAAAATCACAGGAAAAGTAATGTACGGTGCATAATTTGGAACGGACGTGAACAGTAGCGGCTCACGTCGCGTCGGACGTGTACGTAGCCACTGACATAAACTTAATACATAACTAGAAACAAATAAAACTATAAAGCTCCCGAAGCAGTACACAGTAAACACAGACACATAAACAATGCATTAGACGGATAGCATGGAACAACACCCTGCACGTAAGAGGGAATTGAATGGCGGGCGGAAGTATTAGAGCACAGGAAACGGGGGAAGGCTTTGTATATGCGACCGTTGATTTTCCTGCCAGACATAAATACGACCCCCTGGGGTACAATGAATTGATGTGGAGAGCTGGCAGTATCATATACACTCAGGGTGGTGAAATGTCAAGATAATTTAATGACTGTTTAATCGTGTAATTATTTGTTCTTATAAATACAAGCTGAATAAGGATTGTTACAGTTGTGAATGATTAAAAAATTTTATATAAGACGATAATTTATTAAATTAATTGTATTATATTTTAAAACACCACCAATTTAACATAATAGCTCGCCTTTTGGAACGATTCGAAAGCAACATTTTGTAGGACAGTTGTAAGACACAATATGTGAATGTCGTGCAACGGGTTGAATTTGGTGTATTTCAATTCAAAAATAATGTTACAAATTCAATGCGACATAAAAATTGTAGTCGCCAACATTGACCATAACTATTATTTCTTATGTTCAAGAGGCAAGTGAAGCAGAAGAATTAAGATATTAATATCGATATTCCTCAATATTCCTTAGTTTCAGAAAGGTTATCAGATATCATCAGTCGCACTTAACTGTTGGAAGGTGGACCTTAATAACTCGAAGTTATGTAATAATAACGTTTGCAAAACCCTCCTTCAAAGGGGTGATTATATAACTGTTTCTTTAAACCTGCAACGTTTTTGATGTTCAGGTTCTACTCTATAGCTGGTTGTCAACCAGAGGTATTATTGCATAGCTGTATATTTATAGAAAACCGTCATAACATTTGATTAGCACAGTTTTAAATATACACAAAATAATAACAAATATTTCAGAGATACCATTTTTATGTATTTATTTATATAAACAATCAAGCTTAAGTGGTCTTAGCGGCTTTTTGTATTTTCAGCTGCATTGTATTCCGTAATTTCATTTCAGGAATATTTTAAGCGGAGTGATAAAATATATTTCACAAGTTTTCACCTCAAAACAATAAGGAACGACGTGTAATTCAATGTGCGGCCACTCTTTACTGGGCTTGAGTGCAGAGGCTCATTAGCTTTACTGAGGTTGAATTTAACTTCGCACAGCAAGTAGGAGAGTTTAGAACTAGAACAAATAAATTAAAAAACGAGCTGAAGGAACTTTTAGTCAACTAATGCTACTACATAAAACTATAAAGCAACCTAACATAGTAACAAACAAACTATAAAACTATAAATACTAGGTGTACGCTCATTCTTCCCGTAAGAGGATGAACGAAGACTGAATTTTTAAAGATATGTAGGCAGGTACTGGATTGGTAACACTCTTCTGTTATCCGTTTTAACTCCACAACAGCAAGAACAGATAATTAATAAACCAAACAGTTTACTAATGGAATGGTAAACATCATTCCCATATCCGTTTTAACTCCACAACGGCAAGAACAGATAATTTAGGACTAATGTAAATAAAGCATACTACTGACTACTGGAGTGGTAACACCCTTCTCATATCCTTTTTAACACGACAGTACCTGGGGGGCCCGCTTTGCTCGGGGGAGGGCCAGTAATGACTTAGATGACTTGGAGTAATATTTCATCACTTTCCCCTACTGATAATCAGATTTGTATAACTCATTTGCCTCTTTTCTACATTTTTAAGGTCCCTCCAGTGTTATTTATAGCTCAATGTCCCTTTGATTTATTTGAATATTCTATATCAAATCTTATCTTCACTCAAATCTTTTAATGTCTGACCTCAGGAAACCACATGTTAATAATCATAAACAACATGAGTATTACTTTGATAGTTCTCTGGTTGATTATGAACAGCTGATAAAATTCTTTTGTGTTGATTTAAAACTCCATAAGCCCAATGTTAATTTTGTTAACTTATAATTTTAGTTTTTTTACATTATTTGATATTTCCTGGGAATGAGTCCTGTCTAGAACTTATTTTTATCCCAGAAATTAGTTATTTTGAACATTTTAAGGAAATCGTTGGAGCCGTTTTTGAGATCAGTGTCGCAAGCAAGCAAGCAAACATACAAGCAAACCTTACTCATATTAGAGTATATGATACCTGGGGGCCGAGATTTGCTCGGGGGAAGGCCAGTCAGTTTGTTTAGATGACTTGGAGCATATTTCACCACTTCCCCCTACTGATAATCAGATTTGTATAACTCATTTGCCTCTTTTCTACATTTTTAAGGTCACTCCAGTTGTTATTTACAGCTCAGTATCCCTTTGATTTATTTTTCTACTCTACATATGTAATCTTCTCTCAAATCTTTTAATCTCTGCTCTCAGGAAACCACATGTTAATAATCATAAACAACATGAGTTCCATGTGGTTCCATATAATCAGATAATAAATCCTTTGAATGAAGATTACATGTAGAGTGGTCATATCCAGAATGACTCAAAGGTGCATTATAATAACAACTGTTGTGACCTCAAAAATGCTCGTTAGTAGGGTGCATGGTGAAAAACAACTCCAAGTCATAAACAAGATTGACCTTTCCCTAGCAAAGCTCAGCCCCAGATAGTACTTAAACTATATGAGTATAACTTTGAGAGTTCGCTGAAAGATTTTGAACAGCTGTTATGACTCTTTTGCTTTTATTTTAATCTCCAAAAGCCCAATGTAATTTTTCAATTTTCCATAGCGGCTTTTTACATTATTTGATTTTTTTGGGGATGGGACATGTCTAGAACTTATTTTTAACCCAGATATCAGGTTTTACAACACAAGTAGTTGGAAGGACACATTAGTTATTTTTCAAGAAAATCGTTGGAGCCGTTTTTGAGATAAGAGTTGCAAGCAATCAACCAAGCAAGCGAGCATGCAAACCATACTCATATTATAGTGTAGGATAGGATTGAGTCAAAATAATTCAGCATTTGTATTGATTGACTATAACATATTTTTACTCTTAGGCACATAGAATGTACACGAGACAGGGACAATGATTCTGGATTCTAGCATGTTTGAAGTTCTGCATACAGAGGGCCAGGGCTGAATTTAGGCTCTGGTCTACACCCTAAATGCAAGTGCGGGCCCTTACCAGCCCGGCCAACTTTCCTGTTTGATTTATATAATATAACCTACGCTTATATCAGACTCTACAGATGGCGTTGTGCAATTACTTAAATTTCAAATTGCTAAAATCCGTATTACTGCCTAGTGTATATTAACGTTGTCATGGCAAGATATTATTAAGTGATTTTCATTATCTTTTTTTTTTGTCTCATTCTTTATGCAACTGTAAAATTACATACAACGAGCAAATGTGCTAATAATTATTCTAACAAAAACATGAACAAATAATATTAAAAAGTAGGCTCAGTAGTCTTCCTTTTAAATACATAAAACAAAGTCGGGATTGTATGTTAGTTATTTAGTTTCATCAAACAGCTGTTATAAGGATGATATCTAAACATACTTGAAAAGCATATAAACATATGTTTATTATAGAAATAATAAATCTATTTGAATAGCAACTCATTTTCAATACCGAAGCAAGCTCTATATAAACATAGGCAAGTGAGCGTAGCTAACGAGCTCATCCTGGAGGCGAGTGAGTGAAGCGAACGAGCTCATCTTGAAAAAGAACGAGAATCTTTGACATAAAACAAATTCAGTGACATTAGGACAGAATAATGTCTGTCTGACCAGCTAGTAGTACTCAACCCGAACGCTGACCCGAACTCCCGAACGCTTACCCAAGGATCATCTTTCCTCCATAAATTTAACAAGGCAACTTTTAAAGCCATTGAGGCGGAGCTCTAAGGTCGGGGTTAAAAAAAATAACAACAATTTTTTGTATGATTGAAAATTTTCTAAAATTACTAAAAAAGGCGTAAATAATAACATAGAAAATTTTCCTCTGCGGTGGAGGTCTATGGTTGAGTAGGGCGGCGTATCAAACGTGGGGACATCTTTCAGGAGATGCTGCTTTAACAAAATAAATCCAACGAATCATACGTTAAAATTAAACGTTGGGAGTGATAGTAAAGGCAGAGCCCTGAGGGAAGAACAAAGAGGTATCCATAATATTTTGGTACCCAACAACGTAGTATATAGGTCTGGAGCAGTTTTGAGGAGCCGCTTTCGAAATCTTTGGATTTTTTATTTGGTGGTTTATATTAGGTTTCTAATAAAATATACCACCTGATTTTTTCGAAAAATTTGGGTTCAGAAATTACAGGGCTTAAGAGATCCCAAAATTCAGTTTTTTTACCTTTCTTAGTACCATCAACTTTAAATATTTTTAGCAGGTTTCAACAGTTTTATCTCATTGCCGTAAAAAGCTTTAAAAGATGAAAAAATTAGTACTCCAATCCACACACGGTTAAATTAGTATTTCGTTAGTAGGCTATTCGGCTAATGGTTGTGGAGAATATTTCAATTTCCATTCAGCAGTAAACTAAGTATATTGTCCGATGTTATTCTTATAAGAAATAAAAAACATATATCTCTTGTATACTGATTAATTTTATTAAAACTTGGTGTGTTAGCATTGACCAATAGAGAATATTCGTCCTAGGACAACCTTAAAACTGGTCTATACCAGTTTGGATGCTGACATTGGGTACAGCAAATGAAATTGTCATTACATATGAAGTTTTTTGGATGTCCATTATGACAAACTTCCCTTTCACCTTTGGTCCCTCCCCTTGCAGCGGCTCGGGGCGGAAACTCAGGGGTTGGTTCCCAACCTGAGAATGTATGGTCCCTGGCTGTTGTACATGGATACCCCATCCGTTGAGTTGGCCAGTTGGAGGGCAGAGCGGGTCCACATTGAGCCTGATCACAGCTGTCACAAGGCACAGGAGTTGGTACTCTGAAAGGCCAATTTGGCTGCCTGTCCCATCCCACCCTTTCCTTTCCTGCTATATCCTAACCTTTTGGTAACCTGCGCAAAATTCCCGCTTGTGGCAGCAAAAGTGCCTATAGCAGCTATGCTGGGGTTTCCTAATCCAGCAACAATGAATAGAGAATATGTGGAATACGTTTCCATCTAACCCTGGAGGGTGAGGTGGAGCAATTAACCTCTTAAAACCACTGTGTGTACCTAGCAAATTAGATTAAACTGATTGCGTTTGTTTGGTCACAGGTCCTAGCTATGGCCATCAGGCCTGTTCACGCTTTTTTATGACTAATATATTTTTGGCACCGGATGGTTTTCGACAAGTTTTAAATATATAACCTCAGGGAAAAGTTGCCAATTATTATTAGACCTATTAATTTCCAGCTCCAAAATCAGGGGGTTAAACATACAGAAATATACTTGTTTTAAACCCATTTAATGTAAAAAAGGTATTCAATGATTTATTTATATAACAGTATCTTATAAAATTCATACCTTAAATTTAAAAATGTTTACATCATTAATATATGTTAGTTTGAATTTAAATACTCAAGCTACTGAAATCGCAGCACGAGAGGTTTAAAAGCAAAATCCAACATCTACATTAATGACAATTTTTCAGGAGGGCAATCTGTCTACATCGTAATTAGTTGAACAATGTAGGCGGTTGGGATTACGGAGTTTTGGACATCTTGATTGTTTATGAAAATCAATATTAACCACAGAAAATGCAAACAAATATAAACTGTAACCAGACTATTTTACTGACCGGCAGATTACAAAACTTTAATCCCATGTCATTAGGTGACAGTGAGGCTTATTTGGTGCATTACATGTAATAAAGATAGTTTGCACGTATGATCGTTTAGTAAGTCTACCATCAAGTAATTTGTTCACAATGTAAAGAAACTACTATAGGTCTACAACACGCTTGATTATCAATCACAGTCAGTCGTGTTACAGAGTTATACTGTCCCAGTAATTCAAAAATGCCAAAACCTATTGTATTAATTTATCATCACTAGTCCAAACACTTAGCTTTTACATCGAAGTTTTCCAGTAAAAAATAAACTGATAATAAATCTAAATAGATACAAGCATTGTTTTAAACACGACAAAACACTATTAATTTATAACACTCACATTTTAAACTATTTCGAGATAAAAAAAATGATGGAACAAAACATAACCAAATCCATAGTTGAAATATGTTTACGTTTACATTTGAGTGATTTATAAACAAATATGCAGTGTTTCCACTCTACGGTAAAAATATGCCACGCACTGATACAAAAAATCCCACTTTATCCCAGACTCTCCCTTATAGTATCCCTCGTCATATCCCACACTTTCCTACTGATTTGTTAAACATTGCAACACAATTAATGTTTAATATTATATGATTATTGAATAATGTATTAGTACAATATTTATACCGTTAGAAAGAGCTTATTTAGATCTACTAATTACGTATAAGTATTTTACATTTTAGTACCTCAAAGGATTTTGAGCAATGCGACATAGGTTAAATGATACGGTGAATTAACTAAATTAAATAATTTATTTACGTGAGAGGTACTAATATATTTAATGGTAGTACTAAAGAGTACGAAATAGGTACTAAATAATGGCAAATAGTTTGCTTTTTAATTCCAACATGGCTCGGCCAGCGAAATTGACATGATTCAGTGTTCGTTCTGTGACGTTTATAAAATCATAATAGGTGCGGACAGCGAGGTTAAAAAATGGGAAACCCCGCAACTGCTAGTACGGCGAGAAAATCCACTAGAAGTGCTGCTGCTAAGGTGCTCTGGTCGTAAGTTGCAAGCAAACTAGCAGACGTAATGCCGATTTCAAAAAATCCCACTTTATCCCACAATCCCATTTCATCCCACAAGCAGTCAAAATATCCCATATAGGGGATAAAAATCCCTCAAGTGAAACACAGATAAATTCCAGCTGACATTTTAAAGACAACCATAGTCAATAGCTTACTACGAAAACCAATTCAACTACTGAATATCAAACATTAAAATTAGTTTTAATAATTATTAATAATCCAAAATAAAATAAAAATGCTGTGTTAAAACATCCCTTTGGTATCCCAAATGACTCCTTCAAATTTTCATTAAGAAATGTTTTACAGTTATTTAGTATTTCGATAACACACCCACACACACACACACACACACACACACACACACACACACACACACACCCACACACGGCCACTGAAACTTCTTCATCAATACAGTGATTCACTTCGTTCATCAATTAGATTAACAAAGCATGTGGTAACCTTATAATTATAAAAAATCAAGTCATCGTTTATTTAATTATATTAATTTGCTTTTAAACTACATTCATGTGTGCTGTCAATCAATAACTTTTAATTTTAAAAACAGATTATAAAAAATCTTGTATAACAGCAATCGTTTTTAAACCAGTAAAGTATGTAATATATTTGCATTTTTTGTATACTTTTTATGGTAGTGGAACCTTTTATAAAACATTTTCTTTTTTATAGATTTATATATAAACAACAATTCTTAACTGTGAAATTCTGTTCATCTATAAAATATAAGTAAAAAATTATATGATATGTACCGATTCCCCTTATAAAATACTAGTATTGACGGCCACTATCGGGACCGCAGGAAATATTCAGCTATTTCAGGAACAAAGCTTGTAGATATAGAAATCCACAGATGAATACTCCCGGCTACGCTAATATGCTAAAATGGCCTAAAAATATAAAACTTTAAGCTACCGTAACTCAAATAAGGTTGCTTTTCAAGAAAAACAAACGACACGTTCAGCTTCTCCGACCTCGATTCCCCCAAAAAATATCTTTTCGTAGCTTGGGAGCCATTAGAGCTCAAGAAACAGCCGCGGACGGACGAACGCACGGAGGCACAGACAAATGCGAATTATAGTATTGATACGTATAATACCATATATGATATTATGTACAACAAAAACATGGGAGAAGGTCAGATACACTAAAAGATACAATAATGAGATAATACTTGCATCTTTTATTAGAACTCACAAAAACACATCTTGGTCATAAAGATCTGAGTACAACTTGAACACACAAGGACGAACAACTCGCTAGTATAAATTTATGTATATAACTGTTATTTGTGTCACTCAAGAGCTTACAACTGAGAAAGGTAATCTAGGAGGCCACAAGGTTTGCAGTTGGCAACACCAAAGTAGGCCTATGTGTTACGTTGAAATAAAAAACCTTTAACCAGAAACAAAAACATAGTAACAAATATAATTAAAAAACTTGCAGATTGTTAAAATTAATATTTTAAATTTCAATGTATGGGGATTTAAGTTGATGCCTATTTATAAAACAGTTTCAAATTAATAAAACACAATTTAAACATTAACCTGTTTCAGCTAATTTTAGCGAGAGTATTACAAAGTGAATTTGTAGCAAAGTTTGCATAACAAATTATTAAGCATTAAACCAACTCTAGCCCATTAACTTTGTTTGCAGATGTATTGAGCAAATAATTGTTTCAGAGCTGAAACTTTTTCCAGGCTTTATCAACCACAAACCTGTTCATTTACCCGGTGAAACTAAATCCGGGTCTGATCCGGGATCCGGGATCTGACGTTGTTTTGTTTGTAAAATACTTGGGAAAAACAATTCTGAATGTGTCAAAATATTCAATTCAACTAGCGGAGAAAATTTTATAAAATACTTACACAAATCGGACTGTATCAGAAACCAAACCCGTGATTGAATTACTACCATCTAGCCGCGAGGAAATCGCCTTAGACCGCTCAGTCAGACTATCCATGAATGATAGTGAGACTCTAAAACGGTCAGAATCTAATGTTGAAAACTCAGCCACCTTTTTACGCTTGGAGCGTTGCAGACGATGTTCTGCACTAAAACCAAAGAGAGCGTTTGCGGTGCGACTATAATAACTCCGTATGCGTAAAGTAGATCAGCCGCTGTCTCTCTCGTTGTGCACGAACTGATGAAACTTTTGCTGAATTTTGCCAATAAGACTTGGTGAGGTATTCATTGCAAAACCAAGAAAGTCAGGTGGTTGGTCAACGGCTTACTCATGGAACAAAATGGGTCTTTAAGAAAGGTCACTTGTCAACGGGTCCGATTGGATAGACCATAGCTTACAAAGTGCACACATAAGAGGTTCAACCAATAGTGATAAACGTATTTGTATTTGATGGCCACGCAGTAAATCAGACAGGTTTTAAAATAAGTGGTTTCAGTTTTAGGTCATGTGGAAAGAATGAGAATGAGAATGTGGATTGGGGCGTGTATTGAGACCTTGATATTCCTGGGTTGTATACTTTGAAATAATAAAAAGCCAATGCTTTCTGCGTTATTAAAACGAGTTCTTCCCAGATACCATCAATAGCAGCATTACGGGGAGGGGGGAGCGAGTTTCCAGTGATTTGTTGAAACGGCCCTCAGTCACAGCACGGCCTGAGTTAAGCGGCTGTTACTAGCCTTAATTTTGTCTGAGGCGGCAATAACTTTATGCAGAATGGCGGAGTTATATGGCATAACTAGAGACTCTGTCTTGCCAGAGACACGAAACTGCTGAATACTTCACTGAGGTTTAAGAATTGTTGATTAATTAGTTTAGGATTTTAACCTTTTATTATTAAAAGTAAATCATTATACAACTCGTATTTTGTTTAATCACTTTAGTTTAATAAACAACTATTCTTTATGTAGGATCAAGTTCATAAATTATATGTTAATAATAATGTTTAATTATACATTAAATTAGACTATAATTATTATTATGGTTAATTTTTACAATTATTTTTAATTATATTATGTTCCATAGAAGCTCCTGAAATTTGGAAATATTGAAGAACATTTTATGAACAAATCTAATGAGGAGGGTTGTGTAAACCTGCTGCAAGGTTCTGTATACTCAAAAAAATTGGTAAATTGTCGTAGGTCAAAACAAAATTATTAATATTTAAATTTAATATATAATTTGGTCACTAACTTTGTTAATTTCATATTCGAATACTGTAACATAATACATTAATAATACTTAGACGGGAAAACCGTGATTGACCATCAAGAATCAGGAATATTTACTGTCGTAAACTTTACAGAATGGAGAAAAGTCAGATAACTGTCTTAACTTTTCAGCATTTATCATAATTTAAAAACATAAAACACTTTCACAGGAACAATGTAAAATAAATATTCTTACTGTATCTTTAAAACTATAAATTCATATTGTTGTCAGCAAAATACTCCTGGGCACTGTAGTACTCCTTTGCCACAAGAAACTATCTCAATCCCCTCCTGAATCTAATTTCATCTGTTTCTTTTTTATGGACAATGGTAAGGCGTTGAAAAGTTTGACCGTTTTGTAAAATGACTTGTTTTCAAAAAATGTGGTGTTGTTTTTGGGTATAGTTAGGATGGATTATAACAACGACTATTGCGAAGATGGGAAATATTTTTGTTCTTAATGTAAAATGAAAGGCACTCATAAATATAGAAACAGCTGAAAGTAAGCAGATTTTTCCCCGAAAAGACTATCCTGCATGAATCAGTTCACTAACACTAAAAATAAGTCTGATTGCTTTCTTTTGGTGAATAAAAAGGGCTTTCGTTTTCGAAGACTATAACTTATATGAGGCCTCATAACTTACATGAGGATAAAGACTCCCAAAATATGTTACTATCATAACCTTGGTATTAGAGAAAATGGACAATCTACGAATAATACATACACAGCTATTTACCATCCGGAATAACTTTAGTGCAGTCAAAATAAACACCCGTTCGTGCAAAAGGTCATGAGTAGGGAACAATGGAGACTCCGAGGGCAGGAGGGACAGGAGGGACGCCCCCCCCCGAGCCCCCCCCCGAGCCCCCCCCCCCCCGCGCATTTTTTTTTGCGATTTTTTTTTTTTTGCGAATTTTTTTTTTTTTTTTTGGGAATATTAACCTAACCTAACCTAACCTAACCTAACCTAACCTAACGTAACCTAACCTAACCTAACCTAACCTAACCTAACCTAACCTAACCTAACCTAACCTAACCTAACCTAACCTAACCTAACCTAACCTAACCCATCCTAACCTAACCTCGGATCAGATTTCCGATTGCAGATTCTTGTTCGTCTAGTCGAGCCGAGAAATTTGCATACCCACAAAGTACATTTGGACGATGTAGGGGGGGGGGCTATCTCGGTTACCATAGGTCGGATTTGAATTCTGATTGCAGATTCTTGTTCGTCTAGTCGAGCCGAGAAATTTGCATACCCACAAAGTACATTTGGACGATGTAGGGGGGGGCTATCTCGGTTATTATAAGTCGGATTTGAATTCTGATTGCAGATTCTTGTTCGTCTAGTCAAGCCGAGAAATTTGCATACCCACAAAGTACAGTTGGACGATGTAGGGGGGGGGCTATCTCGGTTACCATAAGTCGGATTTGAATTCTGATTGCAGATTCTAGTTCCTCTAGTCGAGCCGAGAAATTTGCATACCCACAATGTACATTTGGACGATGTAGGGGAGGGGGGGCGGGCTATATCGGTTACCATAAGTCGGATTTGAATTCTGATTGCAGATTCTTATTCGTCTAGTCGAGCCGAGAAATTTGAGTACCCACATCGTACACTTTGGATGATGTTTACAAAAAAGGGGCCCGCACCACACTTTTGACCTTTTTTTTGCAATTTTGGAATCTCCTCGTCAAGCCGAGTATTCTCAGTACCCACATGACATACTTTGGATAATTAATACAAGAGTTGAACAGGGTAACGCTACAACCAACAGAGCTAGCCCATCAGCGCTTGCGGTCAATTGAACTACCAGTGAATGCAAATTTTGAGGAGAATATAATTGCAATGCTTTGAACATATACTGCAAAGGGGGGTGTATCGATACACCCCCCTTCAAGTACTCTGCACCGAGGCAGCTGTTCGCACAACAGACTGACGCGTCCAGTCTACTGTCTGGGAATGCGGATGTTGTAATTTGATACCTCGACTGGAGGGTGCAGGTGTTCACACAAAAAACCGACAAGTTGAGACCTGTCTGGGAATGCGGATGTTGTAATTTGATGCCTCGACTGGAGGGTGCAGCTGTTCACACAAAAAACCGACAAGTCGAGACCTGTCTGGGAATGCGGATGCTGTAATTTGATACCCCGACGGGAGGGCGACGCGACCCTTCCAGGAACCCATTATAGTCCGCCCGTATCGAATTCCGAGCAATAAATCACCAGTTGTCAAACACCCACAGTATCATTCTTGTTTTTGGCTTCAACAATTCCTGACGTATGGGGGAGCGAAAATCTCCCCCCTAAGCCATTATGTGTTAGGGGGAGCAAAAATCTCCCCCTAAGCGGTGCGCGGGTCGCGACACGCCACAGTCTCTTGATAGACTTCTTCGAAGACGGACGTCTACATTAATTCGATAACAATGTCGTTTATTCATCAGAAATCGTGTGAATGTGTGAAGACTGAACTGGACTTGTTTTCGTTACCGCCTACGCAGACCAGCATCGAGAGCGGTAAATGGGTTCAATACAAACCGATCTCATCGCTGACGGACGATTCGCCAATAGAGTTTGTAATACCCGGTCACGGTGACGAGTACACGGACCTGACACAAACGTTATTACACGTGAAAGCCGCTATTGTGAAACAGGACGACACTAAAGCGGACGGTGGGCAACCTGCTAAAGAGGTGGGCCCGGTGAACAATTGGCTCCACTCGATATTCAGTCAAGTGGATCTCTATCTCAATCATAAACTGGTGTCACCACAAAACAACACGTACGCTTACCGTGCCTACTTGGAAAACCTATTGAACTACGGATGTAGTGCGAAGAATTCGCACCTGACTAGCGAGCTGTTTTTTTAAGATTCGGCCGGACTAATGGACGATTGTGACGAATTGAACGAGGGATTGAAAATGCGTCGCGATCACACGAAAGAAAGCGATGTTTGCGATATGGTCGGTCGATTGCACATCGATCTGTGCAATCAGAACAAATTCATGTTGAACGGTGTCGAGATGCGATTGCAACTTAACAGATCCAGAAACTCGTTTTGTATAATGTCCAAAACGCTAACTACTTACAAGGTGACAATTAAAGAGATTAGTCTTTTCGTACGTCGATGTAAGATCAATCCGAGCGTATTGTTGGCGCACAGCAAAACTCTCGAGACCGGCACGGCCAAGTATCCGATCACGCGTGTAGAAGTGAAATCCTTCACACTACCCTCCGGTATAATGAGTAAAGCTTTAGACAGCCCATTTCTCGGTCAGTTACCGAAACGTGTGATAATTGGACTGGTCAGTAATCTTGCGTTCAACGGAGATTTCAAGAAGAATCCCTACAACTTTCAACACTACGATATGAATTATCTCGCATTGTACGTGGACGGTGAACAAGTACCGGCCAAACCGTTACAGCCCGTTTACACATTGAACAGTGAGACATATATACTCTCTTATTACACATTGGTCACCGGCACTGGAATCCAGTTCTCCGACGCAGGTAATGAGATCAAGAGAGGTGACTATCCGTACGGTAATTGTCTTATGGCGTTCGACTTGACACCGGACATGTCCGCGGCTGAGTCGAGTCACTTGAATCTCCTGCGCAACGGTAATCTACGTATCGAAATCGGATTCTCCAAAGCGTTGTCCGAGACCGTCAACTGTATAGTGTACGCCGAACTGGACAACGTCATCGAGATCGATCGTCACCGTAACGTAACAGTTGACTTCAGCGGGTGAATAAAAGCGAACGCCAAACAAAAATATTGTCTGGCAGCGAGTGCATACAGTTTACTTCAAGGGTGAGCAGACGCAACACCAGTCAGTAGTACGGTTGAAGTCGCACGGTAAGGACGTTAACATGGACGCTTACGCTTCTGCGGACGACTATATCAAATCGTTTATTCAGGAGATTGAGGTTATGAACAATAATGCTAGTGATCAGACGTTGGCATCACCTCAGTCGTCATTTGTAAAACCGACAACTGCCTGCAAGAGACGAAGGAGACCAACTCCCATCGAAGTGGAAACCAAGAAACCAGGATGGGTACCAAAACCAACAGATGATTGTCCCATAGTGTCATGGATGGACGATGGGAATACGTTTGCTGTTCAAAACCCGGGAAACAAAGGACAAATTTTATTGAAAATGGAAATGTACGATGGTACAGATATGGTGTTCATGTGCGGTTTATTTTTGGACAAAGATGGTGATATGCACCAAAATGTCAAACAAGTAGTTGATAAAGTGGAAAACATGTGGATCTATAAATCAACAGGAGTACCGAAAATTACAGGCTTAACTCAAACTGTTACACAACGCAGTGCAGTTTCGCAGCCAATGCCTAAGAAGCGAGCTGTGAGGAAGAAACAACGAGTGGCGCCGGCATTCAACTAGAGCATCCGCATTCCCAGACAGGTCTCGACGCGTCGGTTTTTTTTGTGTGAACACCTGCGCCCGACCCTTCGGACCACCCACGTAGAAGAAAATGGCGGCGAGGGTTTATAAGGCGGGGCCCCGCCCGATTGAGCATCATTCGCCACCAGACCACCACCTCACATAGACCTACTCCAACTACTACTACTAGAGATGTCGATCAGCAGCACTTTCAAGCCAGAGTTTTCGATTTTGAACGGCACTGCAACAACCGCGGACCTGAGAGCTACCCTCAACAACTGCAAGTCTGACTCTCCGCTCTACACCAGGATAGCCGATCTCCGAGAGGAATGCGGCTATCTCATCACTGCGATGGAGCGAGCCATCACACCCTTTGGCGAGACGATCATCGTGATCCTGGAGGGGCAGGTCGGGGACGACTTCTTTCTGCGAGACTACCTGCCTAGGCGCTTCAACGAGGCCCTGAGCAACACCGACATCGAGCGCTACAACAGCGGGTTTGGAGAACGCCTTCGCTTGGTGAAGCGCAGCCCGAGGGGTTCCAATAGCAGATTCACACCGTTGGAGTTTATGTAAAGCAAGACTTGAAGATTATGTTAATGCCTTTGTAAATTAGTTTTCGTAGTCAATACTTATAGTCACGTTCAGAACATAACCACTGTGTTATTTATTTCACTTAACCCCAAAAATGTCCTTTGGTAGTAAGTTTAAGAGTGTGAGTATGGTAACTGTGAGGTGTTTAGTAGCTCAGTAGTAATCATGGGCTTGATGTGGAAACATCCGTTCTCAGCCATTGTGGCGGGGCCTTCGGGTTGTGGCAAGTCTCAGTTTGTGTCAAAGTTTATAAAACACATTACAGAAATGTGTCACACACCATTTACCAGTATAAACTGGCATTATGGTAGTGGTGGTGGTGGTGGTGGTGGTGGTGACCCGAAAAATGTCAACATTAACCACGTAGAAGGTCTACCAAACTTGGAGGATTTTTCTGGTAACGAGCCGATACTTGTGATTATAGACGATATGATGCGTGAGGCCGACAACCGTGTGGTGGATCTTTTCACAAAAGGTTGCCATCATCGCAACATTAGTGTGTTTTTCATTACACAAAATTTGTTTCATCAAGGACGCGGGCAGAGGGACATCTCACTTAATGCGCATTACATTGTGTGTTTTAAGAATCCTAGAGATAGAGTTCAGATTAGGTACTTGGCCAGACAAATATATCCAGACAGCCCGAAATTCATCGAGGAGGCGTACGCTGACGCTACTAGGAATCCACACGGCTACCTACTGATAGACTTGAAACAATCAACAGACGAAAATATGCGAATACGAAGTTGCATATTTCCAGACGATTCTACCAACTATGTGTACTTGCCAAAGAAAAGGTAATTTCGCCATCAGTAGTAATCATGTCGTGCTTGCGGAAGGACGCAGCTCTGCTTACGGCTTTCATACACGCAACACCCAAGGAGCGGAAGGCACTGTTAAAGGTGTGCGACAAGAGCCGCATTCGCTCAGTGTGTGAGTGCGCATACAACGTGTTGCGAGGTAACGTTCCTCTGGCGAAGAAGAGTAAAAGTCAGCTAAGCAAACACAAGGCGACGCTACGTCGATTGGTGAAACGCGGCGAAGGCTGGTCAAAGAAACGAAAGTATCTCATACAAAAAGGCGGTGGAATCTTTATACCATTACTTTTGAGCGCAGTACTACAAGCAGCACTGAGTAGATAAAAATGGCTGGCATCAACAATCAGTTCTATTTGACACTGCCCAGCAACAGTTCGATGCAGTATTATCCGAAAAATACAGTTGCAAATTATATAACACATTTGCCGAGAGCTATTCAACTGGACGCTGGCGACTGGGAAATTGCACTTGTGGAAGCGCACTATCCAATGACATTTCTATCTGTCGGTAATGACGAAACAATTGACATTTGCATACAACCGCAAGAGGAAGCAAAAGTGAACATAGAAGCGTTGGCACGGGTTATGGACAGCACTGCCGATGTAACACCGGTAGTGTCTGCTACTCCAAAACAAAACCACAGAATTAAATTGAAGACTGGTGATTACGCAAATATTCAAGAATTGTGTGATCATATCAATTCACAAGAACTAGCGATTACTTTTGGTGTAAAGTTCACCGTTGAAAACTCATACAACAAATTCATTGAAGTATCGATGGGAACTGATGTTGGAAAAATTACATTAAGTCCAACGTTAGCGCTTCAATTGGGGTTCGATCCGAATGAATTGACGCTGGAAGGTGATGCAGTTAACAAAAGCATCCGTTCGCCCAACATTCGTCTTGGCTTACCGTCACACATGTACGTGTATTGTGATTTAGTCGAGCCGCAGATGGTCGGCGATACAGTCGCACCGTTATTGAAAATTGTCAATATATCCACGTCTACTTATGTATACGGATTGCATAAATCAACATCATTCATCGATCCGCACTATGTGCCTGTTATGAATAGATCTTTTGACAGTGTGGAAATTGACTTAAGAGATAACATTGGTAATCATTTGCCATTCCACTTTGGAACGTCGTGCGTGAAGTTACACTTTAGAAAAGTAGCTAGCCATTAAAACAAAAATGGAACATGCGAAGAAGATGGTAGTTGTGCCGCAAGAGTTGATTGATCGACTGCAATCAAATGCTACGGATAACAGACCGACTAATCTATCCAGTGAAAACAGCCTCGACGCGGAGATGCAACAAATATTGAATAACAAACGTATGGACGATAGTGAAAAGTGGAAATTGTACAAACAAGCGTTACATCGCTTCTTGCATATTGCAGAGAATAGACGCCAACCGATTAGCATACCAATCGTGGAGACGGGTGGGATTGAACATAGTCAACGATCGCACCCCGCTGCGGAAGGTGGTCCAGTGGAAGAGATTGTGGAAACGTTTTCCAAAACTTACAGATCTGATGCCCGCAATCTTTTACGTTTCATGAAACGTGACGGCAGCTTAATCAGATGGGACAGTGGCTATTCAGTGTACATCAACGGTGTAAAAATCCCAGACTCAAATCTAGTGGATATCTTAAATTGCATAGTAAAGGTGCGTATGCGTGATTACATACCGCCAGGATGGCGGGAAGTGCTCAACGCATTGAAAGCGATGAACGTGCCAAAGGACTATATGAATAATCTAAGAGCACTAAAGGAAATAAATGCCGAATATCGATCATCATTCACAGGAGGAGAAGGATCAGACGATGACGTGGAAGACACATCAACTGAATCAATACTGAGAACACCGCTAGTAAATCGGCTTCGATCGGCAAGAGGAAAACGTGTAACATCTACACCGACAGAGCAGTTTGATCTTCTAACTAGAAACAAGCCGTCGTCAAATTTGGACAAGTGGGAAACGTACACAGGATAGGTTTTCATTATGGAGCGTTTGTATTACAATCCCATCGAACCTTCGTCGTATGGCGGTGTAGCTCCTTTAGCGCGAGCTGCAAAACCAGTTTCAAAACGCAAAGTGATTGAATGGTTACAAACACAGGACACTTACACATTGCACAAACCGGCACGCAAGCGTTTCCCGCGCAATCCTTACATAGTGTATGGTCCATTTGAATTGTGGCAAGCGGACTTGAACGATATGCGTGGTCTTAGTAAACACAACGACGGCGTCAACTACCTACTGACTGTAATAGACGTGTTTAGCAAACACCTGTATGTGCGGACGTTGAGGCGGAAAGAAGGAGCTGAAGTGGCCAACGCTTTCGAGGAGATATTTGCCGAAGCGACCGATACACCTCGCTATTTACAAACCGACAAAGGTACTGAATTCACAGGTGCCAAGACGAAAAGGTTATTCAAACAATACGGAATCATCTATGTCACTACACAAAACCCAGATGTTAAAGCGGCCGTAGTGGAACGCGTGAATCGCACTTTGAAAACACGCATGTGGCGATATTTGACTTACAAAAACACATATCGTTACGTAGATGTGTTGGACAAACTGGTTAGCGCATACAACAACAGCGCTCACAAGAGTCTAGGCAACAGAATACGACCAGTCGATGTGACTGTCGACAACAAGCGAATATTGCATCAGGTATGGCGTCGCATGTTCGGTAAGATACCGCGTCGTGTTAAGGCAAAACTGAAAGTTGGCACCACAGTGCGCATATCTAAGGAGTAGGGCACATTCGCAAAAGGTTACGAGACTAATTGGAGTAAAGAAGTGTTTGTGGTGCGTCGTGTAAACACATTGATGCCTCTGCCAATGTACACTTTGGCGGATCTCAACGGTGAACAAGTGACTGGTCAGTTTTACGAATACGAATTACAAAAAGTGACAATATACAACGACCATCTGTTCAAGATTGCTGAAATACTAGACGCTAAGGGTCGCGGTCGCAGTAAGCGTTATTTCGTCAAGTGGGCAGGTTACGGAGACGAGTTCAATTCTTGGGTAGGAGCGCAAGATTTGCAAAATGCCTAATAGCAACCAGTTCTATTTGACATTGCCCAGCAACAGCTCAAAGGATTATTTTCCAAAAAACACAGTGTCCAAGTACACTACACATCTGCCGAGACAAATTCGATTAGAAGGCGATGGCGAGTGGGAGATGGCTTTGGTCGAAGCGCATTATCCATGCTCCTTTATGACTGTGGACGAGGAATCGTGTATTTGGCTCGACTATAAACTCGTTCTGCCTAGTATTCCCGTCACACTCAGTGTCGAGCACATTATGCTAAAGATGAAACCCGGTTATTACAAGAACATAACCGATTTATTGAAAATGATCAATAAAGCGAAGGATGTAACCCAGTACTTGTACTTTGAGTATGACAAAGAGCAGGACAGAGTCAAGATCACGACAATGGTGGACGGTATAAGCAAAGTGCATTTCACCGAAGCGCTGTCTCTCCAGTTGGGTTTCGATCCGTACGAGAACGTTTTGACAAATGACCTCACAGCGATATGGCCACCAAATCTGACTATGGGACTGCCGACACACTTGTACGTGTATTGTGATCTGATTGAACCGCAGCTGATTGGCGACACTACAGCGCCACTTTTGAAGATTATCAACATTGACAGAGATAACTACACACACGGCGCGCATAAGACTGTGCATTTCATCAGTCCTCATTATGCGCCAGTTATGAAAGGAACATTTGAAACGATCGATATTGACCTAAGGGATCACGCTAGTAAAAAAGCGTCATTCCTCTTTGGGACGTCGTACGTGAAGCTTCATTTCAAAAGAGTACCTCAGCAATTATGAATACAAACGATCCCTCCTTGGCTTACTACCGTCGCCAACAATTGCAGCAGACCGGCGGCAGTATCGATAGGGTATTTCGCGGTGCACCCTACCAGCGCGGACATGGAATTGGCAGTTTCCTAGGCGGTATGTTCCGCACCATCACACCGCTGCTCAAGTCGGGAGCCTCTGCTGTGGCCAAAGAGGCGTTGAAATCCGGTGTTGGATTCTTGGGCGACATGGCCATGCACCAGCGGGATCCCAAAGAAGCCGCTAGAGATCATTTCAGCCAGTTTACAGACTCGCTAAAACGCAGGGCGGATGGCAAACTTCAACGTGTGCTAAGTGGCGGCGGCGGCTCTCGCGCGAAACACCGTCGCGTAACGCGAAAGAATACCACGAAACACCGACGCGCTACTCCTGCGCGAAAGACTAACGCGAGACTCTCGCGTAAGAGGAACGCGAAGCGCGCCATGTTCGGCGGCCGTCGTGTCACACCGCAGTCTTTGACGAAACTCCTTCGAGGAAGGTCGTCGTCATCCAAGAAGGGCAAGAAGAGAAGGACAGTTAGGAAGAAGACGAGGAAGACGAGGAAAGCAGTGAGGAGAACTTCCGTACGTGATATATTCAATTAACACACACGCTAGCAATGTCGTTTCTACATCAAAAGTCGTGTGAATGCGTCAAGACGGAATTGGACTTATTCTCCCTACCACCGACGCAGACCAGTATCGAGAGCGGCAAATGGATTCAGTACAAACCAATCTCCACACTGACTGATGATTCGCCCATCGAGTTTGTTGTGCCCGGCAACGGCGAAGAATACACCGATCTTTCGCAAACAATGTTGAAAGTTACAGCGTCTATTGTCAAGTCGACGGGAGCGGCAATCGCAGATGCCGATGAATCGAACAAAATTGGCCCAGTCAACAATTGGCTGCACACGTTATTCAGTCAAGTCGATATGAGTATGAATCAGAAACTGGTCACACCACAAAACAACACTTATGCATATCGAGCGTATATTGAAACATTGCTGAATTACGGCTATGATGCTAGGAAATCACATTTAACATGTGGATTGTGGAACGCGGACGATGCCGGCCACATGGACAATACTCTGGACGATAACGATGGACTAAAGGCGAGACGAAAAATGACAAATAAAAGTCGTGAAATCGATATGCTCGGTCGCCTACATGTGGACATGTGTAATCAGAACAAGTTCCTGTTGAACGGTGTGGAACTGCGTTTTAAACTGATCCGATCAAAAGATTCCTTCTCCATTATGTCGGATGATGGTGACTACAAGGTGCACATTGTTGATGCGAATCTCTGGATACGAAGGTGTAAAGTTAGCCCCACTGTACTGTTGGCGCACAGCAAGACGCTTCAGACCGGCACAGCTAAATACCCAATCACCAGAGTGGAATTGAAAACATTCACACTGCCGTTTGGAGTGAGGAGCAAAACTTTGGACAATGTGTTTCTAGGTCAAGTGCCGAAACGAATCATTGTCGGACTGGTCACCAACGCCGCTTATAATGGCGATTTAAAAAAGAATCCATTTAACTTTCAAAATTTCAAAACCAACTACTTCTCGCTGTACGTGGACGGTGAACAAGTGCCGTCCAAACCGCTACAACCACACTACGAAACCGGCAAGGGAAAATACGTGATGGCGTATCACAGTCTGTTTTCAGGCTCCGGCATACACTTTAGCGATGCTGGTAATCTCATAAATAGAGACGATTACGACGATGGATACTGCCTGATGGCATTCGATCTAACACCTGATATGTCAGCAAGCGACACGACTCATTGGAACCTAGTGCGCAACGGCAGTGTGCGTATGGAGATTGCTTTCGACACGGGGCTCACAGAGACTGTCAACTGTCTGGTATACGCAGAGTTTGACAACGTCATCGAAATCGATCGTCATCGCAACGTGTCTGTGGACTTTGCCGGTTAGATCGTCGGCAGCGGCATCATCGTCCTCCTCCTCCTCAGTCTACAACCAACATTCGCACAAGATGGATCGTTTATGCAGAGTACCGCGTAAAAATTCCGCATCTCCAATTATTGTGGATTTTCAATGTTTCAAGGACAACGCAAATGACTACATTCTGAAGGAAGTGTGCGTCTTGGAATTGGTCAGTGGAACACTGCTAATGCATCATATCGCCAAATCACCATTCAGTCGAGATTTCCTATCACAAGAGAAACTGCGTGAAAGCTATTGGCTCACAAAACACTGTCACGGATTGGAATGGGACCAAGGTGATATCTGGTATCATGTGCTAGAGGAAAAGTTACGTGCATGTATCGCCAAACGACCGATTGTCTACGTCAAAGGTGCTGAGAAAAAAGAGTTTGTACGATACAATTTCATCACGGATCACTGTACTACTAATGTCATGGATATCAACGATAATGGCTGCGGATCACTATCGTCAATCAACAGTCTACTATCAACAAACGCAGTGCGATGTCGCCACCACAGAACAGCTCACACACGTTGCGCTCTAGCCAATTGCATCACATTACGCAGTTGGTTACAACTAAGTACAAATATCGCTGACGCTGATGATTACGCTGACGATGGTGAGAGTGATACCAGTTCCTGCTTTTGTTTTGCTACTAGCACTACTACTCCTACTACTGACTGTGGCGTCGACACAGTAGAATGAATACCTTAGAGATACAAAAGTGTATGGCTAAACTGCCCGTACAGAATGTTGGTGTCTACGCTGCGGATCAATTGCCCCATTACATCTCACCATCTACTGCTATGATTGTGAGCACTGATCCACACAATGAAGACGGCACTCACTGGGTCGCTTTCTACCTTAACAAAGGAGGAGGAATAATTGAATTCTTTGACAGCTACGGTCAACCACCACATCTTCAATTCTACCAAGGATTCCTGAGACGCAACGCTCGTCGCTACCTGTACAACGAGCATCGCCTTCAAAGTGACAACATTCTAGTCTGCGGTCAATACTGCCTTGTATTCCTGTACTGCCGCACCCACTACGGCATGAAGATGAAGGACTTTGTGCAGCTCTTTGAACACTCTTCTGCCGGCCACAACGATGCACTGATCAGAAGACTCTTTGCACAAATGTATACCAATTGAATTTTGAAATTTTGCATTTGTTTTTTATCAATAAACTAGTTGTGTACTCAGAATAAAAAAGAAACATTCTTATTATTTCCCATCCTAGCCTCCTTTACCCCAAAGTGGGGCAGATCTATCATACAATGACATTAGCAGGTGCATTCTAGTCTTCAACAATTCCTGACGTATGGGGGAGCGAAAATCTCCCCCCTAAGCCATTATGTGTTAGGGGGAGCGAAAATCTCCCCCCTGGTAATTAAATCAGTTGAACAACAGTTGACAACCACAAATTGGGACATACCTATCATACAATGATTGTAAAGTAACATTCATATCTGAACCTGGTTTATATGAATTAACATATTCCTGAATAATTTTTTTTTTACTTTAGTATCTTAAGACTATGTGAGGGGAGAAAAAAAAGACAAATGTATATACGAACAATTTGGCTATTTATTTACACACCTTATATATATATTTCACATCGAGTATGTGCTCCTGAACATTTGTGTTTGGCTAGCAAAAACGACACTCGACACAAACTAACGACTAGAACAAAAAAAGGAGCACATTTCTAAGTTTTACGAGACTCGATACAAACTAATGACTAGATTTTTCAAAATAATTTACAAGTCAAGTCAGGGTCTTTGGTAATATGACACAACCACTCAACGCTCCTCATCCTCCGCCTCTTCATCGTCTTGAGGGATGTCTTCGGGCTGAGGTGGAACGTCAACATGTCCCCAAGGCAGTGTATTTACTCCGTCCGGAAGGATGTAGCGTTTGTCATCGTTACAGCTCAAGGATAGCTTGTCGACTTGGACTGTGAAGACGCGGTGGTTTCGGGACTGGAACCTGGTGTTGATGGTTCTCTTCAACACGCCGTTGAAGAGGCATTCCCGATAGTCGTCAGAGGTTAAATTGTGTTTTACAACACCTCTAGCGACTCCCTTGGCGCGCTTCACTGTCATGACCTGCAACTCGTCATCTTCGGTCCTCTCCTCGAACTCGACAATGTCCATGAAATAAAGTTTCGAGCGAAGACCGAGGTACTCGAGCAGAGGAAGTCCGTTTGCTTCATCCTTGAACTTTCCGATGACTTTTGCGTTGACGGGGCTGTAGCAGGGATGGTTTCGGGGGTATGCACTGGTGTCGAAATCGTCCAGATGCTCCATCATGTCCTTATAAACATCTTCAGTCTGGATGTCGAACACGAAGCTGTCAGTGTCCATGTAGTCAACCTTCAGACGATCGCCGTAGCGGTTCTTCATCTTCCGAAGGAAGTCGTACATGAGCCACTTGCTCAGATCGAGGACACACATTCCGACGTAGAGCGGTTTGTCCAGGACGATATTGACTTTCGACATGTGTACAATGGCGACGTCATCGTTGAAGTAGGTTCGGTCCAGGAAGTTTGACTTGGCCACGTACTTCCTGAACATCTCCGGCGTACACACCAGTTTAGCGTTCATTCGCTTGCGAACATTCTCGATCGTCTTGCCAAAGACCGCATTGTTCATAAGCTTAAAAAAGTCTTGCTCAAACTTGGTCTTGGCCTTCTTCCTCAGTTCGGTGTTCATTAGGATGTAGCTCTCTAACCACCGAGACTGACGGAACGAGATGACGTGATGCACGTTCGCAAGCTCCAGTCCGTTTTCCAGCGCCTGTTGCAGGATTCTGTAATGACAGATGTAGTTCTTCTTGTCATCCAGAGTCGTAACGAGCTTCTTGAATTTCCCTCCTGGCGGACGTTTGGTCTCGCAGCAGTACGGGAGATCCTTGTGAAGGTCGTGCAGGTGGGCGGGGTAGCGAAGGTCAACTTCCAAGACATAGCCGGTGGGTCCTTCGGGGTCCAACGCTGCAATGTCCAGGGACGCGATCTCCTTGCGGCTGAGCCATTGGAAGTCTCCCTGTGGAAGACACTGGGACATGGCCCAACCGTAAAGGTTGTTGGCGTCCAAGTATAGCAGGTGATTCGTTGACTCTTCAGGTCGTCGATCTTCAGGGCGACATCCATCATGGTTGGCCTTGGCGTGTCTGGTGATCGCCTGGGAAATACCTCCTCTGATGCCTTGCTCGAAGAAGAGGTACATATCAAAGTCCTGTATCGTATCAAGCTCCACTCGACAGGTCCTTAACATGACATCCCAGGCGTATGACGGTAGGGTGTAGTAGTGCGCAGGGTCTAGTTCGTATTCAGCCATCGATGTGTCCCTGAAGCGTTCAAAGACGTCAGTCAACAGCGCAATGTCACAGCGCAGGTACTTCTCGGCGTAGTCCTTGAGGTTCCTACAACCGAAGGTTTCCCACACGTTGCGAGCATGCTCGTAGTCTGCATCCGTGATGTCCTCCAGGGTCAGGTCGTTGTGAAAATCTCGCTGCAGAGGCAGTTCCGTAGTATCTTCCAATACGGCGTTCGACGTTACAAAGTTGTACGGGAACACGCCTTTCCTACGGACTAGATCGAAGAGGTGGTCTTCGGGGAATCTCTTCCTCGTCTCCAAGAGTTGAGCTGGTGGAAGTGCGGCGGCGAGGCTGGCGAGGCTCAAAGCCAGGAACCTGTAGGTGTCGAGGAACCTGACTCTGAACCCTGGCTGTCTTTTTCCACGCCCTGGCATCCCAACCGGTGCCGCTGCTCGGTCGAACAGGAACCGCTTCGTGAAAGCGATGTACCGCTCTTCCGTGTGAGCCAACACCTCAACATCACCAGGGTCGACCGCCAACTCCCGCACTATGAAGTGAGCGTCGTAGTTGGAGAGATTGTGGAAGTAGCAGTTGACTACTCGCTGCTCCCTGTAGCGTAGGTTACATGATCTGTGCGCAGCGCCACGGAACTCGTAGGGCGGCGCGTGGTTGTGATCACGAACCTTTGGGTCTTCGCTTGAAAATGCCGATCCGCAGAGGTAGTAATTCGCTGTCGAGTTGTACTGCATCGTTTCCGCTGGGGTCAGGACAGGGCGCAGATTTCTTGCTTCGTACAGGAAGTTCCACAATCGCTCAACATCAGCTTTCAACATCTCCATAAATGTCTTTGACGCATCATCCCCGAAGTAGACACGAGGCTCAAACTCCTCAAGTCCGTACGAGTCGATGATCTGGTACGCAAAGGCGTATGGGATGTGGATGTGGGTGGCTACTCCTCCGTGCGGTTCATCCACTTGTTCATCCATCTCCGCGGTCGGCAGTAGAGCACACTCAAAGTCCGCGTAGATGGTGAAACGCTCGCGTCGGGTGAACTCTGGATGGCTGAATTTGATTTCAGTCTTTTTCGGCGTATCCATGCGAATAGGGGCTGAAGCGGAGCAGTATCGCCTGTGCTCCTCCAGACGCTGTGCACCCGTCAGACCGAGCTTGTTCGGACGGTTGTCAAAGTGCGCGAAGCACCGCTTACAGATGAATATCCTGCCATTATGTGCTGTGAGTTGGGGACGGATCAGTCGACTAAGGTCTTTGATGTAGGCGTAGTGACTATCACCGTCCGTTGTCACGTACAAAATGTCACAATGGTCTTCACGCTCCTGCCTACAAATCTTCAAGGGAAAGACGGTGTCCTGGTACTTTGGTCGTCCGTCAGGTTTCTGACCCACGCACGTGTGATCAATACCATAGACGTTGATACTGATGTTGTTTGTCCGCTCAAACGCCTTGATACTCTTCAGAGCAACGGGGAACTGAAGGCCGGTCCAATCGTATCGGGCGATGATGTCGTCGGTGTACGATGCCGGTCTTTTAGGGTTCTCTTGAACAAACTTTCCCAGGACTGCATACATAAAACACCACTCATCGGCGTTCGATACGTTGACGACTGCTTGGGTGTTCTCCAGAGACATAGGCAGTGGGAGCCAAGCTCGACCATCTTCACCTAGAGGAGTGTATTCGTTAATACCGACCTCCAAATCACGAACGCGAAGGTATGTCCACCCGGAGCCGATATGATCACACTCAGCCTTCTCTCTGATAAGCTTCGCAAAAGCTGTTGTGATGTACTGGTTCAGGTCCGAGGTCGTCGTCAACGGAGTCATCTTCGTTTTGAAGTTGCGCAGGCAGGTGTTGTTGTGAATATTTTGGAATTCACACTCCAGCTTCAAGTTGACCTTGCAAAAGGTCATGAGTAGGGAACAATGGAGACTCCGAGGGCAGGAGGGACAGGAGGGACGCCCCCCCCCCCCGAGCCCCCCCCCCGCGCATTTTTTTTTGCGAATTTTTTTTTTTTGCGAATTTTTTTTTTTTTTTTTGGGAATATTAACCTAACCTAACCTAACCTAACCTAACCTAACCTAACCTAACCTAACCTAACGTAACCTAACGTAACCTAACCTAACCTAACCTAACCTAACCTAACCTAACCTAACCTAACCTAACCTAACCTAACCTAACCTAACCCATCCTAACCTAACCTCGGATCAGATTTCCGATTGCAGATTCTTGTTCGTCTAGTCGAGCCGAGAAATTTGCATACCCACAAAGTACATTTGGACGATGTAGGGGGGGGGCTATCTCGGTTACCATAGGTCGGATTTGAATTCTGATTGCAGATTCTTGTTCGTCTAGTCGAGCCGAGAAATTTGCATACCCACAAAGTACATTTGGACGATGTAGGGGGGGGCTATCTCGGTTATTATAAGTCGGATTTGAATTCTGATTGCAGATTCTTGTTCGTCTAGTCAAGCCGAGAAATTTGCATACCCACAAAGTACATTTGGACGATGTAGGGGGGGGGCTATCTCGGTTACCATAAGTCGGATTTGAATTCTGATTGCAGATTCTAGTTCCTCTAGTCGAGCCGAGAAATTTGCATACCCACAATGTACATTTGGACGATGTAGGGGAGGGGGGCGGGCTATATCGGTTACCATAAGTCGGATTTGAATTCTGATTGCAGATTCTTATTCGTCTAGTCGAGCCGAGAAATTTGAGTACCCACATCGTACACTTTGGATGATGTTTACAAAAAAGGGGCCCGCACCACACTTTTGACCTTTTTTTTGCAATTTTGGAATCTCCTCGTCAAGCCGAGTATTCTCAGTACCCACATGACATACTTTGGATAATTAATACAAGAGTTGAACAGGGTAACGCTACAACCAACAGAGCTAGCCCATCAGCGCTTGCGGTCAATTGAACTACCAGTGAATGCAAATTTTGAGGAGAATATAATTGCAATGCTTTGAACATATACTGCAAAGGGGGGTGTATCGATACACCCCCCTTCAAGTACTCTGCACCGAGGCAGCTGTTCGCACAACCGACTGACGCGTCCAGTCTACTGTCTGGGAATGCGGATGTTGTAATTTGATACCTCGACTGGAGGGTGCAGGTGTTCACACAAAAAACCGACAAGTTGAGACCTGTCTGGGAATGCGGATGTTGTAATTTGATGCCTCGACTGGAGGGTGCAGCTGTTCACACAAAAAACCGACAAGTCGAGACCTGTCTGGGAATGCGGATGCTGTAATTTGATACCCCGACGGGAGGGCGACGCGACCCTTCCAGGAACCCATTATAGTCCGCCCGTATCGAATTCCGAGCAATAAATCACCAGTTGTCAAACACCCACAGTATCATTCTTGTTTTTGGCTTCAACAATTCCTGACGTATGGGGGAGCGAAAATCTCCCCCTAACCCATTATGTGTTAGGGGGAGCGAAAATCTCCCCCTAGTAATTAAATCAACAGAACACCAGTTGTCACGGTCTCATTCTTGTTCTAGTCTTCAACAATTCCTGACGTATGGGGGAGCGAAAATCTCCCCCCTAAGCCATTATGTGTTAGGGGGAGCAAAAATCTCCCCCTAAGCGGTGCGCGGGTCGCGACACGCCACAGTCTCTTGATAGACTTCTTCGAAGACGGACGTCTACATTAATTCGATAACAATGTCGTTTATTCATCAGAAATCGTGTGAATGTGTGAAGACTGAACTGGACTTGTTTTCGTTACCGCCTACGCAGACCAGCATCGAGAGCGGTAAATGGGTTCAATACAAACCGATCTCATCGCTGACGGACGATTCGCCAATAGAGTTTGTAATACCCGGTCACGGTGACGAGTACACGGACCTGACACAAACGTTATTACACGTGAAAGCCGCTATTGTGAAACAGGACGACACTAAAGCGGACGGTGGGCAACCTGCTAAAGAGGTGGGCCCGGTGAACAATTGGCTCCACTCGATATTCAGTCAAGTGGATCTCTATCTCAATCATAAACTGGTGTCACCACAAAACAACACGTACGCTTACCGTGCCTACTTGGAAAACCTATTGAACTACGGATGTAGTGCGAAGAATTCGCACCTGACTAGCGAGCTGTTTTTTGAAGATTCGGCCGGACTAATGGACGATTGTGACGAATTGAACGAGGGATTGAAAAAGCGTCGCGATCACACGAAAGAAAGCGATGTTTGCGATATGGTCGGTCGATTGCACATCGATCTGTGCAATCAGAACAAATTCATGTTGAACGGTGTCGAGATGCGATTGCAACTTAACAGATCCAGAAACTCGTTTTGTATAATGTCCAAAACGCTAACTACTTACAAGGTGACAATTAAAGAGATTAGTCTTTTCGTACGTCGATGTAAGATCAATCCGAGCGTATTGTTGGCGCACAGCAAAACTCTCGAGACCGGCACGGCCAAGTATCCGATCACGCGTGTAGAAGTGAAATCCTTCACACTACCCTCCGGTATAATGAGTAAAGCTTTAGACAGCCCATTTCTCGGTCAGTTACCGAAACGTGTGATAATTGGACTGGTCAGTAATCTTGCGTTCAACGGAGATTTCAAGAAGAATCCCTACAACTTTCAACACTACGATATGAATTATCTCGCATTGTACGTGGACGGTGAACAAGTACCGGCCAAACCGTTACAGCCCGTTTACACATTGAACAGTGAGACATATATACTCTCTTATTACACATTGGTCACCGGCACTGGAATCCAGTTCTCCGACGCAGGTAATGAGATCAAGAGAGGTGACTATCCGTACGGTAATTGTCTTATGGCGTTCGACTTGACACCGGACATGTCCGCGGCTGAGTCGAGTCACTTGAATCTCCTGCGCAACGGTAATCTACGTATCGAAATCGGATTCTCCAAAGCGTTGTCCGAGACCGTCAACTGTATAGTGTACGCCGAACTGGACAACGTCATCGAGATCGATCGTCACCGTAACGTAACAGTTGACTTCAGCGGGTGAATAAAAGCGAACGCCAAACAAAAATATTGTCTGGCAGCGAGTGCATACAGTTTACTTCAAGGGTGAGCAGACGCAACACCAGTCAGTAGTACGGTTGAAGTCGCACGGTAAGGACGTTAACATGGACGCTTACGCTTCTGCGGACGACTATATCAAATCGTTTATTCAGGAGATTGAGGTTATGAACAATAATGCTAGTGATCAGACGTTGGCATCACCTCAGTCGTCATTTGTAAAACCGACAACTGCCTGCAAGAGACGAAGGAGACCAACTCCCATCGAAGTGGAAACCAAGAAACCAGGATGGGTACCAAAACCAACAGATGATTGTCCCATAGTGTCATGGATGGACGATGGGAATACGTTTGCTGTTCAAAACCCGGGAAACAAAGGACAAATTTTATTGAAAATGGAAATGTACGATGGTACAGATATGGTGTTCATGTGCGGTTTATTTTTGGACAAAGATGGTGATATGCACCAAAATGTCAAACAAGTAGTTGATAAAGTGGAAAACATGTGGATCTATAAATCAACAGGAGTACCGAAAATTACAGGCTTAACTCAAACTGTTACACAACGCAGTGCAGTTTCGCAGCCAATGCCTAAGAAGCGAGCTGTGAGGAAGAAACAACGAGTGGCGCCGGCATTCAACTAGAGCATCCGCATTCCCAGACAGGTCTCGACGCGTCGGTTTTTTTTGTGTGAACACCTGCGCCCGACCCTTCGGACCACCCACGTAGAAGAAAATGGCGGCGAGGGTTTATAAGGCGGGGCCCCGCCCGATTGAGCATCATTCGCCACCAGACCACCACCTCACATAGACCTACTCCAACTACTACTACTAGAGATGTCGATCAGCAGCACTTTCAAGCCAGAGTTTTCGATTTTGAACGGCACTGCAACAACCGCGGACCTGAGAGCTACCCTCAACAACTGCAAGTCTGACTCTCCGCTCTACACCAGGATAGCCGATCTCCGAGAGGAATGCGGCTATCTCATCACTGCGATGGAGCGAGCCATCACACCCTTTGGCGAGACGATCATCGTGATCCTGGAGGGGCAGGTCGGGGACGACTTCTTTCTGCGAGACTACCTGCCTAGGCGCTTCAACGAGGCCCTGAGCAACACCGACATCGAGCGCTACAACAGCGGGTTTGGAGAACGCCTTCGCTTGGTGAAGCGCAGCCCGAGGGGTTCCAATAGCAGATTCACACCGTTGGAGTTTATGTAAAGCAAGACTTGAAGATTATGTTAATGCCTTTGTAAATTAGTTTTCGTAGTCAATACTTATAGTCACGTTCAGAACATAACCACTGTGTTATTTATTTCACTTAACCCCAAAAATGTCCTTTGGTAGTAAGTTTAAGAGTGTGAGTATGGTAACTGTGAGGTGTTTAGTAGCTCAGTAGTAATCATGGGCTTGATGTGGAAACATCCGTTCTCAGCCATTGTGGCGGGGCCTTCGGGTTGTGGCAAGTCTCAGTTTGTGTCAAAGTTTATAAAACACATTACAGAAATGTGTCACACACCATTTACCAGTATAAACTGGCATTATGGTAGTGGTGGTGGTGGTGGTGGTGGTGGTGACCCGAAAAATGTCAACATTAACCACGTAGAAGGTCTACCAAACTTGGAGGATTTTTCTGGTAACGAGCCGATACTTGTGATTATAGACGATATGATGCGTGAGGCCGACAACCGTGTGGTGGATCTTTTCACAAAAGGTTGCCATCATCGCAACATTAGTGTGTTTTTCATTACACAAAATTTGTTTCATCAAGGACGCGGGCAGAGGGACATCTCACTTAATGCGCATTACATTGTGTGTTTTAAGAATCCTAGAGATAGAGTTCAGATTAGGTACTTGGCCAGACAAATATATCCAGACAGCCCGAAATTCATCGAGGAGGCGTACGCTGACGCTACTAGGAATCCACACGGCTACCTACTGATAGACTTGAAACAATCAACAGACGAAAATATGCGAATACGAAGTTGCATATTTCCAGACGATTCTACCAACTATGTGTACTTGCCAAAGAAAAGGTAATTTCGCCATCAGTAGTAATCATGTCGTGCTTGCGGAAGGACGCAGCTCTGCTTACGGCTTTCATACACGCAACACCCAAGGAGCGGAAGGCACTGTTAAAGGTGTGCGACAAGAGCCGCATTCGCTCAGTGTGTGAGTGCGCATACAACGTGTTGCGAGGTAACGTTCCTCTGGCGAAGAAGAGTAAAAGTCAGCTAAGCAAACACAAGGCGACGCTACGTCGATTGGTGAAACGCGGCGAAGGCTGGTCAAAGAAACGAAAGTATCTCATACAAAAAGGCGGTGGAATCTTTATACCATTACTTCTGAGCGCAGTACTACAAGCAGCACTGAGTAGATAAAAATGGCTGGCATCAACAATCAGTTCTATTTGACACTGCCCAGCAACAGTTCGATGCAGTATTATCCGAAAAATACAGTTGCAAATTATATAACACATTTGCCGAGAGCTATTCAACTGGACGCTGGCGACTGGGAAATTGCACTTGTGGAAGCGCACTATCCAATGACATTTCTATCTGTCGGTAATGACGAAACAATTGACATTTGCATACAACCGCAAGAGGAAGCAAAAGTGAACATAGAAGCGTTGGCGCGGGTTATGGACAGCACTGCCGATGTAACACCGGTAGTGTCTGCTACTCCAAAACAAAACCACAGAATTAAATTGAAGACTGGTGATTACGCAAATATTCAAGAATTGTGTGATCATATCAATTCACAAGAACTAGCGATTACTTTTGGTGTAAAGTTCACCGTTGAAAACTCATACAACAAATTCATTGAAGTATCGATGGGAACTGATGTTGGAAAAATTACATTAAGTCCAACGTTAGCGCTTCAATTGGGGTTCGATCCGAATGAATTGACGCTGGAAGGTGATGCAGTTAACAAAAGCATCCGTTCGCCCAACATTCGTCTTGGCTTACCGTCACACATGTACGTGTATTGTGATTTAGTCGAGCCGCAGATGGTCGGCGATACAGTCGCACCGTTATTGAAAATTGTCAATATATCCACGTCTACTTATGTATACGGATTGCATAAATCAACATCATTCATCGATCCGCACTATGTGCCTGTTATGAATAGATCTTTTGACAGTGTGGAAATTGACTTAAGAGATAACATTGGTAATCATTTGCCATTCCACTTTGGAACGTCGTGCGTGAAGTTACACTTTAGAAAAGTAGCTAGCCATTAAAACAAAAATGGAACATGCGAAGAAGATGGTAGTTGTGCCGCAAGAGTTGATTGATCGACTGCAATCAAATGCTACGGATAACAGACCGACTAATCTATCCAGTGAAAACAGCCTCGACGCGGAGATGCAACAAATATTGAATAACAAACGTATGGACGATAGTGAAAAGTGGAAATTGTACAAACAAGCGTTACATCGCTTCTTGCATATTGCAGAGAATAGACGCCAACCGATTAGCATACCAATCGTGGAGACGGGTGGGATTGAACATAGTCAACGATCGCACCCCGCTGCGGAAGGTGGTCCAGTGGAAGAGATTGTGGAAACGTTTTCCAAAACTTACAGATCTGATGCCCGCAATCTTTTACGTTTCATGAAACGTGACGGCAGCTTAATCAGATGGGACAGTGGCTATTCAGTGTACATCAACGGTGTAAAAATCCCAGACTCAAATCTAGTGGATATCTTAAATTGCATAGTAAAGGTGCGTATGCGTGATTACATACCGCCAGGATGGCGGGAAGTGCTCAACGCATTGAAAGCGATGAACGTGCCAAAGGACTATATGAATAATCTAAGAGCACTAAAGGAAATAAATGCCGAATATCGATCATCATTCACAGGAGGAGAAGGATCAGACGATGACGTGGAAGACACATCAACTGAATCAATACTGAGAACACCGCTAGTAAATCGGCTTCGATCGGCAAGAGGAAAACGTGTAACATCTACACCGACAGAGCAGTTTGATCTTCTAACTAGAAACAAGCCGTCGTCAAATTTGGACAAGTGGGAAACGTACACAGGATAGGTTTTCATTATGGAGCGTTTGTATTACAATCCCATCGAACCTTCGTCGTATGGCGGTGTAGCTCCTTTAGCGCGAGCTGCAAAACCAGTTTCAAAACGCAAAGTGATTGAATGGTTACAAACACAGGACACTTACACATTGCACAAACCGGCACGCAAGCGTTTCCCGCGCAATCCTTACATAGTGTATGGTCCATTTGAATTGTGGCAAGCGGACTTGAACGATATGCGTGGTCTTAGTAAACACAACGACGGCGTCAACTACCTACTGACTGTAATAGACGTGTTTAGCAAACACCTGTATGTGCGGACGTTGAGGCGGAAAGAAGGAGCTGAAGTGGCCAACGCTTTCGAGGAGATATTTGCCGAAGCGACCGATACACCTCGCTGTTTACAAACCGACAAAGGTACTGAATTCACAGGTGCCAAGACGAAAAGGTTATTCAAACAATACGGAATCATCTATGTCACTACACAAAACCCAGATGTTAAAGCGGCCGTAGTGGAACGCGTGAATCGCACTTTGAAAACACGCATGTGGCGATATTTGACTTACAAAAACACATATCGTTACGTAGATGTGTTGGACAAACTGGTTAGCGCATACAACAACAGCGCTCACAAGAGTCTAGGCAACAGAATACGACCAGTCGATGTGACTGTCGACAACAAGCGAATATTGCATCAGGTATGGCGTCGCATGTTCGGTAAGATACCGCGTCGTGTTAAGGCAAAACTGAAAGTTGGCACCACAGTGCGCATATCTAAGGAGTAGGGCACATTCGCAAAAGGTTACGAGACTAATTGGAGTAAAGAAGTGTTTGTGGTGCGTCGTGTAAACACATTGATGCCTCTGCCAATGTACACTTTGGCGGATCTCAACGGTGAACAAGTGACTGGTCAGTTTTACGAATACGAATTACAAAAAGTGACAATATACAACGACCATCTGTTCAAGATTGCTGAAATACTAGACGCTAAGGGTCGCGGTCGCAGTAAGCGTTATTTCGTCAAGTGGGCAGGTTACGGAGACGAGTTCAATTCTTGGGTAGGAGCGCAAGATTTGCAAAATGCCTAATAGCAACCAGTTCTATTTGACATTGCCCAGCAACAGCTCAAAGGATTATTTTCCAAAAAACACAGTGTCCAAGTACACTACACATCTGCCGAGACAAATTCGATTAGAAGGCGATGGCGAGTGGGAGATGGCTTTGGTCGAAGCGCATTATCCATGCTCCTTTATGACTGTGGACGAGGAATCGTGTATTTGGCTCGACTATAAACTCGTTCTGCCTAGTATTCCCGTCACACTCAGTGTCGAGCACATTATGCTAAAGATGAAACCCGGTTATTACAAGAACATAACCGATTTATTGAAAATGATCAATAAAGCGAAGGATGTAACCCAGTACTTGTACTTTGAGTATGACAAAGAGCAGGACAGAGTCAAGATCACGACAATGGTGGACGGTATAAGCAAAGTGCATTTCACCGAAGCGCTGTCTCTCCAGTTGGGTTTCGATCCGTACGAGAACGTTTTGACAAATGACCTCACAGCGATATGGCCACCAAATCTGACTATGGGACTGCCGACACACTTGTACGTGTATTGTGATCTGATTGAACCGCAGCTGATTGGCGACACTACAGCGCCACTTTTGAAGATTATCAACATTGACAGAGATAACTACACACACGGCGCGCATAAGACTGTGCATTTCATCAGTCCTCATTATGCGCCAGTTATGAAAGGAACATTTGAAACGATCGATATTGACCTAAGGGATCACGCTAGTAAAAAAGCGTCATTCCTCTTTGGGACGTCGTACGTGAAGCTTCATTTCAAAAGAGTACCTCAGCAATTATGAATACAAACGATCCCTACTTGGCTTACTACCGTCGCCAACAATTGCAGCAGACCGGTGGCAGTATCGATAGGGTATTTCGCGGTGCACCCTACCAGCGCGGACATGGAATTGGCAGTTTCCTAGGCGGTATGTTCCGCACCATCACACCGCTGCTCAAGTCGGGAGCCTCTGCTGTGGCCAAAGAGGCGTTGAAATCCGGTGTTGGATTCTTGGGCGACATGGCCATGCACCAGCGGGATCCCAAAGAAGCCGCTAGAGATCATTTCAGCCAGTTTACAGACTCGCTAAAACGCAGGGCGGATGGCAAACTTCAACGTGTGCTAAGTGGCGGCGGCGGCTCTCGCGCGAAACACCGTCGCGTAACGCGAAAGAATACCACGAAACACCGACGCGCTACTCCTGCGCGAAAGACTAACGCGAGACTCTCGCGTAAGAGGAACGCGAAGCGCGCCATGTTCGGCGGCCGTCGTGTCACACCGCAGTCTTTGACGAAACTCCTTCGAGGAAGGTCGTCGTCATCCAAGAAGGGCAAGAAGAGAAGGACAGTTAGGAAGAAGACGAGGAAGACGAGGAAAGCAGTGAGGAGAACTTCCGTACGTGATATATTCAATTAACACACACGCTAGCAATGTCGTTTCTACATCAAAAGTCGTGTGAATGCGTCAAGACGGAATTGGACTTATTCTCCCTACCACCGACGCAGATCAGTATCGAGAGCGGCAAATGGATTCAGTACAAACCAATCTCCACACTGACTGATGATTCGCCCATCGAGTTTGTTGTGCCCGGCAACGGCGAAGAATACACCGATCTTTCGCAAACAATGTTGGAAGTTACAGCGTCTATTGTCAAGTCGACGGGAGCGGCAATCGCAGATGCCGATGAATCGAACAAAATTGGCCCAGTCAACAATTGGCTGCACACGTTATTCAGTCAAGTCGATATGAGTATGAATCAGAAACTGGTCACACCACAAAACAACACTTATGCATATCGAGCGTATATTGAAACATTGCTGAATTACGGCTATGATGCTAGGAAATCACATTTAACATGTGGATTGTGGAACGCGGACGATGCCGGCCACATGGACAATACTCTGGACGATAACGATGGACTAAAGGCGAGACGAAAAATGACAAATAAAAGTCGTGAAATCGATATGCTCGGTCGCCTACATGTGGACATGTGTAATCAGAACAAGTTCCTGTTGAACGGTGTGGAACTGCGTTTTAAACTGATCCGATCAAAAGATTCCTTCTCCATTATGTCGGATGATGGTGACTACAAGGTGCACATTGTTGATGCGAATCTCTGGATACGAAGGTGTAAAGTTAGCCCCACTGTACTGTTGGCGCACAGCAAGACGCTTCAGACCGGCACAGCTAAATACCCAATCACCAGAGTGGAATTGAAAACATTCACACTGCCGTTTGGAGTGAGGAGCAAAACTTTGGACAATGTGTTTCTAGGTCAAGTGCCGAAACGAATCATTGTCGGACTGGTCACCAACGCCGCTTATAATGGCGATTTAAAAAATAATCCATTTAACTTTCAAAATTTCAAAACCAACTACTTCTCGCTGTACGTGGACGGTGAACAAGTGCCGTCCAAACCGCTACAACCACACTACGAAACCGGCAAGGGAAAATACGTGATGGCGTATCACAGTCTGTTTTCAGGCTCCGGCATACACTTTAGCGATGCTGGTAATCTCATAAATAGAGACGATTACGACGATGGATACTGCCTGATGGCATTCGATCTAACACCTGATATGTCAGCAAGCGACACGACTCATTGGAACCTAGTGCGCAACGGCAGTGTGCGTATGGAGATTGCTTTCGACACGGGGCTCACAGAGACTGTCAACTGTCTGGTATACGCAGAGTTTGACAACGTCATCGAAATCGATCGTCATCGCAACGTGTCTGTGGACTTTGCCGGTTAGATCGTCGGCAGCGGCATCATCGTCCTCCTCCTCCTCAGTCTACAACCAACATTCGCACAAGATGGATCGTTTATGCAGAGTACCGCGTAAAAATTCCGCATCTCCAATTATTGTGGATTTTCAATGTTTCAAGGACAACGCAAATGACTACATTCTGAAGGAAGTGTGCGTCTTGGAATTGGTCAGTGGAACACTGCTAATGCATCATATCGCCAAATCACCATTCAGTCGAGATTTCCTATCACAAGAGAAACTGCGTGAAAGCTATTGGCTCACAAAACACTGTCACGGATTGGAATGGGACCAAGGTGATATCTGGTATCATGTGCTAGAGGAAAAGTTACGTGCATGTATCGCCAAACGACCGATTGTCTACGTCAAAGGTGCTGAGAAAAAAGAGTTTGTACGATACAATTTCATCACGGATCACTGTACTACTAATGTCATGGATATCAACGATAATGGCTGCGGATCACTATCGTCAATCAACAGTCTACTATCAACAAACGCAGTGCGATGTCGCCACCACAGAACAGCTCACACACGTTGCGCTCTAGCCAATTGCATCACATTACGCAGTTGGTTACAACTAAGTACAAATATCGCTGACGCTGATGATTACGCTGACGATGGTGAGAGTGATACCAGTTCCTGCTTTTGTTTTGCTACTAGCACTACTACTCCTACTACTGACTGTGGCGTCGACACAGTAGAATGAATACCTTAGAGATACAAAAGTGTATGGCTAAACTGCCCGTACAGAATGTTGGTGTCTACGCTGCGGATCAATTGCCCCATTACATCTCACCATCTACTGCTATGATTGTGAGCACTGATCCACACAATGAAGACGGCACTCACTGGGTCGCTTTCTACCTTAACAAAGGAGGAGGAATAATTGAATTCTTTGACAGCTACGGTCAACCACCACATCTTCAATTCTACCAAGGATTCCTGAGACGCAACGCTCGTCGCTACCTGTACAACGAGCATCGCCTTCAAAGTGACAACATTCTAGTCTGCGGTCAATACTGCCTTGTATTCCTGTACTGCCGCACCCACTACGGCATGAAGATGAAGGACTTTGTGCAGCTCTTTGAACACTCTTCTGCCGGCCACAACGATGCACTGATCAGAAGACTCTTTGCACAAATGTATACCAATTGAATTTTGAAATTTTGCATTTGTTTTTTATCAATAAACTAGTTGTGTACTCAGAATAAAAAAGAAACATTCTTATTATTTCCCATCCTAGCCTCCTTTACCCCAAAGTGGGGCAGATCTATCATACAATGACATTAGCAGGTGCATTCTAGTCTTCAACAATTCCTGACGTATGGGGGAGCGAAAATCTCCCCCCTAAGCCATTATGTGTTAGGGGGAGCGAAAATCTCCCCCCTGGTAATTAAATCAGTTGAACAACAGTTGACAACCACAAATTGGGACATACCTATCATACAATGATTGTAAAGTAACATTCATATCTGAACCTGGTTTATATGAATTAACATATTCCTGAATAATTTTTTTTTTACTTTAGTATCTTAAGACTATGTGAGGGGAGAAAAAAAAGACAAATGTATATACGAACAATTTGGCTATTTATTTACACACCTTATATATATATATTTCACATCGAGTATGTGCTCCTGAACATTTGTGTTTGGCTAGCAAAAACGACACTCGACACAAACTAACGACTAGAACAAAAAAAGGAGCACATTTCTAAGTTTTACGAGACTCGATACAAACTAATGACTAGATTTTTCAAAATAATTTACAAGTCAAGTCAGGGTCTTTGGTAATATGACACAACCACTCAACGCTCCTCATCCTCCGCCTCTTCATCGTCTTGAGGGATGTCTTCGGGCTGAGGTGGAACGTCAACATGTCCCCAAGGCAGTGTATTTACTCCGTCCGGAAGGATGTAGCGTTTGTCATCGTTACAGCTCAAGGATAGCTTGTCGACTTGGACTGTGAAGACGCGGTGGTTTCGGGACTGGAACCTGGTGTTGATGGTTCTCTTCAACACGCCGTTGAGAGGCATTCCCGATAGTCGTCAGAGGTTAAATTGTGTTTTACAACACCTCTAGCGACTCCCTTGGCGCGCTTCACTGTCATGACCTGCAACTCGTCATCTTCGGTCCTCTCCTCGAACTCGACAATGTCCATGAAATAAAGTTTCGAGCGAAGACCGAGGTACTCGAGCAGAGGAAGTCCGTTTGCTTCATCCTTGAACTTTCCGATGACTTTTGCGTTGACGGGGCTGTAGCAGGGATGGTTTCGGGGGTATGCACTGGTGTCGAAATCGTCCAGATGCTCCATCATGTCCTTATAAACATCTTCAGTCTGGATGTCGAACACGAAGCTGTCAGTGTCCATGTAGTCAACCTTCAGACGATCGCCGTAGCGGTTCTTCATCTTCCGAAGGAAGTCGTACATGAGCCACTTGCTCAGATCGAGGACACACATTCCGACGTAGAGCGGTTTGTCCAGGACGATATTGACTTTCGACATGTGTACAATGGCGACGTCATCGTTGAAGTAGGTTCGGTCCAGGAAGTTTGACTTGGCCACGTACTTCCTGAACATCTCCGGCGTACACACCAGTTTAGCGTTCATTCGCTTGCGAACATTTTCGATCGTCTTGCCAAAGACCGCATTGTTCATAAGCTTAAAAAAGTCTTGCTCAAACTTGGTCTTGGCCTTCTTCCTCAGTTCGGTGTTCATTAGGATGTAGCTCTCTAACCACCGAGACTGACGGAACGAGATGACGCGATGCACGTTCGCAAGCTCCAGTCCGTTTTCCAGCGCCTGTTGCAGGATTCTGTAATGACAGATGTAGTTCTTCTTGTCATCCAGAGTCGTAACGAGCTTCTTGAATTTCCCTCCTGGCGGACGTTTGGTCTCGCAGCAGTACGGGAGATCCTTGTGAAGGTCGTGCAGGTGGGCGGGGTAGCGAAGGTCAACTTCCAAGACATAGCCGGTGGGTCCTTCGGGGTCCAACGCTGCAATGTCCAGGGACGCGATCTCCTTGCGGCTGAGCCATTGGAAGTCTCCCTGTGGAAGACACTGGGACATGGCCCAACCGTAAAGGTTGTTGGCGTCCAAGTATAGCAGGTGATTCGTTGACTCTTCAGGTCGTCGATCTTCAGGGCGACATCCATCATGGTTGGCCTTGGCGTGTCTGGTGATCGCCTGGGAAATACCTCCTCTGATGCCTTGCTCGAAGAAGAGGTACATATCAAAGTCCTGTATCGTATCAAGCTCCACTCGACAGGTCCTTAACATGACATCCCAGGCGTATGACGGTAGGGTGTAGTAGTGCGCAGGGTCTAGTTCGTATTCAGCCATCGATGTGTCCCTGAAGCGTTCAAAGACGTCAGTCAACAGCGCAATGTCACAGCGCAGGTACTTCTCGGCGTAGTCCTTGAGGTTCCTACAACCGAAGGTTTCCCACACGTTGCGAGCATGCTCGTAGTCTGCATCCGTGATGTCCTCCAGGGTCAGGTCGTTGTGAAAATCTCGCTGCAGAGGCAGTTCCGTAGTATCTTCCAATACGGCGTTCGACGTTACAAAGTTGTACGGGAACACGCCTTTCCTACGGACTAGATCGAAGAGGTGGTCTTCGGGGAATCTCTTCCTCGTCTCCAAGAGTTGAGCTGGTGGAAGTGCGGCGGCGAGGCTGGCGAGGCTCAAAGCCAGGAACCTGTAGGTGTCGAGGAACCTGACTCTGAACCCTGGCTGTCTTTTTCCACGCCCTGGCATCCCAACCGGTGCCGCTGCTCGGTCGAACAGGAACCGCTTCGTGAAAGCGATGTACCGCTCTTCCGTGTGAGCCAACACCTCAACATCACCAGGGTCGACCGCCAACTCCCGCACTATGAAGTGAGCGTCGTAGTTGGAGAGATTGTGGAAGTAGCAGTTGACTACTCGCTGCTCCCTGTAGCGTAGGTTACATGATCTGTGCGCAGCGCCACGGAACTCGTAGGGCGGCGCGTGGTTGTGATCACGAACCTTTGGGTCTTCGCTTGAAAATGCCGATCCGCAGAGGTAGTAATTCGCTGTCGAGTTGTACTGCATCGTTTCCGCTGGGGTCAGGACAGGGCGCAGATTTCTTGCTTCGTACAGGAAGTTCCACAATCGCTCAACATCAGCTTTCAACATCTCCATAAATGTCTTTGACGCATCATCCCCGAAGTAGACACGAGGCTCAAACTCCTCAAGTCCGTACGAGTCGATGATCTGGTACGCAAAGGCGTATGGGATGTGGATGTGGGTGGCTACTCCTCCGTGCGGTTCATCCACTTGTTCATCCATCTCCGCGGTCGGCAGTAGAGCACACTCAAAGTCCGCGTAGATGGTGAAACGCTCGCGTCGGGTGAACTCTGGATGGCTGAATTTGATTTCAGTCTTTTTCGGCGTATCCATGCGAATAGGGGCTGAAGCGGAGCAGTATCGCCTGTGCTCCTCCAGACGCTGTGCACCCGTCAGACCGAGCTTGTTCGGACGGTTGTCAAAGTGCGCGAAGCACCGCTTACAGATGAATATCCTGCCATTATGTGCTGTGAGTTGGGGACGGATCAGTCGACTAAGGTCTTTGATGTAGGCGTAGTGACTATCACCGTCCGTTGTCACGTACAAAATGTCACAATGGTCTTCACGCTCCTGCCTACAAATCTTCAAGGGAAAGACGGTGTCCTGGTACTTTGGTCGTCCGTCAGGTTTCTGACCCACGCACGTGTGATCAATACCATAGACGTTGATACTGATGTTGTTTGTCCGCTCAAACGCTTTGATACTCTTCAGAGCAACGGGGAACTGAAGGCCGGTCCAATCGTATCGGGCGATGATGTCGTCGGTGTACGATGCCGGTCTTTTAGGGTTCTCTTGAACAAACTTTCCCAGGACTGCATACATAAAACACCGCTCATCGGCGTTCGATACGTTGACGACTGCTTGGGTGTTCTCCAGAGACATAGGCAGTGGGAGCCAAGCTCGACCATCTTCACCTAGAGGAGTGTATTCGTTAATACCGACCTCCAAATCACGAACGCGAAGGTATGTCCACCCGGAGCCGATATGATCACACTCAGCCTTCTCTCTGATAAGCTTCGCAAAAGCTGTTGTGATGTACTGGTTCAGGTCCGAGGTCGTCGTCAACGGAGTCATCTTCGTTTTGAAGTTGCGCAGGCAGGTGTTGTTGTGAATATTTTGGAATTCACACTCCAGCTTCAAGTTGACCTTAATGCTGCGGTGTTTCGCCAAGGTGTTCTCAAGCAACTCCGTAAGGCTAACAATCAACAACGCCATCACTTCTCCGATTGTGACGAGATTCTCCATCGGTCGCTGCAGACGGTAGGTTAAGAGGCGGTTGCGAAAACCCCGTTGAATGATTGAGAATACGGGGCTTGACTGTCCTGCTCCAGTCATCTCAACATCATCGGGTTGTTGGTGTGTGCTCGTTCCAGGTTGTGGCTCCGTGCTGGGTCCTGGCTGGGGTTCGTCCTGCACCATAGCCACTCGGTTCAGGATCAGGTCCTTCATGATCGGGCGAGAGAACCGCTCATGATGGTCCTTGTTGAACCCCGTGTTGAAATCCCGGTCGCAGTATGCGCAAGGGAATCTTCGTCCATGACCATCGCCGTGAAATTGCATGGTGTGTCGACGCAGGTTGTCTTCCCTCTTGAATTCGACGCCGCATGTGTCGCATATGAACCTGCGGACTCTGCTGTGTACCGAATCCACATGTCGACGCAGGTGTATTTCACGACGGAAACGGCGACCGCATTCATGGCAGGTGTGGTGGCCAGGACCCGGTCCTTCATCTGAAAATAAAAATAAAAAACAGATTAGGATAACTAAAGATACAAATACCCCTCTCTCGAGAATCACATTTCAAAATGTAGTTGTTAATTAAAAATATCAATTTTCAAACAGGGAATGTAATCTTCTGTACTGTTTGTCTACATTCATGATTCGGGGTTCAAGGCTAAGGATGTAGCTGCAATATTGAGCTGCGCCAACCCTAAAGAAGCATTATGTTTTAGGGGGAGCGAAAATCTCCCCCTAGTAATTAAATCAACAGAACACCAGTTGTCACGGTCTCATTCTTGTTCTAGTCTTCAACAATTCCTGACGTATGGGGGAGCGAAAATCTCCCCCTAACCCATTATGTGTTAGGGGGAGCGAAAATCTCCCCCCTAGCAATTAAATCAATAGTACACCAGTTGTCACGGTCTCATTCTTCTTCATGTACCTAGTTAAATAATTATAAAAAAGGTAATTAGTTTCAAGGGGAAAAAGTTATTTTAATGTGGATTCTCACCTTCAACGGAGTGTTGATTGACATCGGCAGTCGTCTGCGGAGCATCAATCACCTCCCGGGGTGGAATGACTCGGTGGTTCGCTTCCATGTGACGCTCTAAAGCTCCCCGGTCTACGAATGTGGCTCGACAAAGCCGACATGCAGCTACTCCATCTGCAAACGCACAAAACTATTAGATTGTGAAGTATGTTTAACACCTACCTTTGTTTAGAGTACTTTCAAATTCTCAGTGCCCCCCCCCCGAGCCCCCCCCCCCCCCTAGGACCTTTCTCGGGGGGGGGGCACGGGAGGTGGGGGGGGGTTAAATTTGTTTTTTAAAGTTTGTAATGTGGGTACTCTGATGACTTGACTTGATGGAGCAAGCAATAACATAAGTTATTAAAATTAAATTATATTGATATAGTCATGTAATTTTAAATTTTAAAAACAGAGTTCTCTATTCGCGCTAAATAGTTAAAGCTGTTAAATAAAAATAATTGTATCACTCTGCGGTTATATTGCATAACGTATTCCTATATTACTAACATTTAGGTCTGATTAAAACAATAATGCAACGCAAAAAACGTACCTTGCTGCGTTGGTGTTGGTGGTGGTAGTTGTGGTCTCAAGCCGTGGAATCTGATGTGGTGTTGCACCAAATTGTTTCTACGCACATAAATACAACCACAAATGTTACAAACGTGTGTGGCGTTCATCTTTAATATGGATTATAAGTTTTAATAATCACAAACAATACAGCACAACACGAACGTTTTAAATAGTTCAAAGGTGCTTTACGCAAATCGCAAATCGCAAATGATGATAATCAGCAACTAACACAAATCGCGTAGAACGGAACAGGATCGGACTAACACGTCTTCACGCACTGAACTCTCGAACTGAACTGAAGGAGGGCTGGTGTTGTGGGGTGACTATCCCCACTAATGGATTTCGGAGAAGGTCGGGGCAAAAACTCTCAACCGCTGTCTGGGGTAAAGACCACCCTGCTCTAATGGAATTCGACGCGGGTGGTCTATAATTATGGGTTCCTAGAAGGGTCAGCCGTCTTCCCGTCGAGGTATCAAATTACAGCATCCGCATTCCCAGACAGGTCTCGACTTGTCGGTTTTTTGTGTGAACACCTGCACCCTCCAGTCGAGGTATCAAATTACAACATCCGCATTCCCAGACAGTAGACTGGACGCGTCAGTCGGTTGTGCGAACAGCTGCCTCGGTGCAGAGTACTTGAAGGGGGGTGTATCGATACACCCCCCTTTGCAGTATATGTTCAAAGCATTGCAATTATATTCTCCTCAAAATTTGCATTCACTGGTAGTTCAATTGACCGCAAGCGCTGATGGGCTAGCTCTGTTGGTTGTAGCGTTACCCTGTTCAACTATTGTATTAATCATCCAAAGTATGTCATGTGGGTACTGAGAATACTCGGCTTGACGAGGAGATTCCAAAAATGCAAAAAAAAAAGGTCAAAAGTGTGGTGCGGGCCCCTTTTTTGTAAACATCATCCAAAGTGTACGATGTGGGTACTCAAATTTCTCGGCTCGACTAGACGAATAAGAATCTGCAATCAGAATTCAAATCCGACTTATGGTAACCGATATAGCCCGCCCCCCCCCTCCCCTACATCGTCCAAATGTACATTGTGGGTATGGAAATTTCTCGGCTCGACTAGAGGAACTAGAATCTGCAATCAGAATTCAAATCCGACTTATGGTAACCGAGATAGCCCCCCCCCCTACATCGTCCAAATGTACTTTGTGGGTATGCAAATTTCTCGGCTTGACTAGACGAACAAGAATCTGCAATCAGAATTCAAATCCGACTTATAATAACCGAGATAGCCCCCCCCCTACATCGTCCAAATGTACTTTGTGGGTATGCAAATTTCTCGGCTCGACTAGACGAACAAGAATCTGCAATCAGAATTCAAATCCGACTTATGGTAACCGAGATAGCCCCCCCCCTACATCGTCCAAATGTACGTTGTGGGTATGCAAATTTCTCGGCTTGACTAGACGAACAAGAATCTGCAATCAGAATTCAAATCCGAGGTTAGGTTAGGTTAGGTTAGGTTAGGTTACGTTACGTTAGGTTAGGTTAGGTTAGGTTAGGTTAGGTTAGGTTAGGTTAGGTTAGGTTAGGTTAGGTTAGGTTAGGTTAGGTTAGGTTAGGTTAGGTTAGGTTAGGTTAGGTTAGGTTAGGTTAGGTTAATATTCGCAAAAAAAAAAAATTCGCAAAAAAAAAAAATTCGCAAAAAAAATTCGCGAGGGGGGGGGCGTCCCTCCTGTCCCTCCTGCCCTCGGAGTCTCCATTGTTCCCTACTGTCATGTAATTCTAATTTTTTGTGTATGTTGTTAGGACCCATACCGTAAGGAAGAATCCAAGTTTGCAGCTTCGAAAGACCTGTGCTACTGGCGTAGTAGCCAAAAAAACAGTAACATTTACATTTACAACTAACGTCATTAGCCATTAGTAATAACATTTATCGATTTTATGAACTGGTCCCCTGGTATCAGCACCAAGCGTAGAAAAACTATAATAATGAAAGTCGATACGTGAATTTGATGTGGAAATTTTTTTTAATATGTTTCTTGAATTGAACTATATTTAACAAAATTAATTTTTATTTTATTTTAGGAGATAGTTATACTCCTATATCTTATAGCTATAGTTACATCCATAGCTTATAGATAATTTGATTACCCTTATGAAGGTATAATGCTGACGGTGGTAATTACGGTGTTAAAGCCCAGTTAAAAGTGTTTTAAGGAGGAGGTAATCAGATTGGATAAAACATTGCAAACTTAAAAAGCCCCAAAGGGGAGTACATTACCTTAAATAACTTATAACGTCTTACTCCCTCACCTGGTCAACGGTTTTATATTGTTCCTTTTAGTCGATTTCACTTACTTGAAGAAATTTGCTGTATCGTCTAAACAATTTACCCTTGGCTTACAAAAATCAGATTTTGGTTTAAAATTTGTATTACACACAAATATAACTTTTCAGATATACACTGCTAATCAAGCAATAAAATATATTTATTTTGAACAAAACCCTGTATAACTTACTTTTATCACATGCTATAATCACTTAAATTAAATATACTATATAAGATAACAGTTTACATTCATAACATAACCCACAGACTCGTCATATAACTTCAGAGTTACAGAGTTAGGTATAAATTTTTAAAAAAGTTTTATTTTGTAAAGTTTTAAAGTTCTTTCAAAACTACTTACAAATAATTAGTAGCATGATATAACAAATTGACTAAATAAGTAAAACATATTTTTTAGATCTTTTAAACCGTTATAAACTTATGATAACCTAGTAATATAAAAATAGAGATTTTCTCTATTACAAGGGTAGTGTAATTTACATGTTTGTATACAATGTGTCGTGTTAAAAAGCTAGTAGAGGTAATGGAATATAAACATGACTATTGTTACAACTAATTATACAATAATACAGTTTTAATGAGATGTTTCATTATTAATCAGAGGCAGAATACATTTATTTGCCACTCTATAACCAAATCTGATTTTACAAATTAATTTAAAATTATTCAGACTCTTCACGTAATGTTCATTTAATATTTATCCAGATACTATACAGGTTATAAGTGATTCGTGTTATGATTTTATGCCCAGAAATAAAATAAAATATACAGTATACCAAACATAAATAGAACATTGTTAATCCTTCCAAATTATTTAAATAATACTATTTCTTACAGTATTAGGCAAATATATCTGTCTTGTCTTAATTTAAGTAACAATTTAAATATGAGGCAGATAAAGATATACTGGGTGAGGAGAGGAGGAGCAAACCCTATTAGTGTTGTTGCAATCTGATAACCGCATTTGTAAAACATTGTGTTCCTACCTTCATTTTTTGTATTTCAATTTTAAAACCCTATCTAATGTTTCAGATCTGACATCTCTTTTATGAGTGACCAGTGACTTACTTCTAAACGCTCAACTGACTTGCCTACTTAGTTTAACATTACGCTTGATGTGACTTGTAGAACGGTTCTCTCAAAAACCAAAAACTCAATTAATTAAGGACAATATTAAATAAGTTAACAGCTGTCACAAGTAATTTCATATTTAACGCTTCACTATATGAAATAAGTGGCATAGAAATAAATTTGCGAATTGGTATCTTAAAATTCAACTTTCAATGATTGATTCGGTAAATACTAAGGGGCTAAAACCATCAACTGCAAAGCCAACCAGTACGTGATTAAGAAGAAGTGTGCGCAAAATAAAACGACTTTAATGTACCGAAACATAATCTTTATCCCAGTATTATTTCCCTACAAGTATATTTCGCCATAAAATAATGTATTTCACTTCTCAATTTCTTAAGCTTTAAAAAAATCTCATTTCAATACAAAAACTCATAAGTTTGTTTTTAAAACTGTAATAGATTATAAAAAAGCTACAATGATGATATTAAATTAAATCTAGTAATTTTACCGTTTTCATTATAAAAATCTGAAACCTACTATAAAAGTATCGCAAGGCAAAGTCCCTTATTTAACAAAGAGTCACTGGCTCACCTCACACTGTTGGCAGAGGGTGGTTTTCATTTACTGCACTGCCAACATTGGATGTTTCAAGTCAGCGAGTTACTTCCTCTCAGCTGACATTGTAATGGTGCTGGGGATATTTCAAAAACCTAATATCAATACAACACAGACTATGGCACTTTCCTTTAATAAAAGGTTTGACTTTTTTTATATATCCAATTACCACTTGAGCCTACACATAAAATGTTTTTTGGCTCTGCGATGAATATAATCTAAAATTAGAAACTGTTGCTGAAATCATATCTTTAAAATGTATATTGTAAAGCCTAATCTTCTTTTTTATTAATTGGTTCAGGAATATCAGACGGTTTTGCAGACTTTTTGATGGATTGTGTAGTATTTTATTTTTACGTACGTAAAACATTTAGGCTATTTATTATCTTTAGACTTTGGAAACAAAGTTTAATGCAACTTTTGAACTCTTCCCAGTTAGCACTTTAGCCATTTTTACAGTTTTGAGGACAATTCTTTGGTTTGAGGATAACTTTAAGTAGTTATTACAGGCTTAAATTCTCTATCAAACATAATCCATAATATCATAATGCCTAGTTTACAATACTTCATTTAATGCGACATACTATTAGTTTAATTTGAGTTAATTATTTGAAGAATTGTTTTAATAATAGTACTACAGTAGTTCATTTGAGTTTACGCAGACATGAGTTGGTCTATAGCGAAAGACTACGCACAGGACGATATTTTCAATATAATAGGAATATGTAAAATAGGCTATATAAAACTAGGGAAAGCCCCTCCTGATTGTTGGTCAAAATAATCAGCTTTGGGATTCCTGAATAATGTTTTAACACTGATTACATTAAACATCCGTTTTTTGCTTTCTTTTACAGTCATACGATGTATATAATATTTTTCTCAAGTCAATATTTATTATTTATTTATTGATTTATTCTGACTATTTGTATTTCTATTGCACATTTGTTTATTATACAAATGGTAAGGTAATTACGTAATCCGTAAAGATACGTAATCTGTAAATGGATGTTGTGCTTATCCGTAATTACCTTACCATTTGTATAATAAACAAATGTGCAATAGAAATACAAATAGTCAGAATAAATCAATAAATAAATAATAAATATTGACTTGAGAAAAATATTATATACATCGTATGACTGTAAAAGAAAGCAAAAAACGGATGTTTAATGTAATCAGTGTTAAAACATTATTCAGGAATCCCAAAGCTGATTATTTTGACCAACAATCAGGAGGGGCTTTCCCTAGTTTTATATGCCTATTTTACATATTCCTATTATATTGAAAAATATCGTCCTGTTTTACTTTTACCAAATATTAACACCGAGATCATATCTTTCCTAAATAAAACTAGACTCAAATATTTAGAGAAATGTTTGCATCGTTGTTATGCTATATCGTATTGTAGAACTATTATTCTTCAAATTATGAAACAATCTGTTCTTGTGACTGTTTAGCTCAGGCGTCATATTAAATTATTCCTGATGGAGGAACTAACATCTTTTTCCTATGAACGTTGAAATAAATCCATTTGAAATAAGTACTAACACTGAATTTCACAAGTGTAATTTGACTATAATAAAACTCAGTTGGGAAACAACTCAAAATACCACTAGTTCAGGAAGCATCAAAAAATTAGATTCACAGAACAACTTTTAACGTGTCCGGAGCAACAATGGGAGCTCATTACATCTTCTCAGCACGTGACCGTTTTATGTTGCTTTTATTGCTAAACTGTGATAAAATGCTAATGCTGGTCTCTCAAAATTAAATTCCCCTTCCTCTGACATTTTCTGTTTATTATTCTTGTATAATTGTTATGCTAATACAGTAACAAAGAGTTTAAGTATTTAAAACATATATAAATATAGCCAAAGCAAATTGAAATATATTTTACATCTTGCGTATAATTATTATCCGCTGTATATTTAATAAACTTATCGAAATGGTTATACAGTTTTTTCCATTTAGTAACATTTAAATACATTCAAATCAGTGAATTGTTTCCAGTAAAACAGTATCATTAAATTATTGGTTTGCAGTACTTAAATTATCCATACAAATTAAACCTGTAACGATTACTGATGATAAAATAATAAGTCAGGTATCCGAGATGAAACCTAGCATTTTGTAGTTGTATTGTAACCTTTGTATGAAACTTGCACAGTTTTTCTTGACAATCAAGTCAACACTTTATTTCAAAAACTACCAGGAAGAAAGATCTCCAACACATAAAGAGAATAAATCTTTACCTAAATATTCCTGAGGGAGGGTATGTATTATTGAAGTAAATTAACTATTACAGTATCTCCTCTGGTATTCTATTAACAAGGGGCGGCGAGTTAACTTTAATTGGATCGTGGTTGCCGTTGTCATCCTCGTACACTTAAACTAAATCCCCGGGGGTAGATGAAAGATTCTGTTTTAGGAATTATTCTGTATTTGAAAGGAGACTTGAGCAGAACTATCCACATTTTAAAACTCATAAATCCATGCTTTAAAGTTTATGATTTAGTATATTTAGTGTTATTATAGGTTTTTAAAACAATATTAAAATCAATATCAACCATTTATGGTATATCACAAAACAGGGATAGTGGGTAGTATTATTTGCAGCTTTTAAAACTTGAATTATTCTGCCTGCAGATAATTCGAAGGGAAGACTGTTATTAAACTAATTATCAACATTCCGTGGTCGGACAGCCTCGGCCGTTGGTGAGATGTTCTTCTCTGTTTCACTTTAATGCAGTAGAATACAGCACGGTGTGGATGGAGCAGGATCAGGATTGCTCATTTGAAAACGGTCATATACAACATATTTTAAAAGGGCTTAGTTTAAAAAACAGTTTGACATATAAGATACGTTGTTGTGCTATATCGTTATCTGAATGTGATAACAATCACAGTTTGCTGGTTTTATAGTGTCATTAGACTATATATTTTCATACTAAATAATACTTGTTTCATTTCTACTTATGTTTTTTTTTTTTTTTATTTCATCACCTGTTTAAGATTAAATGAATATAATTCAGTGGGTTAAAATATACGTGAAATAATAATTCAGCACATCTAGGCATCGAACACTGGCACAGTAAAAGATTGGATGACTTATAAACAGTTCAAGAATGTTCTTGAATAATTTTGATGAAAGTTTTAACTTCTGACAAAGTCAAAAGCGGGGTAAAAGATTGACGTTCAATTTTACAAGAATCGTTGGTTATTTACTTTTTGCGCGTATCAATACTTACAATAATAACAGAAATCTATTAAATGTGTAGTAAAAAATGTAAACAATACTGTACCAGGTTTCATTTGCGTGTTTACTTTCTAAAACTATGATTTAGTATTTGCATATGTTATTAACAGAAAGCCTGCACATTGTGACAAAATGTTTTACAAACAATTTCCGAGGCACAATATTGTTTAACAATACAAACAAACAAGCCAAGAAGTAACGGTCGTGCCGCGTATTTTTCAATTCGTTGCGTTTCCACTCCACTGCTGGCTGTCAATGCCAACGACGTACGGCTTAGTCTGCTGTGAAACTGTTAATATCTTGCTCGGTTCCAGTTGAAACAAGTTTAATATGTTCTTCAAGTAGAATACTATTTCAAATGTACAATGCCTTACTATTAGTTCTATAAAATCCAACTGTTGCATACATAACAGGGCTTGGAGATGTTCTTGGGTCAGCCGAACTTGTACAGTATTTATACAGATATTAAGTACTGAGCCAAAACCAATCCACGATTTGTCTAATATGCAATGTGTTTTATTTACTGCCCAACCATCTCCGTCTGTTCATTCTACACAAATTCACTTTGTGATTCCAAAATACTAGGTTCAGAGATATGCTTTATCATTTTATCGTCAGTAATCGTTACAGGTTTAGTTTATTAATTTATTGATAATTTAACAACTATAAACCCCTTAATGATTACCTTCAATCGACCTACAGTCAACATAAATGTAACAACCAAATGATATGCTACACCCAATCATAGGGCAGTTAATCCCATTCACTGGTTGATTAGATAATACACAGTCAACGTAGTTGACTATACGATAATATCCCTTCCCGATTTAAATTTTTTATGATTTTATCTTTACTTAGTTTTGATTTTTTCCAAATTATTCTAGAAATCGAACCAAAATAAACTAAATTGTTACGAATTTAAAAAAACATTCAATGTAATACCCTCTTGACAGCTGAAATGAAATCTAGGAACTAAAGAAATAACAGTTTAAAACGAAAATTGAAAACATGTATGTACATAACTACATAAACGTTTATGTGTATAATTAAAAAACAAGAGGGTGTTTTAGCGAATTTCCCCTATAAGGAAGAAGCTATTACCGTAGTCGGCATGGTAAGACCTAGGCCCGGGACCTTGATAACTTTTCGTTTTGAGGTCCCCAGACCCCAAAAACACCATTCGTTTGAAACTGTATATATATATATATATGTGTGTGTGTGTGTGTGTGTGTGTGTCCGTGAGCACGATAACTCTAGTAAAAATTATCCGATTTTGATGAAATTTGGTATAAACGTGTAAAGCAACATTTATGACTTTAGTTCGAAAACCAGCCAGATCGCTCTATCCAAAGGGGTATTTTGGGGGGGTTTTGTACCCAAAAAATGGGTTTTTTGAATTTTTTACATATAATTTTGGAAATACTCAAATTTTAGTTTTTCCCATTGGATTCAGCTTCAAAAAAAAACACACAATTTGGTGTTTTGATCATTTCTCTACGTCAATTGGTTACCGAGATATTGAAAGTGCTAAACACAGTACGTTGTCTAATGTTATTCTTATGGAGGAAAATACAAATTTTATATCCCGCTTATTTATGAACATATACTGACGAAACTTGGTATACGGCTTCATCTGGTTGTGAACCATTGATATTTCCTCAAAAAAATTTTTTTTGCCAAAGGCCCCAGCCCCATGTTTTTTTAACCTGCGCACTCAGCCCCATGTTATTCTTATGGAGAATAAGTAACGTTTTATCTCCCTTAATTATGAAAATAAATTAATGAAATTTGGTATGTGACTTCACCTAGTTGAGTCATATTGATATTAGCATAAAACCCCATTTTTCGTGTTCCTTGCTTCAGCAAACCTGCATACTCTGCCGCCATGTTATTCTGGAGAATAATTAAAACGTCATAAATTGTTTATTTAGGAATGTATATTGATGAAACTTGGTATGTAGCTTTATGTGGTATTAAGATAAATATATATGCATTGGAAATTCGCTAAGTACGCAGGTTTGCTGCTACGGGGGTATTTCATATCTCAATAGTTTAAATCGTTTCAGAAATAATTATAATGAAGCCTTATTTTAAGAAAAACATCTTTCAGTTATTTAATATAAAAGTTACGCTTTCGGGTTTTTATTATAGATTTCCTTTGAGAACCCTTAATATAAAACCTAATTGTCCGTTTCCCTCTGACTCTATCACAATGTTTGATACCTGCAACAGAATAACAAACCAAGACCCACTACTTGACCGAAAGCTTATAACCAATCAACAAGCTTGATTGCCCTCCACAACCAACCCATTGTATCATAACCAAGGTACTATAAGGTATCATAACGGGGCTTGATGGTGGCATTATAGAATTACTGTTGTTACTCTAGCCTACCATAAACAAAGTAGGTAATTAGCTTAAAAATATATACTGTTTATTATGTATCTACTTTAAATCGTTCTTCTAGTTTAACTTTTTTTTGGAATTTCTTTGAATAGTATCAAGAAAAAGAGGGAAAAGGACAATTAAATAAGTTTTGACTATAATTAAAGTTCAGTTAAGGTCATTAAATACACTAGGACAAATGTATATTATTTACACGGATTAATAAGTACGAACTTGTTTAGAGACTCACCTAGAATGATAGTCAAATCCTACATCAATAAAATTGTCTGCCCAAAGCGCTACCTTCCATCATAATCCCGTTTTATATACCGTAAATAAGAAAACTACAACTTTACTACTATTACCCATTACACATTCTAATTATTTCCTTTGAGTTAAGATGAAATATTGTCAAGAGCCAATCTGTGGTAGCTCATACAAGAGTTATAATTGTTGATGAGGTTGTTAACCACATTGGGATCGGTAATACGAACTTCATTTCCCTAAAACTAAAGAATCTCCTTGGTAAATAAACAGCCTTTACTATACATGTGTTCTGATACACAGGCATAGTACCTTTAAACTTAACTTGGACTTGAGGTAAATGTTTAAATATTTAAAAGCTAAAAACATAAAAGTATGTTCATGGTCACATCTGATAGGATATTTATAATACAAAGTAAACGATTTGTCAAGGACACAGAAGGAGGGGTTGCATCACTTAACCTCCTCCAAAACTCAAACAGCCCATGAATATTCCATCAAACTGAGTTATGACTTAATAAAATAAATGATAGAAACTTTTCTTTCAAATATACAATGCTTGGTTTGCATTCACTCGTTCCGTTTCATTTTTACCATTACACGTATCTTTAATCATTTGTTATCATTCAGTGCTATCTTAAGTATGTTTATTGGTTTAAATACCGTATTTAAACAAATTTCAATTATTGATTGTTGTATTTTAATTTTTAATCATTCAGTATATATGTAGAATGTGCTATTAAGATTTTCAAACATATACTTTTTCTCACTAAATTATATGAAGATTGAGAAGGAAACGTTTTTAATACACAGCTTTCTGCTTTATATTTTTATAGAAATTGTTTTGCTGATAAAAGCAAATTCACAGTATTAGATTGGAATATAAGAAAGTATATGTACTATTTCAATTATGAATTACACAAAAAAGCACCACAATGTGTCACTATGTATCGGGGTCTGGAATCATTAGATGCAATCTTCTATTATTTAACATTAACTCACCATGACTGGTGATAAATATTAAACAAAGAATGTATATCTTGTTTGATATAAGGGACCATACACATATTACGTAACTATTTTTTCGTCATTCAAACCCCCCTCCCCCATTTTCTTACGTAACTCAATTGTAAACTTTAAACAGCTTAAACCTTTAAAACATCGTTTTATTAACAAGACTGTTACTGATAATATAAACATCAAAATACAGTAAACTATCTCAGCTAAACCGTAACAAATTTAATTTATAACTAATACAAATACAAAATAACTTAAAAAACTAAAGATGTGGGTAGCACTTCGCAATACTGTATCAAGTCATGATTTACACTCTAAAACAACACAAAACGTGGGTGTAAAGTAATACAGAACGTACTCAAAACACGTTATGTATTTATTTTTAGTTTTACTGTTATTAAATTAGTATAACGGAAATATTTGTTTATATAACTGTAGCGTATCCTTGATTTAGATATAAATTTTTATTATTTCTTAATTTTTAAATATCTATAACAGTATAAATATATACGGGAGTGCGCCAGCTATTAGGGGTAGTGTGTGTGAGTTACGTAAAGTTGATCCAACCCCCCCTCCCCTCAAAACGCAGCATAACGCTTCGCCATACCCCCTCCCCCCCTTAAGTGTGTTACGTAATTTGTGTATGGCCCCTAAGTACTTATTGTCAACAAAATTATTGAATTTCTGTTTGTATTTGTATTTTCAAGCATCCACCTATAAGCTAGTGTAATTGGCCATTTACTGAATATTGCTGTGACTGTATAGAAATGATCACAACTACTTTAATTACAACTTATCAATAAGTCCCAAGTGAAATAAAATACTTTAGCCTAGTTTGTAACCAATTAGTGCAACTTGCCATGAAACAGGTACCAACTAGTAACAAGCTTCGAGAAGGGTTGATTGTGTATAAATGTTTGATGGTGTTATCTACAGTTTGGCCATAAGTTAGACATTGTATGGGGTGGTGGTAAATTTGTTGCTTCATACAACCCTTTAGAAGATAGTATGATGCTTTGTTTTCCTATTGTTTTGATATTTCCCAAGGTCATATTTAACCTGCAATAGTATGATGAAGGTTATAGCAATAGCATCTGTTTGTTATATCCTATATACCACTTCACCTTGCTAAACTTTTTGTTTCATACAACTTAAAAATATCCCACAAGTCAAGTTTTATATATTCTCATTTAAGGTATTCTGGGAAAAAATCCTAAAGGAAACATGGGCGAAATCTGTTGTCACTTGAGTGTAAACATTAATAACTTTCCCGGAAAAATGACTTCCTTGTAAACATTGATACAGCAAGCCTTTTTCCCTTTCCAGTCTTGTCAAACGTATTTTAATATTGTTCTATCGAAGGAATAGTATATTTATTTATATGAATGGTGTGTCCCATAACAACTTGACCAAACGTCAGTAGGTGTTGTTCAGCTTGAAAAATACAACTGATGAAGGCATCAAGTCTTCAGTGTTTGTTGGGCACGTGAGTGTCCTAGTTGCTTCTAATCCGGTCTCTCTTGACTTCTCAGTTGATTTTATTTGTCTCTGCACTTTTTACAAAATCCTTGTATTAAGCAATCAAATAAATACTAATTTACAACTGCACATTCGCATTACAATAGTGACGAATTACTCCTGCTGCTATTACATTACATTTATAAAAGTTCAACAGTCAATTGTTATAAATGTGGGTCTATTTTATTTTTTCCTCCAATATATATGTGTGGCAATTCTTTTGTATTAAATTATTGATCTTCCTTGATCTGTAATGGATTTGAGATGTTTAACTGCTTCTTTAGCTTTATCTCCCGGGGGTCGGTAGACAACAAAAACATAGAATGTCTGTGTCTGTCTGTTTTTTTTTTGCGTGCTAACCTTAAACAATTCAGCTTTAAATACAAGTTCATGACAGTGTGAAATTATAGATCAATTCCTTAAACATAAAGGTTTTGCATTTCTTTAATACAAATGACTATTACTACTAGACCTAAGCACTTCCTGCTGAGCTCTATTACATTAATCAGTTGGAAACTATTTTTATCGGTGGAAATTGTTCTGAATATTCATTTATATGACAAGCATCATTAAATTTTTGAAATCTAAAAAATGGCTGTCTATAACTTTTTTATATGCCTGTCATGTGCTGGTGTGTGCATAGAGACACATGCTTGAGTTTAACAGTTCCCATACAAAGGACACATATATATCCATCGAAGTTTGTATCTGTTGCAGGTTAAAAGACAAATACATCCGTAGATTAATTCTCTGCAATCAGGACTATTAAGTTGTGTTTTATACCTTCCCACCATAGTAAATAAAAGTGATTTTTATCATATGCCAGTTATTAAAAAATATCTAAAAGTAAAATTCTGTCTTTTTATGATGCCCCTTTGGTGTCAGGGATTTTTTCTGCGGTAAGTTGGCAACAGAAGTAGACGCCAAGTGGCGGCCTTTAGTCTTGCCACTTCTGTAGGCTTGTAATGCAAGTTATTTGCTAATGAAGTACTATCAAAACAAATCAACAAATATATTTTAATCAAATAGTTTTTGGATGAGAATGAATATATCTGCCTGAATAACATTTTCATAGGTAATAGACTGACCAGATGCTTTGGTTTTGGTAGCTTAATTATGCAGTGTGTTTTTTGGTAAATTTTTAAGAGAGCTCTGTCCCTCCACTCCTATTAGCTATAGCAGAAAATTGAAGAATAACAAAATTAGTTTCACTTTGTATAATTATTAGGTAGGTAGGTACTGCTAACCTGAAGTTCTTGAAGTTTTGTTCTGGACAAGAGCCGGTTTTGTGATTTGTGCCGGTTTTTAAGTCTCCTTTGATATTTAATTATAAATTTGAGCAACATAAATGGGAGTTTCATGAATTGTAGAATTGATTATTTTTTATAAAATACATATTCCATGAGAGAAAGTTTGCCCAAGTTTTTCTTTCCAAGTTTCTTTACCTTCTTTCTCTCTCTGGTCCTTGAGGAAAACAAAATGTTAATGAAAAATATGTTTATTTTCTTTTGTTTTAGCTTATCAATTAGTTAACCAGTATAACTGTAAAATACCCCCGTCGCAGCAAACCTGCGTACTCAGCGAATTTCCAATGTATAATATATGTCTTAATACCACATAAAGCCGCAAACCAAGTTTCATAAAAATATTTTCACATATAAGCGATTTTAATTATTCTCCATAAGAATAACATTGGTAATGAGTACGTAGGTTTGCTGAAACAAGGAACACAAACAATTGGTTTTTATGCAAATATAAATAGAATTTAACTAGGCGAAGCCACATACTAAGTTTTATCAATATTCAATCATAAATAAGCGCTATATAACATTCTAGTTATTCTCCATAAGAATAACATGGGGGTTGAGAAAGCAGGTTTGCTGCAACAAGGAACAGAAAAATGGGGTTTTATATAATTATAAATATAACTCAACCAAGTGAAGCTACATACCAAGTTTTATTAATTTATGTTCTTAATTAAGGGAGTCATTACATTTTACTTATTCTCCATAAGAATAACATGGGGGCTGAGTACGCAGGTTTGCTGCTACGGGAATAATCAACAAAAAAATCAATTTTTTGTGCAAATACCAATATACCAGTACTACGTGAAGCCACATACCAAGTTTCATCAACATACATTCATAAATAATCGAGATATCAAATTTTATTTATTCTCCATAAGGATAACATTGGACAACGTACTGTGTTTAGCACTTTGAATATCTCTGCAATGGTTAGGTGTAGAATCACAATTTAAACACCAAAATGATTGTTTTGTGGAACTGAACAGATTGGTAAAAGCAAATGTGAAGTTTACATTAAAATAAACTGAGGAAAAGCCAAAAACCTTTTTCCCATAAGATTAACATGGGAGATTTTATGAGCAGGTTTTTTTGGATTTTCTTCGCAACCACTTAACCTAGGTTAATAATTCAAAATACTAAATTATTTGTTTTTTTAAGCTCTATAACATGGTCAAAACCAAAATTAAGTTTTTTAAAAATTTTAGGGTGAAAAATGCAAAAAACTGATTTTTGGAAAATTTAAAACCCCCATAAACCCCCCTTCCCATAGTCCGATTTTTCTGGTTTTCGAACTTAAAGTCATGAATGTCATTTTACACATTTGAGCCAAATTTCATCAAAATCGGACGTTTTTTACTCAAGTTATCGTGTTAACGGACACATATATAGATATATATATATATAGACATATATATAGATATATATATACATATATATAAATTTGAATGAATAGTGTTTTTGGCATCTGGGGACCTCAAAACAAAAAGTTATCATGGTCTCGGGCTTAAGTCTTACCATGAGACCTACGGTAATAGCTTCTTGCCTATAGGGGAAATTCGCTAAAAACAATTGTAGTTTGTTTGAATGTTTTTCAACTTATGATGATTTGATGTCAGATTTTACTTAGTGGAATTTCATGCTTACAATTACCTACAAAGTTCCAGAAACTATGGGTTACTAGTAGGGTGGAATGGAACACACAAGTATCATAAAATGTCAGTTTATTTATTTCATACAAAACTAGAGCGTAAAAGTCACGCATTACAGACACATACAAGGTAGGTTTTGGTGGGAAATGTAACACAAGAGCTTCCAGATGCAGGCAACTAACATAGTTGGGTTAAGGCGTAGACAAAGACCAAGCGGGTAATAGTTGGCATTCACCATGGCACAAAAGAGATGGCTTTATATGTAAGTAATTTAAATTTTTTTAAACATTTCTAAATTATTCATAACAAAATGGTTTACAACAGGAACCTCTAATAGCCATAGTGTAGATAATTTATACAGGCATGGCACATAGAACGGCAGCATACATAAAAATAACAGTTTTCAAACCCCAAAAAATATTGATGTTCATACTGAGAATTTTATTTTAATTTTCATACTAACGAATATATTTTTTAATAATAACTAAGTCCAAATTCAGTTATTGCTTTTTTATAATCTAAATTTATTGCAAGTTCACAAAAATAGGTTGTACATAAATACATTAACTATCTATCTTTCCATACTGTGTTCAGTTCTCTGATAACCATGGTATAATATTTCTTTGCACACATTAATATTAAAACAAGATTATTTTTGCATTACTGAAAACTTATTAACAAATCAATTTATTTTATTTTAAACCAATACTTGTCTGGTATTTTTCATCACAATGTTTGAGTATTATAGGGATATCATGACTAATTAACCTAAAATAATATCGATAATTCTTTCCTCCAATATGACAAGAAGCACCAAATTTTAACACTATAGCACACACACGGGTACAAAAATAGCCTCATTTAACAAAAAAATAATATTTTATAAAAGATATAATAAATAAGTAGGCCAAAAGTATGCACTAATAAACAATAACAATTAAAATTTACTACTCATTTATTTTAATAAACTGTTAAAAAATAACTCAAAAAAATAAATGCATAGTATAATAACAATTACTAACTTAAGTGCCAAGTTTTTCAATAAAATAAATTGTAAGTAATGTAACAAAATAATATTCATTATAGAAATATATTTAAGATAATATTTTCTTACTTTAGGTACAGTCAATAGAGGAATAGCAACAATACGAGAAAATACCTATAGTAGTTCAAGCTAAGGCCCCATAGAGTACAAAACTTGGATGTGTGACAAACTTCAACTAGACAAGGGATGGTTCTCAGTGCACTCTGATTAAAAATACAGGATATTGTCATAGGATTATTTTTAAACAGTGATAGAAAACTTCAAATATAAAATAATACCAATTGTTTCAATTATTACAACAATTACTTCAATTTCAAAATTTCTTATCAGCAGAAAACCAAACAGGACGAAAGTAACTGTAATAGCCCAATCTGAAGTATACACTTCAAACATTTATTTTCTTTACTTAAAACAGCTTTACATTGAAATAAAGTGAAATACAGCGTATTCCTGTAATTTTTGTTTGCACCACGTTCAACAACTTAGTGCTCAGATAAAATACTTAGGCTCTTGGAAACTTATATATTTCCTCAATGAAACTGTAATTTAAATTGTCAAACATGACACTTTAGACATAACTATATGTGGTACAGTACTTAGGGGAACTTGCAAGGACCGATAACATTTCGATAGTTGGACACTTGATGCTCTTACACTGGCTGTGACAACGTGACAGTTAGCCATTGGTAGATGTACCAGCTAGTTACTCGGGCCGATTTGTGTTGAAATGTGTTACAAAAATCGCCCGATACTGTGTACAGTAAGATGTGACAAACTATTCCTTAAAACTGACTTATTTTCTTATAAAAGCAGTGTTTTGATGCATGATTATACACTTCCTATACTTCAACACTTCCACATCCACAAAGTGTCAAACTATAGGTATAATGTATATGCTTACTCTTCGCAAAAGGGTTGAACAAATAACTCTAGTAAATCTTCCGGAAAACGGTGATATGATCCAATGAAGATAATATGAATCAAAAATTGTTATTTAAGAGTAGTTGCTGTTAGGTTTAGTAGCCTGTGATTAATGGTCTGCCCCCCATACACTCATATCCTCATCCTCGTAGAGCTAATTATTTAATTTATTTAAGATAAATATATTGATGCTACAAGAATGTATTTCAGCAATAAACTCGTCCGAGATTCATTACGAAAATTCCTTCAACGTTTGAGAAGTTGATATAAACTGAAAACCACTTTTATAACAAATTATTAAAAATGACAGTATAAGCCAGTGTTTATAATAAGTGATTTTTACTGAATTACAATAATTTAGCAGTCAAAATATTATTTCTAAATAGTAATACACAATTAACAACAATTAAAGTAACCACAACTGAGCTAAACTGTTTTAATCAGAGTGCATAGACTATTAACAAATTAAATAAATGTCACAAAGTTATTGCAAGTCTGGGAAACCAAACAAGAAAGCTTGCCACACTAAGAGATACTGATTTTGAAAATGCAATTCCTATATATGTTTCCACAACATTTATATTTCGGACACAGCGCTTTAATTGATGTAACAAAGCCTACAAAACTGATAACATCGTATAAAATCACTGCTCAGAAAATTTCCCAAATGGATGAACATTCGGGGGGAGGATGGAGGGTGGCAGGAAGGGAAGGGGAGGGGAGGATGGAGGGGGAGGGGGAGGGGTGTATGAAGGGTGGCAGGGAGGCAAGGGAGGGATACAAAGAGTTTGTTAATATTCCTGATGGAGCGACGGTCAGGATTCTTTGGAAAAATATGAGATCAAATATCATCCGACCTCAAAGGATCAATGCCATCAGATAAAACATGTTTTATGTAACAGAATGAGAAAATCCCTCCCTCTCGGCTACTGATACATCTTTATCTGATCTTTTAAATACATTTACTCGAAAATATTCACTCTCATTACAGCAAATAGTTAATTGAATAAATGGTAAAATTGTACAAGTAAATATTATTAAAATTAACAAAAATTAACCAATAAATTTAAATGATAACTAAAAGCAACTTATACAAATAAATCAACATACAAAATTAACTGCGGCTTACATTTACAAAATATATGGCAAGAGACTATAAACTATGAATAAGCATAGCTTAAACATTACAGCTTACATTGAAACATAAATTATATTTTGGCGAAATCTAAACCCATAGAACCGAGTCAAGTCATACAAAAGTACCGAGTCATACAAAAGTAATTATGATTTAGGCCCACTGTTGATCAAAGTTTAGTTCACAAATAAAGTAATTAATTGTTCTAATGCATTGATGTATTTAGGTCTTCATGTCAACAGTGTTTCAGTTTGCTTTACATAGGCCTAAGTTATATGAAAATATAAAATCTCTTTTGGTGAAATACTGATTGAAAAACAGAAAGTATTTTCTCGAAATCTGACAGCTAGAAAGTTTTCAGATAGGGCATTGGAAGAAAATATTTATTAGGTTTCATTCATTAATAAATATTAAACAAAATAGTATAAAATCTTTAGATTGATTTGTTCAAACTCAAACGGTTACTGAAGGCTTCAGAAACGTTAAGTACAAAATTCTCATAACTCTTCCAAACAAGTGTGTTATAATCTAATCCGACCAGAGACTTTTGCCCTTTCGCCTTTATGACCTCTTCATCCGTGACTACGAGGGTCATTCGTCCCAAAGACAGAGCTGCTTCTGTCGGACGTAGTAGAGGAACAGGCTGCACTTACGGCAAGTGCGAATGCCACACCTGTAGTTGGTGGCTCTCGCGTTGGCACCCTTGCAGTACTTGAGGCCGCAGGGGTACCAACCTACACACAACTCCAGGTGACACGTGCAGGGCTGCCATGGCGCATGAGTCTCTAAACACCGTGATGGCGGCGGCACAAGCCCATTGTACTCTCGCACTGCTGCCAGCAGAGACGCTTTTGATGAACCTAGAAACAGAGGTGATGATTGGCTTTCTGTTCAAAATATTTATCTTATTTTCTTAGCGAATTTCCCCTATAGAGAAGCAGCTTTTCCCGTAATTGGCAAGGTAAGACCTAGGCCTAGGACCATGATGGATCCATGAACGATGTGGATGAACCTAGTAGATGGCTTTTTCACTGAGTCAGTGATATGTACTAACTTTGCAGATGACCCCCTCCCCCCTTTGTCACGCTCAGTCACGCTGCTCATACCTCCCCCTCCCCCGTCACATCACACTAATTAATTACTAAGTATTTGATTGTTGTTACGGTATTTTATCACTCTGTAACTGACGATTTCACAGGTTTTAACTACATTAATTGTGATGCGTCACACAGCCCTTAATCCCCCCCCCTGTGTCACCGTCTGTCACGATGCGCCGCACCCCCGGGGAGGCGTGACGTATATGCACGGCCCCGTATATGTACGACTTTAAGGAAAAGGTAATCACTAGTGATTACAGGATTTACGATGGATGAGGTATGTAACCTATTACGTCAAGTTGATTTTCAATCCAGGAGGCAAATTATGAACATCTACGAACCTGGCAGCTGGCTCCACAGGTCAATGTCGGCCCGCCTGGTGTAGGTGGCGTCGCTGGCCTCGGCACACAACACTGGCACGTGTTTGGAGATGACGCCAGCTCGTGCCACATCCACGAACAACTCCATCGTCAAGTTCTCCCGCCCCCGGTCCTCTTCTGGTGTCCGTACTGTACCGGGGTTTTTCTACATAAAAAGATCTTTTATTGAAAAAAGTTGTGGGTAAATGACTATAAGATGGTATATATTAATAGCCAATCATGTAAAATGTTTCAAAAATAGTATTGAGAATTTGTAATTGGGCGAAATGGCTGTCCAATTTTAAGTGTTTTTACTTTGATTAACAATACCTACTTTGATCTGACAGATTACTTTGATTAACAATACCTACTTTGATTTGACAGATTTACAATACCACAAACAGACAATGAGAGTAAAACTTACCAGTTCTTTAAACACTGTTAAAACCAAGGGCATTTTTGGTGCATTTGCTACAAGAGAAATATTTGGTCTTAAGGTATTAAGCCACAAAACCAGAAGTTTTCAAGTTCATTTCCATAGAGAAATTAATTTCAAGCCAAGGTCGAGAGAATGACAGACAATTTGTTTTTCAATGTAATCTAACATGTATAAAACCTCGTCCCCTTAGAGATATCGTACTCTTGGTAATCTAACAAATATAGGCTTTGACAATTGTCAGATTACAAAATGTTATAGATTACTAAGGGTGTCATTTAAACAATATCAAGTGCAGTGGTCGGCTACTAAGTGAGGGAACTAACACAGCATAAACAAGATGGAAAAAATGTAATAATCATTTATTTTCAATAACTTAACTCAAAACACAGTATAAAATCCATGTATGTAATAATTTAACAGTACAAAACGTAATACAATTCTGAACGTAATTTAAATATAAAAAAAATGATCTCATTTGTGGGTTTATCGTGAGTACATATCAAATCAAAACAGTAGTGTCATAACAGTACACTATACATAAAATAACCACAATGCAATATTTCAAGGTGCTTTATTGGAGGAAAAGTATATTGCTACAACAGTGATCTTTCACATCAACAAAATCAGTTACCAACTGGTCAACCCGTCTCTGTCCTACTCATAGACGCCACTCTCTCTCACACTCAGAAGAGCAACAGTGCCGCCATAGATTAAGCATACTCCTAGGGGTATGCTGTACTCCTAAGAGGTATGCTTAATCTATGGTGCCGCCTTTTCAGATGATCAAACTTGTTGGTTTTAGCGAATGTGGACCTATCAAGATTCGACTCTAAACTTGATGACTGTAGTTACACTGACATATGTCTGTAGGCCTACCTGTCTCAGCTTGGCCATGGCGTCTGGTGAGATGAACTCTGTCCTGTCGATGTGGTTTACAAAGCACATGACCTGGTACTGACTCTGACCCCTCTCTTCTTCCCCCAGAATCAGAGCTTTTAGGATCTGCACCTCCTATAATACAAGATCAAACTGAGGTTCAACCATAATTTGTAATAAATTATTTACTGGGTTAGAGAACTCTCCGGGAGGAAGGTCATGTCTGATAGTAATAAGCTTAAGAGAGATCATCTGGGTTAGGGGTTGAATCATCCTGGAACTGCCCAGCTTGGGGCCAAGGTAAATTAAGGAGTTATTCTTTATCTTTTGGAGTGATTCATGCCCTGTAATACTTTTATCATCCCTGCAGGTCGTTCCTTCCCAGCAGAAACTATCCAACCAAAACAATTAATTTAATTGATAAAACAGCAGTTAAAATTAATTTGAATAGTGCAGTACAATGGGATCTTCCGATTTGAAAAAAATCATATCATCACTAACCAAAGAGTTATATTACATTTTACACTTAGCCAACAGGCCATGTAGCGATACATAAAAAGAGGATGAATGAATTAGCTCTTTATAAAAAAAGGGAAAGAATACTCTCTAAATGGACCTTATTTTCTCCATGATTTGAATCGTAAGCTGCAAGTCACCATAACATATAATTTATTCAATTTATTAGATATCGTTTTAGGCAATCATTACATCACATTAGGCTACATTCAAATTCTAAATTACATGTAAAAAACCAATAAATTATTTTCTTGTAAATGGAAACTCAGCTTACTGATTTAATTTATTTATAGTAAAATAATACATAAATACAACAACAATTAAACACTATAAACCACTAAACTTTTATTCAATAACTAATCAGACAATGTCACACAGGTACAGTTAAATCATGAAACAAAATCTGATATTTATGATAAAAGGTTTTGAAACAATTAGGGCAATGAAGGGTTTCATGTTATGATCGATATCTGTGCGAGGGCGGCAGAGGCCCAACTACATCATCACGTGAGGGAACAAATTGTTAATCAGCAGTCATGCGACTGTTGAGCCGTTCTTGTAACAACCTCCTCCTGTCTATAGAGATCATGTAAGTTTCTGTTGTAAGCTGTGTTTAAAGTTTTGAATATAATGAAGTTAATTTTCTATAGCTTCAGCCTGCACAGTAATATTAATACCTTTACAGTAGGACTTGTGAAGTTTAAAGTAAAGACATTCGTGGTACATCGACAAACAAAGAGATTACCTATGTCCTTTTGAATATTGTAAACAAATACTAAGTACCTTTACTAAGTATTTGTTGTAAAGGTCCTTTGACCTTTATAGAAAGCCCATTAAAAATATTTCAATATTTTCAAAAGTTTTATAAGCAAATAGGAAACTCCACAGAGGAACCATAACACCAAACTTTCCCCTAAAATGTGATAAACCAAAAATTGTAACTGCAAAGTTGCATGTTTTGCCACTATTACCGCGGTGTAGGGTTACACTAATTGCCATGGCTTATCTGTCCAATTTGTAACAATACCACGCATCCATTCCCACCTCCCGGTGCCGTTCAATCCAAAGTCTCGTTTGTAAGAGTGATTGCTCTCATTTTAACGTAACCGTCCATCGTAAAAACAAAGTGTCACATGTTCCCGCACACTTCATTTGTCCAGAATTGACCATTTCCTGGTTTGGTGAATGGACTTTTGCAATTTAGCTTCCTCATAAAAAACAAACAACTGAAACTGCCAGTGTTTAATTGTTATATTGCATTTAAATTGTTTTTATTATAAAAAATAAATTCGCTTTGTAGCTTTTTTTAATTGCTTATGCTTAAAGCAGCTGTTATCCATTTGTGTTATTTACTTTATCCTTTGCTCACGACAGTTGTACTTTATTTTAGTCAGGTGATCATTAATAAATCAAGAGGGCAAGGGGAGCAGTCACTGGAAATCGTGTTAGTAAATCAAGAGGGGATGGAGAACAGTTCTACCACTGGAAATGGCATTAATAAATCAAGGGGGAATGGAACAGTTCTAACTAGCAACCTGAGAATCGCAAACAAATAGTCTTGTGACAGTACATTATAAATACTGAAGAAAAACTTACATGTCTAAAGTCAACGAGCTGAGTGACCAAAGTGCCATCAGACCGTTGAAACTCCAGCATGACTGTGTCATCACTGATGTTTGCAGATATCGTTTCCTGAAGGACATCTCCTCCCTGAAACAATACGGATATTTTAATGCCTTCAGTAAATTACTTTTATTTTAAAAAACTATAGTCGAAAATAGACACATACCAAAAAGACTGTGGTTCCTTTATTTTATTTTACAATCAGTTTCAACAAGAAAATTACATATATCCTTACTTTAGTTTCAAGAATATAGACACATTTGACCAGTAAAATAAGCTTAAGTAGCCTAATTTACAACAACAACAAAATTACAAAGATTGAAATCCTTACTAAACTTTTTATTTCTACAACTCATTTTTTAATTTCTTGAGTAGCTTACGTGTTGTTACAACTAACAAGATAATATCAATCTACTCATTTTGACCCTTAAAAACAATTTGTGTGTACACACATTACTATATGGAAGGTAACAACAAACAATATATTTTATTTTATTATGATACCTCTTTGGTGTTATAAAAAAACCGTTAGGAGTCAACTACATAGACATATAATGTTAAACTGTAAATATCATGGTTTTAATGTCTGACTAGTTCCATATTCCATTAGCTGATTGCTTGAACACACATTTTACAAATCAAGAACTAAAATATGCTTAAATCTGTTACAAATTATATTGTACAAGTTATGAATTTCATACATTTCTATTGTAATTCTTGTTTACCAACGGAATTGTTATTTTAATCAATATAATAATATTTAAGTAAGTGAGTAAGATTGTTACAACAGTGTTTCTACAACTCATTATTGAATTTTCAGCAAAACTAAGTCATTTTACAAATTACTTAATTCATGTAGACTATATAACTTTCTTTGATTCCGCAGACTTCCTATTGAAAGCCAATTTGTACCCAACAACAAAATTTTGTGACAAGAAGATCAAAATCAGAACGGCTCTACTGTTGAACTGAAAACGAACTACAAGGTACCTAACGTTTTTAATTAACTGACCAATTCTGTAGGCTTCACGATGAGAAACAAGGGACAAACTATAGCAGACAAAATATATATATATATAGCCTATTACGAAAAAGTAATCAAGTCAATAGCTCAATTTGTTACGATGAAACTTCCTTGGCACATATATCCTAATGGACAATGTGAATCGCTGGTGGCAAGTTTACCAATCAATACTAGGGGCAGCAGTTGGTGATTGAAGTATTGTTGAGTCAACTCATGTATTATTCACATTTGTCACTCTGCTTGACTATTGACAAACGACACCGTTCGAGCCTTCTGCAAACAAGCTTCACCCCTCAACGTGGCTGGGCATTTTCACATATAAGACTGTCAAGGAGGCTGTTATGGTTTTGGCCTTAGCTTGATGAAAAGTCTACAATCAATAAATAGCTTTTCGTGCTAATGAAAAACATACCTTCCAGTTTACAAGGAAGGTAAAGTGACTCAGTTTAAGTGTAACTGAGTACATGCCATAAATTTTACTGTCCATCATTTCAAAATAAAAACTACAATTCAAGAAAATTGTATAAATTAGTATTTACTAAATTAAAAATTTTGGTAAGTCTCAACTTACAACAAAAAGAATAGTAAATAAAATACAACAAAGTAGATAAACTGGCTAAAATATAGTGGCTGACCACTATATACCAACAACCCGCCAAAAATGTAGTGGCTGACCACTATATACCAACAAACCGCCAAAAATGTAGCGGCTGACCACTATATACCAACAACCCGCCAAAAATGTAGTGGCTGACCACTGTATACCAACAACCCGCCAAAAATGTAGTGGCTGACCACTGTATACCAACAACCCGCCAAAAATGTAGTGGCTGACCACTATATACCAACAACCCGCCAAAAATGTAGTGGCTGACCACTGTATACCAACAACCCGCCAAAAATGTAGTGGCTGACCACTGTATACCAACAACCCGCCAAAAATGTAGTGGCTGACCACTATATACCAACAACCCGCCAAAAATGTAGCAGCTCACCACTATATACCAACAACCCGCCACAAATGTAGTGACTGACCACTATATACCAACAACCCGCCAAAAATGTAGTGGCTGACCACTGTATACCAACAACCCGCCAAAAATGTAGTGGCTGACCACTATATACCAACAACCCGCCAAAAATGTAGCGGCTCACCACTATATACCAACAACCCGCCAAAAATGTAGCGGCTCACCACTATATACCAACAACCCGCCACAAATGTAGTGACTGACCACTATATACCAACAACCCGCCAAAAATGTAGTGACTGACCACTGTATACCAACAACCCGCCAAAAATGTAGTGGCTGACCACTATATACCAACAACCCGCTAAAAATGTAGTGGCTGACCACTGTATACCAACAACCCGCCAAAAATGTAGTGGCTGACCACTGTATACCAACAACCCGCCAAAAATGTAGTGGCTGACCACTATATACCAACAACCCGCCAAAAATGTAGTGGCTGACCACTATATACCAACAACCCGCCAAAAATGTAGTGGCTGACCACTGTATACCAACAACCCGCCAAAAATGTAGTGGCTGACCACTATATACCAAAAATGTTAAATTCAAACTTTTGATCAATTATCATGCTCTGAATATGAAGTGACTCGTGTTTTCAGTGACTCGTGTTTTTGAAGATAAAAACAAAACAATTTGGTATTGTAAAACAGAATACGTAAAATTTCATAATATTAGTGCTTGACTACAGACTAATATGCATTTTTGATAAAAATAAAAATGAGAAGGTTAACTGTGACAATAATTTATCTGCCATAATAAAACTATTTTTTGGGAAGATACACACATCTTTATTGTTTCATCAATTTGTAAATCACAAGGATCTGTGAAATATTGTCTATAAAAAATACAGTTAATTCAAAATAGTTTTTTAACTTAAAGAGTTCAAATCAGGAAGGTCTATGTGAGGATATTTTTATTCATTACTGCTTTTAATCAGTGAAAATGAAAAAACCTAATCTCTTTGAAAATAGACAAAAAAGGGTCCCGGTTTTCGAGCTGATTATAATTATTCATTATAATAACTACCAAGGGCTCGTGGCAACTAATATCAGCCAGCTGCAAAAAGTGACTCTTTTCTCTTTTAGAATGACCAGCTAATAATATATCAGGCCACCATAATTTGACAACTTCATTAATCCAATTAGTTCACTATGAAATGATGTTGCTTATGTAAAGTAATATTTTTGTATACAAACTAGATATAACTGAACTATATATATATTTAAAGAGACAAAGTACACAATTTCAAACCTAGACAAACACATGTTTAGGTGGTATTAAAAAGATGGAAAATCTTAAATGAACATTTCTGACAGAAAGAGTAGAGAGCTGAAGTTTTTTATGAGGGCATAATTCAAATTTTGATGGAATACTCACAGGCTGCTTGAGTTCAGGATAAAGGAGGTTAAATAAGATCATATGTATTTATACCACCTCCTTTCTACATCCTTCAAAATTTAGTGATCTCCACATTATCTGGTTGAATTTGTCTCATACAAACTAAGGAACAGACAAAGTAAGTTGCATTTTAATTAATCTTATTTGATAAGTCAACTAATTTGAATATGTATGATTCATCTTTTAGTTAATATGTCTTTTAGATCCTACTTAAATACAAAAACAAAAATAATTCTTTTTGAAAATTTACTAAGAACACGTTTAAAGAAAACTACAATAATTGGACAACCTGCAACAGTACCTGTCTAAACGCCGAGTTCATTCAGAAATCTGTTAACACAGCACTACCCGTAAGTGTACATAGGTTATGTATTAATAAACATAAAAATATAAAATGTAATACTAAACTCACGCCAAGATTTTAAATAAATAAAAACTAACAAAGGACAGAGTTTCAATCTCGTCGTTGGAGTTAAATATACCTAAATGTTTGTTATTACATACTGGCTTCAATACATTTGCTTTGCCATGGGATTTTGTAGTCGATCACCATGAAGAGTTAATGCCAGCGTATGACGTATGATGGTTTTTCTCATACAGTGTGAGGTGTTGTGCTGGCAATGAATAGTCTGAAGCACACCTAGTGGAGTAGTGGAGTAGTTATGGTGGTGAGCAACTCGAGGTAAATTCTTCCCGTAACATGTAGTAATACCTTCTGGATATACCGATAAATTACGTCATGATTTTCAGTTTTTTGAAGGCTTTTCTGGCAGTGTCTCTAGAGTCCAGGCAGCTAAGAACCCTCACTGTTTTTTTTGTTTTTTTTCTGAAGGAGCAAAATTTGTTTTTATCCTCTTGTGTTGTGTCTCTCCAGATATTTATGCCAACCCAATATGCGATCAAAAAGTCAAAGTATGTTGTTTCTGCTGTAGCTGTATCAGCAATGGCTTCAATTTGATTTAACTGTGTAAAGGCTTGTGTTAATTTCCTTAACAGGGTGTTAAAATATTTCCATGGCATATTTTCGTTGATAGTCACTTCAAGAAACTTGAATTTGGATTCACGTCAATATCTAGTAAGGCTGGCACTGTATATATCCTAACAAAATTCTCCTTAGTTGATAGAATTAAAAACAGTATTCATGGGGCAGATATATTCTTATGCTCAGATACTCGCCAAGCATTAACAAGAATATCATACAAACATTTGCATACTATACAAATAATATTCTTTAAAAATATACCCAGGTTAGAGTAAGAGATAAAACGCCAAAGCTCCCAGAGACCCTGGGGACCAGAGCAACAAGCTCGGGATGCCTCTGATACCACAGGCACCTAAATAAGTTAGTCTATTTTTTTAGTTCATGACTGTGCCTTGCCTTTCTAAATTATAAATCTATTAAATATAGAATCAGATTAAAAATAGCATAGTAATACCTTCTAGTTTTTAATTAGGTGTATCATCCACTTAAACAAAATTGTTAGAGAAAAAAATTGTCTAATGTTACAAATTACGGGTGTGACCAAGTTACGTACAACTTGATGATAACTTAAAAAAGTTTAAAGGATATACTTTTAATAGAAAAATTATAATTTATGAGTTGCCCCAAGACTGTAAATCTGGAATGGATGGAAGGGAAATGAACACCATAACTAGGAATAAATATATTTGCCCTATCAAAGTAAATATCCTAAAAGTGATAAACTTCATTTACAGTGCGTGGAGTAATAGTGTCAGTAATATTTAAAGAAGGATTCCATTTATTTAATTTATATTAGAACCTTTAAATTCATATTACGTTACATTCCATTAGCTTGTGATTGAACAAATATTTAGATTTCAGCAGTAGCCATATTGATGAGTTTTTCTCATTTCAGGATATTGACTCGACACATACAAATATTAAAATCGACCTGAATACAAATAACCCGTAGCATGTTTGCCGATCCATATGCGAGCGAGGCAATCGGTGATTTGAAATATTGTCGGTGTTAACTCATGCATTATTCAAATTTGACAGCCCACCGAGTATTGGTGAATAACACCATTTAAACCTCTTGCAAAGGTCTTTACACTGAGTAATAAGCCCTTGCTCATTTTAAGGGCTGCTTCAAAAACCTGTAGGACTCCACCCGATGGGTTTGCAAGACATTTCCTTGTATATTATTAATTATTGGTTCAGATGATTAGTTTAGCAGATGTTGATGTACATAAAAAAGTACGAAACAACACAGATGGAAAATACTAAACATTTAAGAACACATATATAAGGAGGAATAGCTTGTTGCGATATCCAAGTGAAGTTAGGTACTGCAAATACCTAATTTAAAATAATTATGAAAACCAGAAACCCTTCTATGGATCAAAAACCAGCCTGACAAACACAACAAAATGTTAAATATTTAAAATATTTAAATAATAATTGGTTTTCTATTTATTTTTTTACCTGAACTTAATTTTTTAGTGTTTACTACTTATTATTTAGTTTTTATTAAAAAAAAAATTCAGCATAGACCTGTGCGGCGATCTGAAGACAGTGCACAGTAACGGTAAAATAGTCACTTAGGCAAGCCAGTGGTGACCACTTGTGAAATAGCATCATAGCAGTCAGCCGGGATTGAACCTGCCTGACCACGCCTGACTTTTGAGGCCAGTACTCAACCTCTGAGCTATTGCGTCCGGTAATTACCGATCTTGAAAATTAACATGTACATTCTACTTATTATTAAGTAAATGGATTACCTACATTGCATTTTTATGCAAATGAGCATATGAGATTCCCAGTAAAATAAGCTGGAAACACATTTTTTCATTTTGTTCTGAAGATAACAATAAGAAATATAGAGGAAAAATTCCTAATTATTACAATAGATGATAAAATCAAAAATATTTAAATTGAATTGACAAATTTTAAATTTTATTTGATAAAACTATTTTTAATAAATTTCAATTACTGAATAAATTTTGAGAAATAGATCTTAGTCGGCATTTTCATCAGTATTTAAAGAAAAATATGGGCACTAATGTTCTAAAGATTATTTTATTGAAGATTATTTTATTGAAGTTGTAGAGGAATGAGCACCAGAAAATAACACACAAGCTGAGTCTAAGTGATCCACCAGAATGACAGTCTCTCTCTCTCTCTCTCTCTCTCTCTCTCTCTCTCTCTCTCACACGCGCACGCGCGCGCGCGCACACACACACACACACACACAACTGTGGGGAATCATGCAACACAGTCTCTGCCGTTTGACATGAAAACAGTATTCAAGAACTAGAGCAAAGCAAAGCAATAAAAACAAATAATGTTTTGCTCTTGTGGGAAAGGAACATAATCCAACTTATTTGAAGAAGTCCATTTCACCAAATGGAATTTCCAGTTTGTTTGGTCATCTATCTGTATACAGTAAAACCTCGATCAACTTCACTCTCTGTTATGTGTCGTCCGTCTATGAGAATTTTACAATTTACTAGCATCGGGATTTGCACCATACAGCAGTGTCTGAACGTCTGTACGAGCTATAACGTTGGAAAGGTAACTTAATTGTGATATAATTATAAATATAATTAAATCATCTTAATATATAAAAATGAATCCCTATTTCTCTTGGTCAGCCCATAACTTGAGAATGAGTGCACTAAACTGAATAACTCTTCTTTTGTTGTGTTCGTTAATTTCAGGTCAAGGTTTTTATAACAGACAATTTTTAATCCGACTCTGTCTCACTGGCTTTCAAAGTTCCCATTGAGTTGATCAAAGTTCAGTTAGTTACACCAAACAGCTGTTAACAAGGATTATATCTAAACATACTTGAAAGGCATAAACATATGTTTATTACAGAAATAACACATCTACTTGAATGGCAACTCAAACTCTTTTTTTCGATGCCGAAGTTAGCACTATATAAGTGAGCAAAGAGACCGAGCTCATCTTGAAAATGAACGAGTATTTGACATAAAACAAATTCAATGGCATTAGGACAGGACAACGTCTGTCGGGCCAGCTAGCATTTATATAATTATAAATTATAAAAGTAATATAATTGTAATGGCATTTCTATTATCCGTCACAGTCCAGGTCCAGAAGGTCCACTGTAGTAAGGTTTGCTTAAAATGTGTTCCAAGGTTTTCTTTGGCCCACAATGTAAAATACTAACATTAACTGTCTTAAAAAGTAAATTTAACAAGTTTGAGATTTTATATTGACATTATTGGTTCAATAGGCACTTCAGAAGCATCACAGAAGCCTTCAGATAAAAATATATGTGATTCTATAATAAGAAATATTGAAAATCACTTTTTCTTTTAAATATATGTTTTAGTTACGCTCACATAAATTTATTATTGTTTATTTCCAGCTATAAGAAAATCTGATTGCACTACGAAAATTATTTTATCATCAAATACCTTGTGTAAAAAAAGAAAGGGACATTGCTGTGGAGTAAAAGCAATGTAGGGCTAAAAGTATTAAAAGGGCTACTGAAATGCCAAAAATATTTAGAATATAATTTCTATGCATGGGCCACAATTGATTTGTAAACCAAAAATTTGGGAAAACTGCAATATAACATTTTCATTATGTATAACATGTAACGTTGATGCAACCGGAGATCAATTCATGCTGTGTAATTACCAACCACTGAATGTTTAAAAGCCCCATGATTACCCTTACCTGTACATGTTAATCAGTCCGGGAATAACTTATACATGATTCATAAGCTTTTAAAGTTCATGAAAAGGATTACCAGGCATGGAAACTAAAGTTACTGAATATAATAAATAATATGGTTCGATATATAGGCCTAACAATTTAATGTCATTAAGTTTATTTTGGCAGGAAGATTTGTATTGTTTAATTTTTGACATTAGCAATACAAAAACTAGAATAACTGATGGACTAATAACAATTTTAGGAAAGACAGACAAGAATGGGCATCTCTTTAAAGTCAAATTAAAACCATCACTACTCATAATTACTGTGTACAATAATTGATGTTGATTATGTGATTGATCATTTATGATTAAATAAATAGAAAAAACTAGCTAGCCAATATAAAAGTTGGTTGAAAAATAAACATTAATACTTTACTAGATTTATTAACAAATTAAAATGATAATCTAAGGAGTATACTGTTCTGTTGAACAAATGTGTTGTGGATAGATTTTTCAATGTAAAAAATAAAGACAAAAATAATAATAAATTTAAAGAACCTTTGAATTTTTTGCGGACCCATTTTAATGCAATTTCAAACGCGTTCGCACGCAGCACGCTGACATGAGGGAAGTGAATTTCCACATAAAAAACAATAAAAACTCAAAATCAGTTAAAAACATACAGTTATTCCAATTTTTATTCAAATCTGAAAATATTCATTTTTTGGCTGTTCTGATACTCCTGGTTCTCCTGGTATACCTGCAATGCTGGGAATAAAATTTTGCGCATTATAAGGTTAGGAGAAGGTCCAGTCAGGCTTTAAAGTAGGCGTGAGGTTGTTGGGGATGATAAAAGTACACCAAAAAATTATTAACAGGCTTTTCTAATGTAAAACCCCCTTAGGACAACGTACTGTGTTTGGTCAATACACATTTCCTTTAATAACTCGGTAAATATATATGCTAGAATGACGAGAAAGGGCTTAAAAGTTTCGCCATACTAATTCCCATCTTTTTACATTCGTTAATTTTACATCAGGGGCTTTTCTGACCCTTTTTGGGCCCAAAAACTCGAAATTTGAAAGATTAATCCCCAAAAAAGGGGTTTAGAGTTTTCCGACTGTTTTGCCCAACGAACTTGTCCAACTAATTATAGAAAGGAACCTCCCTACCAAATTTGAAGTAAATCGGACAAAAAATGTGACCGCTAGAGTGCCTGCACATATATATATATATATGTCTATATTATATAAAATTTTTAACGAACCCCCAAAACGTGTTCACGGGGTCACATTAGGAACTTCTTTGGTGGTCCCGGGCTTAAGTTTCACCGTGCGGGTCATGCTAATAGTTCACTTTCCATAGGAAATTCACTAATTATTCATATGGAGACAAACAAATATTTCCATAGCATATTTTATACTGGTACTTCTATTTAAAGGTGCATAATTTTCATTTTAGTTTACCTGTTCATCAAATAAAAAAAAAATATGATAGATTATCTTATTTCTCATATTTATTGTAACTTGCAACATAAATGCTAAATTAAAAGTGCAGCCTTCCATGAGAAAGTCCCTTAAAACAGATTGAATCTGTGGTCCCTTAAACAGATTGAATCTGTGGTCCCTTAAACAGATTGAATCTGTGAAAACTTTAAATAAACCTTATTTTATTTAATGTTTTAATAAGAACAATAAGCCTCATTAAAACAAGTCTAGCCCGAGGTATTTCTTGTTCGCTCAAAGAACTAAGAAAGTGGCAATGAGGCTGGGGACAATTACTGCGCCTCCACACAAACCCCGCCACTGTTTGCTGCTGAGAGAAACGCGGCTTTGTGCCTCATCTCCAAGGCAAATACCAAATTATAAATTTTCTCCGGTTTTAAAAAACATCTGAATTTTACACTGTTTTTGGACGTGGGTAGTTATAAATGCTACAGATTAACTGTATTCACTTCTTTAATACTTTCAAGTGTACACGTGAAGAGTTTAATAAGTTAAAAAAACAAAAGCATTAAATTAATGTAGTAAATTTTAACGTAATGGAACCCATAAAATTCCCATAGGATTAAAATTACAAACATGTGGCAAAGAATTTATTTATTTGGAGTATCGATAATTTTATCAGGGGTAGGCCTAGGTCTGCTTTGAGAGTATTAGCTACTTTCCTACCAAACTTCAGTTCTATCAGTCCCAATCTAGGTGATATAGTAGGTGCGAGATGGTAAACATACTTTTAAAAGCCAGTGCACGGAGGGAGCCCCGAGGGGTTTTCAGAACGTAAATAACGCCATGTTTGATTCTCGTGCATTTGGTCTTTCTACCAAACTTTAAATTTATCACATCAGTAGTTGGTGCGTGATGAAGGGCATAATTAACATGGGCATAATAAAGGCCTATGGGGCAGAACACTAAAGAATATTTTAGGCAGGAGTAAGCCTATTCTCTTTTGAGGTATTACCTTTTTTACTATCGAACTTCAGCTCCGTTAGTCTAATAGTAGGTGCGAGATAGTAAACAAATGTCAGTAGGGCGAAGCCCCAAAAGATCTTTGAATTGGGGAACATCTATTTTGATTTTGGTGTTTTATCTATTTTCCTACCAAATTTAAGCTCCATCGGTTGAGTTGTTGGTGTGGTATGATTGACATGGGTATGTTTAAGGCCAGTGGGGCAAAGTCCTAAAGTATTTAATATTTCCTGGAATAGGTCTATGTCTGCCATGATTCTACTGATTTCAGCTCTAACAGTCCAGTAATAGGTGCAAGATGATTTAAATAAGTATTCTGAAGGTCAGGGAGGGCAGAGCCCTAAACCATTTGCGGAACGGGAATAGGCTTATGTTTTACTCTATTATGTTATTAGCTTTGTCCCACACTACAGGTGGCCACCTGTGAGCCAGTCCGCATTGATTCGTCTTATGTATTTGAGTATCAGAATGATTTGTATTCATGGACACTGCGACGGTCCTGCAATAACAGGCGAGGGCCACCTGTATGTTCAACCCTAACAGGCTGTGGGCATCACTCTCATTGACACAAACCTTTTGTGACTGAAAACTTACCTTAATATTCATTCTTAAATTACAGTAGTCCCTGCGGTAACTTAGAATTTAATAATAATTCATGTTTTGTTAGTTCAAAATATCATACAACTAAAATTATAAATGTGAAAGTTTGTAAGTTTGTTTAGATATTTGTGGCTTAATCACGCTCTGACCACTGGACTGATTGAGCTGAAATATGGCAGAAAGGTACTTGATAGTCCTGAGTAACATATAGAGGCATATCAAAGTTGCAAAAATCCTATAGGGTTTTACCCCAAGGGGATTTAAAAATTCCATGTATTCCTTATAGATAATCATTTTTTTTTTTTGAGCTGATGAAAATACAACGGCTGATATTGATTCGTAGTAGTTCCACGGGCTAACCACAGAATGCAGCACACACAACTGTCATTGTTTTTACAAATCATTTGCGGGGCGAAGCCTGCGGGTAACATCTAGTACAAAATTAAGTAATTTAAATAAATAGTGTCAGTAGATGAACATGTCAACCTAAAAAAGTCAATAAACAGTTTAAGATTTCATCTTCTACTGGAAAAACACCTGAGTAACATAAATAAACACTAAACAGTTAAATAATCGTGCTAATGGGGTTGCACTGAGTATATTGATATAAAATTTGCATGATTAGAGATTTGCATGATTTTTGATTGGGTTTCAGCTTTATAAATTATGTCCGATAAAGAATAATTTACTCTTTTTATTCAAAATTGTGTGCTCAATTGTTAAAACTTTTGTAATCAAAAAAGTAGAGCCATTTCAAATAATTATAATTATAAATTATCACTTTAATACAAACTTAAACATCTATTTAAGCCCCACTCACATTAAATGCCTCAACCAAACGTATAAATGTTTGAACACTGCACGTACTTGTTACACGAAAATCATCCATGTGATTGTGGTAATCGAAATTAGAACAACTCCTCGTATATTCACAATCATATCGTTCATTGGTGTAATTTCCATAATTTAACTCTACCAAATTCTGACCACTAATAAATAATTACTCGTTGATGAAAAATCTCCCAAACCCACACGCTGACCATGAAAATAATGTAGCCAGGGACTTTTTAGCAGAAAAAAAACTGTAATAATTATCATAATATTAGAATTAAACTCAGTTTTGAATCAAGGTTGTTATATTACAAATTTTAATATTATAATGATTTGTAGTAAAACTAAAATAAGCACAGTTTAAGAATTCTTACCAACTAATTATTATTTGAAATAAAATGTAATTATTTGTAACAATGTATAAGAAGATCACTTTAGTTAAATAGACTAAGCAAACAAATAAAGCGCAAAATAATTAATAGGTACAATTTTTTTTTTACCACAACGTAAATTCCTAACTGATAAGTTAATATTTTTATTTTATATTATTTCCTAAACTTCCTTAGGATTCAACTTTTCAGAGAATATTAACATTAACCTTCAACATTTCTAAAGGCATTGTGATAACAGGTGATAACAACTTTAAAACGAGTTCGAACGCAGCACGCTGACGTGAGGGAAGTGAATTTCCACATAAAAACTTTTAAAACTCAAAATCAGTGGAAAAACATACATTTATTCCAATTTTTATTAAAATCTGAAAACAGTGATTTTTTGGCTGTTCTGATGCTCCTGGTTTCATTTACCTGCAATGTTGGGAATACAATTTTGCGCATTATAATGTTAGGAGGATCCATACAGGCTTGAAAGTAGGTGTGAGGTTGCTGGGGATGATAAAAATACTCTAACAAAGGAATAACAGGCTTTTCTAGTGTAAAAACCCTATAAGACAACGTACTGTGTTTAGTCGAACCACATTTTCTTTAATAACTCGGTAAATATGTATGCTAGAATGACGATAAAGGGCTTAAAACTTTTTCCTACCTAATTTCCATCTTTTTACATGCATTAATTTTACATACGGGGCTTTTCTGACCCTTTTTGGGCCCAAAAACTTAAAATTCAAAGATTAATCCCCAATAAAGGGGTTTAGAGTTTTCCGATTGTTTTGCCCAACGAACTTGTCCAATTGATTACAGAAAGGAACGTCCCTACCAAATTTGAAGTAAATTGGACAAAAAATGTGACCGCTAGAGTGCAAACACACATATATATATACATATATATATATGTGTATATATATATATATATACATATATATATATAAAATTTTGAACGACCCTCCAAAACGTGTTCAGGGGGTTACGTTAGGAACTTCTATGGTGGTCCCGGGCTTAAGTTTCACCGTGCGGGTCATGCTAATAGTTCACTTTCCAAAGGAAATTCACTAACAATGTCTTTCACTTAAATTTGTCAAGGAAGTGAGTACAGTACCCCGCAAAAGTAATACTGTTATACTATTAATTTAAATAGTAGTATTAAATAGCATTCTTTGAGTGGTAATCTTTTTTTAATTACCACATACGTAAAGATGTGTCATCCAATCAACTGACTATTTGATTGGTTATATTTTCTAAAGCAGTAATACACTAATCAGGTATTAGATCAAGAGAATCAAATTTGGATTACAGTAATGTTTTTACATTTTTAGCGTCTGTGGTTGATTAATTGAAATAATACTGTGATTTTACCTAAGTTTATTTATTAATTTGCCGATTGCATATTACTATAAATAGTTTTTGTTCAAATATTTTAGCTCGATGTATTGGATGTTGGATTTTTTGTATCATATTGGCTGTGGTAATATCAGTATATTTGTAGTAGTAGTAAATTTGTCTTTGTTTTTTAAGTAGTATTTTAGTAATAACTCTCCAATATAGTAATCCGAATATAGTTAGTATTTTTGATTCGTTGAAATTTTCAAAGCATGATTCTTCATGTATGAAATATTATTAATGTCTAAGTAACGGCTCGTTTTTGTAGCCGAAAAACATTTCCTTAAATTTCCACTGACAACATCGACATCGCAAACCGATGTATCATAGTTACTCATGACTAATATTTCTTAGACTGAACTATAAAATGGCTGTGGTGTAGGTAAGGGGTATGACCTTATTAAGTATATGAGATTTTTACTGCCCTCTGTTCATTAGTTAACCCCATTCCCATCAGGGGCGGATCCAAGGGGGGGCGGTAGGGGTGGTTGCCCCCCCCCCTCAACCTAAGAATTATTGCGTTTTATTTTTCAGGCATACAATGAAAGTTTGAATAAATCTGAATGAAAATGTAAGTAGCAAAAGCCTCCCAAAAACCTGTTTTTCGGTTCCGAGAGATAAATGTTGCTGCACTCATAAACATTGTTACATTAAAATTCAAACTAATGCAAATAGACGTTCGATAAATTGAATAAAATGTATACCATTATACAGGTTAAATTTTAAACTTAAATTTAGTATATAACACCACATTGCTTAGATCCAGTGTTTCACCTAAACGCGTCTCACAAAAACATGGATATTCCCGTGTATCGCAAAGTTGTTGCGCAGTTTTGTCAGTTGGCAGACTGAAAATTCAGTGTTTTCAACATGGTCTTTGAGGTAGATTTTAGCCACACACAGCAAAGGTTGCTACCATTATGTATTCGGTGATTATTTTTTACTGGATTTCGCCCGCCTAGCGTCGTTTGCTGTCAGCTGTGTTTTGTTTACAGGTTAACTTTGTGTAAAACCGAGTAATCCGTTGTTAGGCAATAAATATCCAGTGGCTAGGCTAGAAGCAAAATGTACCTTGAATTATATAAAATGAAATAATTGGAAACGAAGATTAAATTGCGTGCAAACGGAAGCTCATACGCCAAGTATTTTATTTTGTAAAACTGTGGTATGACATTTTCATTTTTGGAGTCGTTGGACCTTGGCTGTCAGCCTCATTCCTCATTGTATTGTCATGTAACATAGTTCAGTATTGCAGATTTCAAATACGTTTTGTAAATAGTTTTTCACGTGGGTAACTACTAAAATAAATTGTTTATTTAGGCATCTTACTGGTTTGTAGACACCTACACATGACGGAGAAAAAAGTGTTATGCCTAAATATTTGTTATTTTTATTTACGGTCAGGCACAGTAGAACTAGAGTTAATTTTTGTTTAGCTTGTTTATAAAGTTATGATTGCTTTTTTTCTTGAGTACAAGGTTATTTATATATTATGTTAACTTGCTTTCATTGGCTGTATAATTTCATATAGTAAAACAAAATTATGGGGTTCCAGGGACCACCCAGGGGGAGGGGGAGGGGTAACTTTTGGTGACCGACCCCCCCAAACATGACCTCTGGATCCGCCCCTGATTCCCAATGTAATTTATGTTATTACTTTTAAATTACAAGGCACTTATACATCAGTAATCCAGATCTCAAGGAACACTACAATGGTTTAAAACAACAGTACAGAATTGCTGTTCATGAAGCTAAGCTTGCTAAAAATGTTGAATATATTAAAACTAGTAAAAATAAATGTAAAGCTGCTTGGGACATTATAAAAGTTAATTCTGTAAGTAATAAACAGGAAATCTGTCAAATTGAACCTGTTACGTTTAATAATTATTTTATTGATGCAGTTCTCGAAATAAAAAAGAAAGCTGAAAGTTTTACAACTAGCACTTCTTACAGAGAGTTTATGGATAATAGTTCTATTAACAGCATGACTATCTTTAAGTGGTTAGCAGTAACTCCAAAAGATATTTTAAGTGCAGTCAAAGGAATGCGTAGCTCTGATAGCTATGATTTCTACAATATGTCAAATAATCTATGAAACTGCATCATTAGTAGTTTAGCTGAGCCTCTTGCTAGGTGCATTAATTATATTTTAAAAGATGGCATTTTTCCAGACCAATTAAAGATTTCTCGTGTATACCCACTCTACAAGAAAGGTCCCAAGGACCATGCACAGAGTTACCATAGCCAATACAGTATAGCTTTTGGCCAATGAAACACTATCAGTGGCTTAAAATTGGTTTCATTCCAATGGTTTTTTGTTAAATTCAGATAAAACAAAAAATATATCTTTCAATGTCAAACATTGTTCACGTTCTTTACCAGAACAATCTATGGATTCAGTAAAATTTCTGGGCATTCATATTGATCCAAATTTAACATGGAACTCTGATATTGATTATATAAATAAGAGACTATTGCGGGTAATTTATCTTTTAAGAAGACTAATAGATGTAATTCCTCAAAATTATTTAAGAACTGCCTATTTTGCTTATTTCCAATCTATTTTCCGTTATGGGTTAGTTCTGTTTGGTAATTGTACAAGAATTGAAGAAATATTAAAACTTCAGAAGAAAGCTATTAGAACCCTCAAAAACTGTCATAAAATTTAGCATTGTAAACCACTTTTCATTCATTTTCAAATTCAAACCATTATTAATCTTTACATTTTTTATCTGGCCATTTACATTATTAGCAATCCAAAATTATTAAGTTTTAAAAATACTGTTCATAATTATAATACTCGTAGAAAGGATCATGTTGTTATTGAATTCACACGCTTAGGCGAAACACTCAATAGCCATATTGTTTTACCATTAAAAGTCTATAATTTTTCAGAAAGTAAAATTAGTACATATTCCTTTAACACATTTAAAAAAAGTTTTATTCTTGTCTGTTGGAAAATCCATTCTATAGTTTAAGTGAATTTTTCAATTTAAAAAATTTAGATTTTTAATTGTTAACACTTGTTTGTAATTCAGTATTTATTTCTTGCATCACAATTTGTTCAACTGACTTGGCATGTGCTGTAATACTAACTTTGTCAATGATCTATGTATTCTTACGGCAAATAAAGATCTTTTCATTTCATTAGATATAAAGAGCTAATTTAGGCCTATTCTTTATTGCCAAAGCCTCAAATCTTTTGTATACTTATAAAAGTGGCATATTTAAACAAAAGATTAATATTTGTTTATTTTTAATTCCAATGTAAAGTGAAAATACTGTGCCAAGGCTATGTGGAATGTGGCATTAAGCCAAGAGTTCACTTCTACCACATAAGGTCTTTAACCTCCCTCAACTTTTAGCGTAGTATGGACTTTCTTTATTGAGCTAATATATTTCGGCAACACATTTAAAATTAGTTCTTCTACTAATTGCTTATAACATTTATTTTATTAACTTGATTCCATCCATGCTTCTCGTCACTAATACAAACTATTACATATACAATCATAGCATTTCCAAAGATAATACTGGTTTAAATTAAAAAATATCACCTTAACTATATAAAATTATTATTGTATTACAAACAGTATTATGAAATGGAATGATTCTGTAATAAAATAAATAGTAAATCAATTGAGGGGGGACCTTATTTGCTTGAACTAATTATAATTCGGCAACACTTTTGATTATTGTTTTTGAATATTTTTTCATTATATAAATTTGAATAAGTCATACTCATCAATACTTCTGGTTATGGATACAAACTAATACATACACAATTTTGCTAAAGACAATACTGTCTAAAATTTACAAAATTCTTTAAAAAAATTAACATTGTTATTGTATTGTAGGCTAAACTCTAATATGAAATTAAAACAAAATGTCTTCTGTTACAAAAAACAAAAGAGTAGAATAATCTATATCTGTAAAAGGCAAAGCCCTGGCTGACTGACTGACTGACTGACTCACTCATCCTAACTAGCTGATAGCCGCAGGCTTCGCCCCACAAATGAATAATAAAAACTATTACAATTGTGTGTGCTGCATTCTGTAGTTAGTTTTCCTATTTTATGACTAAAGAATCAGTGTACAACATTTCAGCTCTCTACCTACATTTGAAGGTGGAGAATGGTTAAGTGATGAGCGAGTTAGTCAGTCAGTTAGGCTGACTGGCTTTGCCTTTTATAGATATAAGATTCACCGACTTCCCATGTAGGTAGAGTGCTGAAATTTTGTACACTGATTCTTTAGGCATAAAATAGGAAAACTAAATGGTTTTCATCCTGATCTGACCTTAGGGCTCCACCAGAGACACCGGCAACATTCGCATGAATTCCTTATGGACATTAATTTTTGTTTGAGCAGATGAAAATACAAACAGCTGATCTTGATTTGTAGTAGTTCCACGGGCTAACCACAGAATGCAGCACACACAACTGTCAGAGTTTTTATAAATTATTTGCGGGGCGAAGCCTGCAAGAACAGCTAGTTAATTTACACAATTATATCACCGTACTATGCTAAACTATATTTTACCTTATTGTTCAAATCGAATTAAATAGACTTTTGAAAAGTTATATCCCTACATATAACCATAGAACATTTTACTGTACTATTAAAAATGTCAATCGTTTCAAAAACAGCATTGTCTATAAAGCAATAATACTTCCTTATACCTGCAAAGCATGAATAGAACGAAAACGATAAAGCTTGAAAGAGCAGTAAACGCTAAACACAGACATAAATAACACAGATAGCAACGAACAAAACCCAGCACAAGTCTAAGAGAATTGAATGACGAGCGGAAGTATTAGAGCAGAGGTTGGAAGCAGAGGAAATGCTTTGTGCATGCAACCATTGATTTTCCTGCGAGACATAAACATGACTCCCCAGGGGAGTTATCCTGGGTACAATGAACTGATGTGGTGAGCTGGCAGTATCTTACACTGACTGTTGATGTATAAAGTCAACAATCCGTGGACTAGTAGGGGTCTATATTTAAATAAATTAAGTATTTAATTATTTATTTTTCCTCTAAAATTAAGATGAATAATAAAAGCTCCTCTGTTCATTTCTACTAAATTTCATTTAATCGGACCTTTTTTACGAGAGTTATTGTGCTTATGGACACATATATAAATAAATACCGGTAAATAAATAAATATACATATATTAACATATATAAAAATTTAAACGAATGGTGTTTTTGGCATCTGGGGCCCAAAAACGAAAAGTTATCATGGTCTCGGGCTTAAGTGTTACCAAGACACCTACAGCAATATAGCTTTTTCCCTATAGGGGAAACTCGCTAAAATTATAATAAATTTGAACAAAGTCGATCAAAATTTGAAAGTGAGAATATATAACTAGTATTTGTCTTATAAAAGCCACTGTGATATAAAGATAATTATTTAATAAATTAGCATCTTATTACACATTATAATTTGCTGATTAACAAAGAATACTATAAAAAATGCATTAATTTTGAGAAGCTTAAATTCTAATTATTATTAATTTAAAGATGGTTTTTAATAATACTAAGTGAAAATCTGAATGAAGTTAAATATATTTAATTTAACATACAAATTTTCTAAATTGAATTTTTTTCAAAAATGTTGATCTTGTTTTGTCATGGTTCCTCTTGCACCATTAAGAAGGCCATGCAATTCAAATGTATTTGTTTTTTCTTAACAGGTCATGATTTTTTTATTATAAATTTGTATTTTCTCCAGGTGGATTTATTTTAACAAACAGTTATTGGACCAAATCTTTCTAATACATAAACTACTAAAGCTTAAGTGCCAAAACTGCAAAAGGTTGCACTATACTTTGTGATTATATTTTCAGTAATTTCAAGAGTTAAGAATACCCTTTTCAATTATAAGTTTCCACCTCGAAATAAAAAGAAAGAACGATGTTTAATTCAATGTGTGGCCACACTTCACTGGGCTCAAGGGCAGACGCTCATTAGCTTTACTGAAGTTAAATTTGCCTTGCCACATGAAGTAAGAGAGGTGAAGTTGCCTAGAGGTAAAGTTTTATCTTTGAAAACACCAAACGATAAGAATTATTAAAAATCTCTCGTTTAAAAAGTAAAAAATAAAATATTCTCAAACGTGATACTACATATAAATATATATGTCTCAGTAAGGTAAAAACTGTAAAAACGTTCATCTTTAGTAAGCATTTTAAGCTCTTTGGATAACTGAAAACGAAGACTCACAACCTCTTAAGTTGTAACAGAATGGGTATTATATTAAAAGGCAAAAATTGTAATGAAAACCGAGAGAGAAATCTACTCCTACACGTATACTTGAAGATGGTTCTATTACATACTTTAGGCGATTTTACATTGCACTTATTAAAGATCATCCTCATGACTATTAGCACCCGCAAAAACATATTATTATTGGTAACTATCTGAAAAATAGTTTGTTACATAAATTAAAATTAGACAAGAGTAATTTAAAGAAAACCCCTAGCGTAAAGTAGTCCCAGCCATTTCGACTCCCTATAGAGCACTAAACAACTTTACAGACTTAATTAAATTTACTGCACAAATTCATACTAGCGACACAATAGGGACTCATTAGATTAACAAAGCTTGTGGAAACCTTACAACGGTGTTGTGTGTGATGCAAACAAAAGTTTTCATTTATATAGTTCTAATGAAACCTATTTGCTTTATATCGATAATTATCACTGTTGTTCAATTAATAAGCAGGAAACTATTAGCCCTACAAAAAAAATCAAAATGTTGTAATACTGTACTATAACGAGTTATTTTTAAACCAACAAAAATGAATCACATTAATATTTTATATGCAAATTTTAAGCCAACTGAATCTAATGTTGGTAGAATCTATTCATTTTCAAATAAAGCTTTATATGATAGCACAAAATGTGAAATACTATTCTTAGAAGAAATAGAAGTTAAAGAGGATATTAAATTTTCCAATCCGCTTTTATTATAAACAATAAACCAATAGAGATAGGCTTAAACAAATTATACCCATTAAGATACGGTAACCCTAGGATCTTTTTTTAAGCCCTCTCAAAAAGCTGTGTATAACTTGGTCGACCGAGGTCGAATAACTCATAACGTAAAGTTATATATATTTTTATCAGACCACACAACTCATAAACATTATCTTGGTAGAAACAATTTTGGTTGGTAACATCAAAGCTTATAACTTAAAGTAACCTTATATAAAAAAATAATAGGAATGTGTATTTTGGTCAAATTAACACTTCAAAATGTTACTGATAGGTATTTAACTATTTACTAGTATTTTTAATAACCAACTCATTAAATAAATATATTCTAAACAAAACATAACTTAGTTTAAACATGACCTTTTCCACTGATTTGAGAAACACTATTACAAAGTGAACTGACAGCAAAGTTTGCACAACAAATGATCAAGCAATAAGCAAACTCCAGTCCATTAGCACTATTTGTGGATTTGTTCAGCAAATCAATGTTTCAAAGTTGAAACTTTTGTTTCCAGGCTTTATCAACCATAAAACTGCCTCCTTTTCCCAGGTATGAAAGTAAATTTGACTAACTGGTATACTTTAATACATAAGTGTACACTTTAATAATAATGTGAACATACAGTTTATATACTTAAAAATTTATGTTAAACAAACGATCAACAAGTTTTAGGATAGCACATTTAACTTATGTAGGCCTATCTATTCAACATATATTAAAGGAAGACACCATGACATTTATATCCCATTATTTTTATTGATTCAATTGAATATTAATCTTTTCTTGAGATGAAAAGTTTAGAGAAGTTTGTTTATTTCTTAACACCAAGCAAAATAAAACATCTGTGTGGCCAAAATATTTTGAAAACTATACAGCTACCAGTGTTATATCCATTCCATTATATATTTTGGGATCTCACTTTATCCGTCAACCAATAAAACAAATTACGAGTCAATCTTAAAAATGCATGAACAAGCAATATGGATTTTAAATTTGAAACCACAATCTTCACTTTGAGAACACTTTTCAGAGTTAAAATTCTTAGTTTTATGGGCTTTATGTATATGAGTAGTCTTTTCTGTGAGACTAAAGATTTACAGGGCAACAATGTAATGGTGATGATCTCAATTATGATAACAACAATCGTAAAGAATTGGCTCCCCTCTCATCACTTTATACCATTTTGCAAAAAAATATTCAGGAATAATATTTTACAGTAAATTACCATAAAGCATTATAACTGATTTTATTCTTAAGAGTTTTTAGAACAAACTGATTGAGTAAAGATTTGCATTTGTTTATTACCTTCAAGTGTGCAGTAGTTTATTTTGCCCAAAGTTCCTTTTAAACAACATTAATAGGAAAATGTTTTATTAGCGAATTTCCCCTATAGGGAAGAAGCTATTACCATAGGTCTCGTGGTAAGACTTAAGCCTGAGACCATGATGACTTAAATTTGTTTTGAGGTCCCCAGATGCCAAAACACTATTCGTTCAAATTTATATATATGAGTAGGGGTGTATACACCCCTACTTATATGTGTATATAATTCTAATTCTAAATCTTTTATATATATATATACACTGAAAATTTCAATATGTATATATATATATGTGTGTGTGTGCGTTACCGCGATAACTTTTGAAAGAAGCGCCCAATTTTTATGAAATTTGGCACAAATGTGGAGAGCAATGTTTATGACTTTTAAGTTCGAAAACCAGATCGATCAGTCTATGGAAAGGGGGTTTTATGGGGGTTTAAAATTTTCCAAAAATCAGTTTTTTGAACTTTTTACCCTAAAATTTTAAAAACACTAGATTTTGGTTATAGCCATTTTATAGAGATTAAAAAACAAACAATTTAGTATTTTGAATCATTAAGCTAGGTTTAGTGGTTGTGGAGAAAAGTAAAAAAATGTGTCCATAAAATTTTCTATGTTAATCTTATGGGAATACGGTTTTTAGATTTTCCTCAGATAATTTCACTAAAAACTCCATATTTCTGTCTACCAATCAGTTTAACTCTACAAAACAATCATTTTGGCGTTTTAATTGTTGTTTTACGTCCAACCGTTGCTGTGATATTCAAAGTGCTAAAGACAGTACGTTGTCCAATGTTATCCTTATGTAGAATGAATAAAATGTTATATTTCGATTATTTATGTATGTATATTGATGAAACTTGGTTTCAACTTGGCTTCAACTAGTTGTGGTATATTGATATTAGCACAAAAAAGGTTTTTGTTGATTTTTCCCGGTAGCAGCAAACCTGCATACTCGGCCCCCATGTTATTCATATGGAGAATAAGTAAAGTTTTATATCTCCCTTAGTTATGAACCTAAATTAATAAAAGTTGGTATGTAGCTTCACCTGGTTGAGTTATATTGATAATTGCAAAAAACACATATCTTATCTTCCTTGTTGCAGCAAACCTGCGTACTCAATTATAATGTTATTCTTATGGAGAATAAATCAAATGCTTTATATATCACTTATTAATGAATGTATTTTTGTGAAACTTGGCAAGTGGCTCTAGGTAGTAGTGATACCCACATACATGCATTGGAAATTCGCTGAGTATGCAGGTGTGCTGCGACGGGGGTATTTTTTTATTTTATTAACAAATGTAGAACTAGGATTGGATAAAAATGAGTAGTTTTAGTAAAGGAGCCCATACACGATCCAACCTGGTTAGGTGTTCTTCCCAACCCGGTCGAGAGCCCGGCCGGGTTGGCCGTTCCCAACCGGGTTGGTCCCTATATCAGTTTGCGACTCTTAATAAGTAATGAAGAAATATTACTTACTGTATTATTAATACAGTAATAGTGCTATTAATACTCGTCTTGTCTTGTAAATATTTTAAAAAATATTTTAATAATCTTTTAATGGAAATCAATTATGAAAAATAAAATCCCGGTAGCGTAATTGAATTGCGGAAAGTAGAGTTTGAATACTCTACTAGCAAAGACGTGACGTTTAGACTTCCCAAAGTAGTTTCTCGGTACTGTGCTACAAAACACAATGGAATAAAATGGCATTTCCATTCTCACAGGACGTCTGGACCATCCTGTGCACAACGCACTCAGTTCAGTTATTTATTTACCTAATCGTAATTTAACCCTAGGGCTGCCCATGTTAAACCCTTCGATACCCCTGTCATTTTTTTTGGATTTTGCAAGGTTTTTTTTAAAGTCACAATAAATCAACCAGTTATCGAATACATATCATTTGCATACTTGTTTTGATCAGTAAATAAAGGAGAATTCAATAATGAAAAGAGGTGTATATCTTTTTTAGACGAAGTTTAAGAAAAAAAGGAAAAGCTACAAAAAATGTTTTTTCCTCGTAAGAATTTCAAAAGTAGGCATATGCTGTTCTCACAATACTTTCATTTAGAAATAATCCAAGATAGCCAAAACACTTTCTGATGAACAACAAAACTAATAATACAAGTATTATTATAATATAACTTATAGAAAGTAATAATACCGAGCGTAAACAACATGTACAACATAACCTTAGTGACACTGAACTCTGTGAACGAAATATTTCATCATTCTTCAGATAAAATAACACAGTAAAAGTAGAACAAGCGATATTGAATCTTATAGTACGACATATAGTGCATTTCATATGGTTCAAAATCGTATAGCAAACATGACAATAGATCCAGCTGTTGTCTAGATATTAGTCTGGATTCTTTCTGCCTTATTCAAGCAGGAAAGCCAACTGCCTAACTTATTGATTTACATTGACAAATGTATCAGTGCTACCAACTTATATCTCATATGAAAATAAAGGTGATTTAATGTCCAATCCAGTGGTACCACTCACTTTGGAATCAGAACAAAATTCCCCTACTTATGATTTTTTGAAAAACGTGTGCTTTTTTTAGCAAGTGATGAACACGGAGTCCCGCGCAAATTTTATTCAAACTTTTACATGTAATTACTTTGATCCTTCGCTCTTATAAGGTAAGTTTATGTGTGCAAATGAAACAGTGGAATGTTATCTTTTGATTGATGCCAGAATCATTGTGTTTAAATTCAATGTTTTATAGGTGAAAAAAGAAAATGTTACCTTTCCTGCATGAATCGTGCAGGAAGGCAACAGGCGACCAACATTACAGTGCTCGGGTTAAAGATGTGACTCAAACAGAGACTACAGTATAAACAAGTACCCCCGTAGCAGCAAACCTGCGTACTCAGCGAATTTCCAATGCATATATATGTAACTTAATACCAAATAAAGCCACATACCAAGTTTCATCAATGTACATTCATACATAAACGATTTATGATATTTTATTTATTCTCCATAAGAATAGAATGGCGACTGAGTACGCAGGTTTGCTGACCAAAAAACAAGGTTTGCAAGGAACAAAAAAATGGGGTTTTATACAAATATCAATATAACTCAAGTAGGAAAAGCCACATACCAAATTTTATTAATTTATGTTCATAATTAAGGGAGATAACACGTTACTTAATTCTCCACAAGAATAACATGGGAGCTGAGTACGCAGGTTTGCTGCTACGGGAACTATCGGCCAAAAAATGTTTTTTGGTGCAAATATCAATAGACCACAGTGATATGAAGCAATATACCAAGTTTCATCAGGAAAAGTTGATAAATAAGCAAGATAAATTTTTCTTTTTCTCCATAAGAATAACATTGGGCAACGTACCGTGTTTAGCACTTTCAATATCTCTGTAACCATTTGACATAGAGCAATGATCAAACCACCAAATTATGCGTCTTTTTAAGCTGATTCTAACAGAAAAAACTAAAATTTGACTTTTTCAAAAATGACTTGTAAAAAACTCAAAAACCCATTTTTGGGGTACAAAACGCCCCCAAAATACCCTTCGGATTGGTCGATATGTCTGGTTTTCGAAATTGAAGTCATAAATGTTGCTTTACACGTTTATAAAAAATTTCGTTAAAATCGGATTATTTTTATGAGAGTTATCGTGCTCATGGACATATATATATACAGTTTTGGGGTGTTTTTGGGGTCTGGGGATCACAAAACAAAAAGTTATCATGGTCCCGAGCCTAGATCTTACCATGCTGACTACAGTAATAGCTTCTTCCCTATAGGGGAAATTCGCTAAAATTACAAACCAGAACTACTGGTGAAAAACTATTAAACCAATAAGTATTTGTAATACAGAGTAACTTGTTTAAAACAATTGTCTACAGAATATTACATTCAATTAGTTTAGAATATTACATTCAATTATTTTTTTTTTTATTATTATTAACAGTTTTACAATTTTTAGGCAATAATATTTAAATTTGGAAGTACATATTTCAACTTTAATGTCTTAGTAATTGATTATACTTTTACGTTTTTACAAAATCAGTATATGCATATAAAACATGCATTATATCATTTGGCAATCTTATAGTCACCATGGTTGGGACGCGTTGTCCCAACCGGGTTGGATCGTGCATAGCGAAGCACACTTCCCAACCTTTGTCGGTCCCAAGATCCTCCCAACTTGGTTGGGAAGCGTTTTCCCAACCGGGTTGGATCGTGTATGGGCCCCTTAAAAAGTGACACAATTCAATATATAACACTGAACAAAGAATGTGCTGAATTTGAATTTGGACCCTCTGTCAACTAACACATATTATGATACAGTGCTAAATTGGTTTACTTACTGATATTGCAGTCATAAAAACGTAACGCACCTGAAAAAGAGAAAGATTATTATAGTATGATAGCGAATTTAGTTAGTGAAGTTGTGAGAGTGTTCGTCTGATAGTCTGAGGTTTACACCAGATTGATCTGCACTGGAGCCACTTGTCACTTCTTATTAAATGCTATTATAGTTCTGAAACCATATAAAAAAATGTAATGAATGCCGGTGACATAGAAAGACACAAACACATTAAACAAATTTGACTAGGCCTAATTGAAATTTCTGAAGAAAGTTATTAACCATATGATTAAAATCGGATTTAGAACAATAAATTTGATAAGCTAAAGTCATAAAATTTCAAATCCTGGTCTTAACAAATCCATAGAAAACAACATTAACCAAATATTAGACAAATCGTTAAGCCAAAGAAGAATAAGTCTTTAGCCTTTACAAATTACATTAGTAATATTTTTCTCAGAATAATCAGCGAAACTCATTATAAGGAGAGGGTCAAAATGTCTAACCAATCCATTAGCTGGCTACAAATGGTTCTAGTCTATATGCAAATTATTTAATTAATAAATGTTTCATATTTTTGCATTGGTGTTTAACAAAATCTAGGAAAGTTTTTTTTAATCAGGCTAATTAAATACCTATCCTAATATAGAAATTATATAACAAAAAGTTACATGACAAAAACTTTATAATCCTGTCTTCTCTGGAACAAATGAAAACTGTCCCTAAATACATAATTTAGCAGGGCTGAGCCCGCAGATTAGTATTAAAATCACTCCCTTAATGAATTATTCAAAGGAATGTTTTTACTTGGAAATTATTGTTGAGCTTAGGGATTACGAGGTCATCCCGACTCACACTTCATGATTCTTTTAGCTCAGTTTGCTGTGAATGTAATAATATAGCAAATTTAACATCAAGAACTGTAAACTCAATAGCTGTAATAATTCTCTAATTAAGTGATGCTGAACAAATTTAATTTTGATATATTTGTAAATATCAGATGCTCTCGGGAACGTTGATTCATATAAAACTATGATTGATTTTTTCAAAGAAGACAAAACAACTATACAAAATTTAACCAACTAAAATTAGAATAAGGATGTGTTTTATTCTGGTGATTCATTCCGTAAAAAGTTAAAGTACCGCCGCTGAAAGAGAACCTTCAGTGAATCATTAATTAAGAAACAAAACAATCAATCAATCAATCAATCAATCAAAATAACTTTATTCAAAAAATGCACATAATAGTACAGAATGGCGTCAACAATATACACTAATACAGTACCTATTAACAACTACCCAACTAACCAAAACATAATTTTTACCTCAAAACTAACTTACAAACTCATTCCATTTGATCAGTGCTTTAAAGATAAGTAACAAATTCTTCTGTCTTATACAATGGTCTATTGATAAGAAATGTTTTCAGATGTTTTTTAAATAAATTAAAGCCAGCAATATTTTTAATACCTGAGGGTAATTTGTTAAAAAAATTGAACTCCATTATAAGAGGGTATTTTCTTGTACATTGACAAATTATGCCTATTGTAAGCCAGCTGATTACCTTTCCTGGTTGAATAGTTATGAAAAGAATTCAATGTTGGCATTGTTCCTAATTTTGATTTAACGTAAAGAATTAATTGAAAAATATATAATCTGTGCACAGTCATAATTCCTGTTTCCTTAAAATGTTCTTTTACAGATTCTTTTGGTTTTAATTTTAACACGATACGAAGTGCTTTTTTCTGCAATATCAATATACTATTCAAATTATTAACTGATGCACTCCCATATAGGCATAACCCAAAAGAAATATGCGATTCAATCAGTGCATGGTAAATTACTTTTAAAGTTTTGAAACTGCTAAATTTATACATTTGCCTCAACGCATACAGGCCTGAAGATACCTTTTTACAAACAGAACTAACATGGCAATCCCAATTAAATCTATCATCAATATTCATTTCAAGAAACTTTACTGTTTTAACGTCACTTAATAAAATTTCATTCATGAAAATATTTGTGTTAGCTGAGCTTTGCCTTGAAAATGAGAAATTAATGATTTTTGTTTTTTCCGGATTTGGTAACAAATTCATATTATATAAATGTTGAATGACACTAGAAAGATGAACAAAAGATGAAATTTCCATATCAGCATTTGATTTACCAGATATTTTTATGTTTATATCATCAGCAAAGAGACAAACACTGTTAGGCTGTTCTATTATTGATGGGAAACCATTCAAATATATTAAAAACAATAGAGGTTCCAATATAGATCCTTGAGGGACATTGTAATTTATAATATTCGTTGAAGAATTAAAGGTAATCACTTGGTTAAAACTATTTATGTGCTCAATTGCAACATACTGCTGTCTTCCAACAAGGTATGATTCAAACCAGCGCCAAGCTCTCCCTTGGACACCAATACAATGTAGTTTTTTAAGCATTAAATCATAAGAGACACTATCAAACGCTTTAGTTAAATCTAGGAAAATTCCAACTAACTTACTTTTTCTTTTGCATCTATTGATCTAATGACAGACTCACAGGAATCCACCCCTGCATCCGTTACAGATTTACCCGCTCTAAAACCAAATTGTTGTTTATCTAATAAATTATTTTCGTTTAAGAAGTTACACAGTTGTATATGCATTGCCCTCTCAAAAATTTTGGAAAAAGAAGATAATAAAGATACTGGTCTATAATTACATTTTTCTCTTGGGTCACCTTTCTTGAAACAATACATGTTACTCAAGTGTTACATATTTTTGATGCGAATGAGTTCATCTTAAATGTGGATGTAGGGGTAAGCAAACCTCTGTAAATTGGGTAAGAGCAGACAGACTGGGTCGGCCATCACACAGTTGCAAGTTTAAATACCTAACTTTACTACAAACTGGGAGGAGCCTCGGGCATACAAGTTCGGATAGGATTTGTATTGGAGTGGTTAGTGGTGCTAGTCTACTAGTCATGCCTCAGCCTAACCAGAGTAAGGTTTACCTAACAAGCGTCTCTCGCTCTTGCAGTGAAAATACACACACTTGTCATTCAACCAAGGTCAGTGTTGATCAATCATGGGGAGAAGAGATGAAACGTTTTGGGGGTACTTGGGGTTTTACTTGAACTACGGTCGGCGGTTTCATTCCACATGTCTTCGGTGGTGACGTTAGCCGCCGAAGTGTCTGTGCTTGTCTAGATGAGAGCCCTATCGCTAATATCGGTTACGAGCAGCCACCCAGTAGCAGATGGGCAGGGCAAACGCCCCACCAAACAACCCCCCCCCCCCCCCCCGGGGGATGTGGTATAACTTGCTAGTGACCCTTTCCTCTCGCAAAGTTGGTGACTGTAGAGTGTTTTGCCACCTAAACCACAAAGCAAAGCCAAATCATTTAGAACCAAAAAAACAGCGAATACTGGCAATAGTTATCGTTTAGTGCCATAAGGCTCAAACAACATTTCATATCACCATCATTTACATATCCCCCGAAAAATTCAAAGGGGAAGTTCTAGCATTACATACTTTGATCTATAACAGCCTTGAAAAAATCTAAGAAATGAATTTATGTGGCTCCTTTTTTCAGACTGCTCAAGAAAAAATCAATAAAACAATTCATATACATCCTACAAATATTCTTAGCATTTAAAATATATATTTTAAACTACGTCAAATGCTTTTTAATTTATTAAACTGGTACTTTGACTCCTCCTCACCAATTTATGGGGACAGAGCGAGTTTCCAGTGTATTTTAACGGCCCTCAGTCACAGCACGGCCTGAGTTAAGCGGCTGTTACCAGACTTAATTTTGTCTGAGGAGGCAATAACTTTATGCAGAATGCCGGAGTTATATGGCATAACTAGAGACTCTGTCTTGCCAGAGACATGAAACTGCTGAATACTTCACTGAGGTTTAAGATTAAACAACTTTAGTTTTAATGTTAAAGAATAGTTTTAACTTGTTCATTATTATTATTTCTATATTTGTTATTAGACAATTATTACAAGAAACAAGTTATAAGCTTTATAAGTTTATACATTATACTGTATATTAAGCTCTGTAAAAGCTCCAAAGATCTTCCGTCACAATATTGGATAATACATCATGAATAAATCTAATGTGATTGTGAAACCAGCATGTTCGGTATTTTCTGAAAGTTAGTGCAAATAATAATTTTATAAGCTGACTTACGTTGATTTCACATTTATCAACGACTAGACAGTAGATAATAGAAAAAATAGCTTATTAACATATTCTTAGAGAACAGTGTTAGCGTCAATGCATAATGTCAAGTTTTAAAATATAAAATGTGTATTAATTGTTGTAATTTGAACAAAAATAGTTAAATCACTTATCTCCGAATCACTAGAACAAATCATTAATATATAATGATTTCAGATGTTTTCATGCAACTTAAGTTACATTTGCATGAGATAAGAAGGTTAACTTGATATCACACAACATTTTTCGAACGAGTCATTATTATTGATTTTTGTAATCTGTCTTGCTTGCACACTTAATAACGTGTGGCAGTCTGACAACAATAATAATGTTGTGTTAACATTTACTCAATGGATGTTAGATTGTTCCCCTACAAGAACTCGGTTCTTTTTTCAACCAAGAAGAATAGGACATAGTCCTTTTTTTGTTTACCAAGTATAACAAGGTGTGCCTATATAAAAACGTTTGGTCATTTGTCTATTAAGAAAGGAAAACTATAAACTCATCTCAGAATGGCCACAAAATATTTTACATGAGACCACCAACGCCACCAACATGTGGACTCCAAGTACCGAGTGTTTGATAAAGAACTCCCTATTTTCGAGAACAGTTTTAATGGTGAAAAATACAAAATATTACATTTATGAATACATAGTGAGAAAGAGAACATCTTCAAGATTTGGTTTTGTCCAAGTACATTTTAATGAGCTCTAGTTGCATTAGTTGCTCTACACAGACCAATACGATTTTTCACTTCTCGCCAGGTATTCGCCAACATTGCTGGTGTGACTGATGCAACTGCTCTGATGATCCTTTGTCCTGGCCACCTCGAAGCCCAGATTTAACCCCACTGGTCTTTTCTTGTGGACATATAAAGAATGTGGTATATGCTGCAAATTTTCGTGACATTGTCCATTTATGACAAAGGATCATCAGAGCAGTTCGTTTTAGTTACACCTACAATGTTAGCGAATAGATGGCGAGAAGAGTAAAATCGCCTTGATCAGTGTAGAGCAACTAATGTGTGTGCACGCCGAAGTTTACTACAACAGAAACAAAACTTTTAAGATATTCTCTTTCACACTATATATTCATAAATTTCATAGATTTTGTATGTTTCACCATTCAAATTGTTCTCGAAAATAGGGTGTTCTTTTTCAAACACACAATATTGTTCCTCTAACAACTACTAATGTTCAAATTTGAATTACATATTTATTCTGTAAAACAATACAAAACTACTTCAAAGTCACTAAATACTGCAACTTAACTTCTCTTTTCACTAGCAGCATATTGTAGATTGAAAATACGGCTTGCTATTTCGAAAGCGCAAATCTCAACATTCACAGAAGTAAAATGCACAACAACAAATGACGATAAACAGCTTTGCGTGTAAGCCAGCTACGGCTGTCTGGAGAAGCCATACAACACAGATTTACTGCGAAAATCAGGTTATTGTTTACACTTTGTGGGACACAAGTTGCTAATGTGCTTCAATACTGTTTCAGAGATTTAATACCCGCTTCTATTAAATTCTGCAAGAATATGGAACCACCCTATTTGTTTTAAAATTATTCATTTACCTTAAGTTTTATCTTATGTTCAAATTGTATCTTAATATCATCAAAGAAATAAATGCACATCTAACTGTAGTATACAATGTAACTAATGAAAAAGGATTAGTGTTTTTTTTTTTTTTTTTATAAGAGAGTTACTAATATATTGTGGCGACAGTAACTATACTACATATATTACTCTAATTTAGTATTTTTATATCAGTTTACTTCTGAAAGACTGATTTTACTGATTTTTAAAAATTAAAATACTAGGCAACATATGTAAACTAACATTGAGTTCTACAGCTTTTAGTGAACCAGAATAAATATTGGTAAAGAGTATAATTCATACACGGTTTGGTAATTTTTTACTTTTGTTTCAACGTCTTCACATTCCCAATTTCAATTGTTTTCTTTCTATACCCAGGGGTGGGAGATATTTCAATCTGCAATATGCAAATAAACCAAACCTTTCTAGTAAAAAAAGAGAACTAGTAGAACACAACGTAAAGGTTGAAGAAAAACTTAGGTCAAAACAATGTATCCAACTTGTTATTTAAAAGGCTTGACCTCTCTACCTTTATACCGGGTGTCCCATAGAAAGGTCCATGTTACTAGCAAAAGTAACCACTTAAAAAGTATATTTACCTATGCCAGTAGCATTTACCAAGGGGTGCTACCATTTACTTGTCCGGATGACAGTTTGATCGACATTTCAAATAATAATTATAAACAGATGCTGAAACCAACTCATCAATATGAAACTTGTCTGTACGACCATATGATCGAAATTTAAAAAATTAATATTTATTAATAAAAAGAGGGCTGAAACCAAGTTATTGACATGACACTTGCCCGGATGACCGTATTACCGACATTTTAAATAATCGGATGAGCTCACGAAGTGAGTGAAATCCTTCCTACATTACTTCTGTATAAATAATTTAGTTACGTAACGTTGATCCAAACCCCTCCCCCCCCACATAATGCAACATAACGCTACACCTTACTCCCTACCCTCCCTTAAGTGTGTTGCATAATATGTGTATGGCCCCAAACCATGTACGTCAAATAAGAAAAAAAGTTCCCATAAACATGGGTCCTAAAACTCTTAGTTTTCCGAATGTCTGTATGTGTTTTTACATGATTAATTATATCTTAATAACATCTTAATGTGTCAACATCAAACTTATGTATGACCACTAATAAGACCTATTTCAGTATGAGCAGGGCCCATTTTAGCTTCGTGCCGCCCCTAGGCCATATGAAGTTTGCCGCCCCCTCCCCCCCCCCACAACTAGGGAAAAGGAAAGAAGTCGAAGTTCAGTTGTCGCAAAGGGATCGCGTTGGCGGTGCCCGAGAGAGTGTTCTAGGCCCGCAATAAGTACTATTTATCTTCTATTAGCGACGATTTAAAGTAATTTTTCACCCTTTTAAGGCAGGAAAACTCCCCTCACCAGAGCAATTAGCAGCTGGAATTGATAAGCAAATTCTCAGTGCTATGTACATATTTAGATATACACCCTAAAGCTAATGTACCTCAGGTAATTTATAATGCCTATCGACGAATGGTCTTAGAATTTCTCAACTGTAGCATCACAGTATGCTTAAAAATAAATAAACTAAAAGTCTCATTTGACAAAATCGTCATCCAGATCGTTTCTGTAGATACCGACAAGATATGTTGCATTCAATCTTCACACGAGGCTCGATTCACACGAGCGATAACGCGGCGATCACGGAGATATTACTTGTATTATGCAGTTGTCGGTTTAGAAACAAACTAACAAATTGTATTAAAGTCTAAACCAATCTGAATTTATTCAAATCAATATTTTTTTAAATCTTCTTATTACATAATGGATTTTATAACGTAGATGAGTTTATGGACCACTTAGGAAACAATTCATTGTTTTTTTAACTATAAATAGTTGGGTTTGTTTTAAACTTTTTCTTAATTTGTTTATGCATCTATAATGTGTTAGGTTGAAACTATTGTAAATATTGCATAGTTATAATCATTAGTTAGCATAATATCAAAATGTAGGCTATATATTTATTGCATTGATCCACAACTAAGTGGTTGTTTTATATAAATAAAATATTATTATTATTATTATTATTACCTTACGTTAAGGTAAGTAACACGTTAATGTTTAGACAATGTTTGAGCTTAGTCAGCTGATTCCTTCAAATTATGACACATTTTTCATAAGAGGTTGTTTTGATTTTGATCGACCACCAGTGGGTGCAGTTGAAGCTTATGCAGTTTCCTAGAAATCGATATAAAGCATTAGTTGACTGTACAAAATAATTCATTTGTTGATAAATTTCTAATGTATTTCTTATAATATAATATTTTACGTTTTTCGTCCCTTCATTTTAAAATAATTCAGATCTTATAGTTTTTTTCACAATATACACAATAAGGGTTTCCAGCGAGGGGTTGAATATAAAAATCCTTCTGGTGGAACTCAAGATTAAGTTGCACAAAAATACCCCTACCTACACTAATTATATTTTTCAAAATATGCAACCGCAGAATTAGAGGTATTTTAGTTTGTTTATCTGCAACTCAAAAAATATGGGGTGAATCGACCAAAGTGGATGGTGATTTTCTAAAACTTTGGAAAGTATAGGCCAACAGTCATCATGCAATTCTTAAAAAGTGAGAAATGTTCATGTGGAGACTTTTTACCTACGCAACTAAATACCCTTCAAATCACATAGCTTATACTAAATTACCTTATACCTCGTTAACGTACTTTTTATTCAGTGGTTCTGGGTAAAAAACAATGCACCATTTGTTTATTTTGTTCGATACTTCGCGCGAGAAATACTCGCCACTATCTCGCCAGTGAACATCGGCCGTGTGAACAATCGCGGTGACGTCGTCCTTCATGACTGGCAAAGACGAATAAACAAATTAAATACTTTGATCCCCGCGTCCTTCCTGCCTTGGGCATAATATATCAAATATTCAAAAAATAGTTATTTTTACTCAATGTTAAAGATGATTTACAAAGTTTAAAAAAAGTAAAACTAGTATTGCAAGTAAGCTTTTACGATATTTTAAATCCATCTAATCTGTAGACTTAAAATATGCTAACTAATTTATACTTAAAAATATGCTCCCAGAAATTTGCCGCCCTTTGCCGCGGCCTCCTAAGCCTATTTAGAGAATGGGCCCTGAGTATGAGTGTCAAGTTTCTACAATGCACCATTACAAAATGGCGGCCATTTTTTGTTTTAAAAGCTTAATATCTCAAAAACTGTAAATTTTAAAAAACACAAAAAAGTTGTGAAATTTTATCCTATAAAAGATAATTTCAAGATTCCTCTGTTCATGCACAATCTTTGGTGAGAAAACCTTAATGATGGGCTAATATATGTTATTTTTCAACAACAGTAATAACGTAAAATTATTACACCGTTCTCATACCAGTAATTCTTGTTCATTTTTCAATAATCCTTAATAAGTAACAGACACGGAAAAAGGCCAATGGAACTGTCAAACCAACTGTATTGATATGTAATTAACAGCTGTAATGAAACAGTTGTATTCAAACTAAAATAAAGTAAAATTTTTTTAGCCAATGGCAAAATGCAAGGACCTGTGATTTGTTTACTTTCCCTCCGAGTAAGTTTGGGTAAAGGAAGCATCCCCTCGCCACTATCTCATTCTCTTTTGTCAAAATAATTTAGTTATAGTTTACATAGATTATTTAACAAAAGATACTACTCATTACCATAGTAATAAATATGTAAATGACTGAGAAATTTAATTTACATGTTTGCATAGCAAATTTAATGTTAAAAAGCTATCAGAGGTAATGGAATATAAAATCATGACTAAAACCATTGTTACAACTGATTATACAACAATTCAATTTTAATGAGATGTTTCATTATTCATGAGTGACAGAATATATTTGCCTCTCTATAACCGAAGCTGATTTAGTTAATTCATTTCAAACTGAAACAAAACCTTTACCGGTATATTAAAAGTTGTTTTAAATTAATCATGATTCTGTACCTTCCAAATTAATAGGTATTTGAATTATACCTTTAAATTTCAATTATTAAAAACACAAAGGCATTTTTATTTACTGGTGTTTTCTCTTTTGAAATTCTCCAGTGCAAAAAGTGTTTCTCTTTAAGCATGTGACAAATTGCTCTAATACAGAAACACTTCATCAAGCACTGGTATCTTGTCCATGATTACATCAAAAATGTATATATAACACAGACACAATACTAAATAAATATCCGTGTCCTTAAATTTTTAAGAATGCAGAATGATAAGACATTGGCTTGGGGATAAAGGGTAGAATTTAAATGATTCAGATTTTTTTTAATATTGAGCAGCTAAATTCTGTTTCTTTCTCAGTTATGACATTGTCTGTTTCTAAAAACTAGAATATTGTTCATTAAATGGAATACAGGGGCTTTTTTGAGTTCCGCATGACTTAGGCTACTACTTCCAAACAGTCAATTGACGCCAGCTTCATATAACATTTTTGAAATTCACCATGCTGATGTGACCTGTAGGGTGATTCTCTCAAAAATTAAACAACCAATTAAATTTAGACAATCCATTAAATTATAAATAATGAGACTTGTTGGCATAAATTGTTTATAATCTTTTGTTTTATGATTATGTGGCATAATCATAAAATATATAAAAATATTTATTTTATGTATAACAATAATTACGACATAGAAGCATTTTGATATTAATAGTTGTAATGATTGCTACAGTAAATACTACAAAGGAACAATACAAATTTGAATTGTAAAGCCAGAAACAAAAGCTTAAATTAATATTTACTAAATCTTTAACTCCTCATTATCTCCATCCTGGTAGACATATTTTGTCCATCAAAGAATTGTTTCCAGTTCTCAATATTTGAAATTTTATTTTTATTTATTTATTTGTTTTGCTTTTTTACCCCAGGAGCATTTTATATTTAATGTTAGAGGACAACGTCCAAACCGGAGTGGTTTGTGTGTGGTTGGTTGGTTGTTGTTGTTGTTGTTGTTGTTGTTGTTGTTGTTGTTGTTGTTGTTGTTGTTGTTGTTGTTGTTGTTGTTGTTGTTGTTGTTGTTGTTGTTGTTGTGGGTTGTGTGTTTGTGTTGTTTGAGTGGTTTGATACTGTGAGTTGAAACTTCTGCAAAACTTACACCATAACAATCAATATACAACTTTTATTTTGAATCCACGGTACATTTACAACAAAATCAACTAAAACTAGTCGATTCACCTATTTATCAGAAAAAGATGAACGCTGCAATAAAAGTATAGAGAGGCAAAGTCCTTATTTGGCAAAGAGCCACTGGCTCACCACCCTGTGCTGTTGGCAGAGGGTGGCTTTTAATTTACTGCACTGCCAACATTGGATGTTTCAAATCAGCGAGTTATACGCTTTGACATTTGTTCCTGGGAAAGATTCAACAAATACATGAGTGTACTCATAAAATGTGTTTTTGGCTTAGGTTGCATATATTAGACTCTGGATTATCCAAAGTAAATGGGCCCTCAGATACCAAATAATACCCCCGTCGCAGCAAATCTGCGTACTCAGCGAATTTCAAATGCATAATATATGTCTTAATACCACATAAAGCCGCATACCAAGTTTCATACAAATATATTCACATATAAGCGATATATACAATTTTAATTATTCTCCATGAGAATAACATTGGTGATGAGTACGTAGGTTTGCTGAAACAAGAAACACAAACAATTGGGGTTTATGCAAATATAAATAGAATTTAACTAGGCGAAGCCATATACCAAGTTTCATCAATATTCAATCCTAAATAAGGGCTATATAACATTTTAATTATTGTCCATGAGAATAACACGGGGCTGAGAAAGCAGGTTTGCTGCAACAAAGAAAAAAATTGGTTTCTATACAAATATCAATATAACTCAACAAGGTGAAGCCACATACCAAGTTTTATTAATTTATGTTCATAATTAAGGGAGTCATTACATTCTTATTCTCCATAAGAATAACATGGGGGCTGAGTACGCAGGTTTGCTTCTACGGGGATAATCAACAAAAAATAAATTTTCTGTGGAAATATCAATATACCAGTACTACGTGAAGCCACATACCAAGTTTCATCAATATACATTCATAAATAATCAAGATATCAAATTTTATTTATTCTCCATATGGATAACATTGGACAACGTCTTGTGTTTAGCACTTTGAATATTTCTGCAACAGTTGGGTGTAGAATCACAATTTAAACACCAAAATGAGTGTTTTGTGGAGTTAAACTGATTGGTAAAAGCAAATATGAAGTTTACAGTAAAATGAACTGAGGAAAAACCAAAAATCTTTTTCCCATAAGATTAACATGGGAGATTTTATGAGTATGTATTTTGGATTTTCTCTGCAACCACCACATAACCTGGGTTAATAATTCAAAATACTATATTATTTGTTTTTTTAAGCTATATAACATGGTCAAAACCAAAATTATAGTTTTTTTTTTATTTTAGGGCGTAGAATGCAAAAACCTGATTATTGGACAATTTAAAACCCCCATAATCCCCCCTTTTCCATGGTCCGATTTTTCTGGTTTTCGAACTTAAAGTCATGAATGTCACTTTAGCCAAATAGCCAAATAGCCAAATTTCATCGAAATTGGACATTTTTTACTCAAGTTATCACATTCACGGACACATACATACATACATACATGCATATATATATATTTATTTATTTACTTAATTTTCAGCAAAAAGGGCTACTGTGTTTAAAATGTTTAAAATAATAAATATGAATAATCAAATTTAAAAAATCAAAATCATTTATTGGCATACAAATCACAGCTTCAATGACAGCCAAGTCCAATATCAGGTAAAAATTACAATATATTTTTAGAAAGATTATCTATAATATTATAAAGAAGAGGTGGTTTCTGTCTGTCTGTCTGTCTGACTGACTGTCTGATGTTCGGGGTGAACGCAAAAACTACTGAACCGACTGGGCTGAAACTTTACACAAAGGTAGATCTTGAACCCATGCAACACATAGGCCTATTCACCTCCTTAAAATCCCCTCGGGCTACGCCCCGTGAACATCCTAAGTTTCAATGTTTACATTTCAGAATAAAGTAAACATTCAGAAACTGTAATGCGAACAGCTGTGGATACTTTCATTTGACAGCTTAAAGAGCAGAAGCAAGAACAGCTGTTTCAAGCTAACTAAAATGCAAATTGCACTGACTAAAGAACGGGTAGAGAAAACCCCTGTGCAAAGAACGGGTAGAGTAAGAGGCACTTTAGTTGGCACTCGAGTGTACTATTCATTTCAACCACTTTTTGTATACTAATCACATTACAAACGTCGTTGAACCAAATGTGCCCCTTGTTTACAGTTTCCTTAAGCTGTCAACTGGCGTTTGTTTACACATAAATTGCAAAACAAATTGTTTACCTCCAATAAAATTGCTAAGTTTGAATGCAAGTAATTGCCTTTAAAACTGTCGCAATTTACATTGCAGGTGCAACTGCAGCAACAGCTGTCATTGAAAACACGATTAAGAAACAAAACATATAAACAATATGGTTTTAAAACTGAATTTTAAGCATACGTTCGCAAAAAGGTAATAGTTTGTTTATTTCTGTTTGTGCCAACTTACGTGCCTTTTACTCTACGTCAGCTAGCTATTAATTAATATTAATGAACAAATATTAATGTGGCTTCATCTGGTTGTGGTCTATTCTTATTTGCACAAAAAAACAATTTTTACCAATACTTCCTGTATCCCCCCCCCGATTTTATATTTTGCTCCCTCCTTCTACGATTTTTTTTTTATTTAATGTCCCCTCCATTTTATATTTTTGAACCACCATTTTATAATTTTGCTCCCCCCGATTTCATTTTTTTGCTCCCCCCCGATTTTTATTTTTGCCCCCTCCCGATTTTATATTTTGCTCCCCCGGATTTTATATTCCCCCCCCCAGATTTTATAATTTTGCTCACCCCCGATTTTTATTTTTGCCCCTCCCCCGGTATTATATTTTTGCCCCCCCACCCGATTTTATATTTTTGCTGGAAACAATCCCCCATTTTTATTTTTGCCCCACCCTCAATTTTATATTTTTCTCTCCCCCTTCGATTTTATATTTTTATTTTATGTTGTCCCCCTCCATTTCATATTCTTGCCCCCACCCGATTTTATATTTCCCCCCCGATTTTAATTTTTGCCCCCCATTTTATATTTCCCCCGATTTAATTTTTTTGCTCCCCCCTCGATTTTATGTTTTAGTTACCTCATTTTTATTTTTGCCCCACCCCCAATTTTATATTTTTCTCCCCCTCTCTTCGATTTTTTATTTTTATTTTATGTCCTCCCTCCATTTTATATTTTTGCCCCCCCACCCCGATTTTATATTTTATATTTTTACTCTCCCCCAGATTTTATAATTATGCCCTTCTCCCCCCCTCCCCGATATATTTTTTTTTAACTTGAGTTCTTTTATTTCTAAAAGCGAATCGAAAGTGTTACGTGTACAGATTTGAAATCGCAAACCACACGCCGTTTATTACCCGACAGAATTCCTCGTCTTAGCAACAGGACCCGAACTATCTGCCAGTATATTTCGTTAATTTTGATTTAATTGTACATTAAACGTGTAAAATGTAATTTTAATATTGTAAAGTAATGTGGATTGTTATTTGCTTTAGTTAATCTACCATTCATATACAACCCGTACGAAGGACGGGTACTCAGCTAGTCTCTTATATAATTTGGTCATTATACTAAAACTACTATAATAATAACATTTCCAAGTGGTAAGATGAATTGGTAATACAAAAATTGTACAGTATATTGGTTTGTATGAGTATTGTACAGTAATAGGAAAATCAAAACACTACAGACCTCATACAGAACAATTCATCCAGTGAATAAAAGGGGTTATATAATTTGGTCATTACACTAAAACTACTATAATAATAACATTTCCAAGTGGTAAGATGAATTGGTAATACAAAAATTGTACAGTATATTGGTTTGTATGAGTATTGTACAGTAATAGGAAAATCAAAACACTACAGACCTCATACAGAAAAATTCATCCAGTGAATAATAGGGGTTATCCAATAGCCATTGATAATACTTATTAAGAAACATTCTATTGTTATACCTTTGCACCAGATGTACCAAGTGATTGTAGACCCTCAGTGCAATCACAGAATGACTATTAAGAGTCTTGCTTAGTCTATTAAAATTTATACTTGCGGAGTTCTTATTTATGGTATTGTGGGAGTGGTTTTACTGCTAGGCATTATTAAGTGTGGATTTTGAAAAATATACTTTATAAGATCAAACAGATACAGATTTATTATTGTTTGAATTTTTAAACTAATAAAAAGAGGATTGCAGTGTTCTAGTGGTTGTGAATTAGTAATTACTCTTATGGCTTTTTTTGGAGGATTAGAATGTTAATTTTACTGTCATTGCCCCATACAACAAGCCCATATCTTATTATGGATTGAAAAAAGGAAAAATAAGCAGATTTGACATAACTTTGATTGACACAGGAAATGAGACGTCTGAGAAGATATATCACTCTTGATAATTTTGTGGAAACGTAGTTTATATGGTCATCCCAATTTAAATGATGAACACTCCTAAAAGTTTTGCACTGTTTACTGAGTCGCACTGAGCATCATGATTTTCAAATGATCTTAAAGTGAAAGAATATTTTGAGTTTTAGACTTATTTAAGAGGAAGCCATTGCTTTTAAACCAATTAGACGCTTCCACCAAAGTATTTTGTGTAACAATGTGCAATTCGTCTAGAATTTTACTCGTATTTAAAAAAGTTGAGTCATCTGCATACAGAATTATTGTGGATGTAACTGAAGATGGCAAGTCATTAATACAGATTAGGAAGAGCAATGGGCCTATTATTGATCCCTGCGGGACACCATACTTTACAGCAGTCTCCACAGACCAGTCTCCATTGCTATAAACTTTTTGTTTCCTGTTGTTCAAGTAAATTTGCGAAAAGAGAGAGTCTTACTGCCAAAACCATAGTATGATAATTTCAAGATAAGATCATTAATATCTACACAATCAAAAGCCTTGCTCAGGTCATATAAAGTGGCCCAAGCAAAAGCCTTCTCCTCAAAGGCTTGCGAAACATCTCTTACTAGTTTATCTAAAGCTTGCAGAGTAGATTTATTTTTCCTGAAACCAAATTGCATAGAACTTAGAAGGTTGTTGATTTCAAGGTACTATAAATTTGTTTATATACGAGGGCCTCAAGTAACTTACCTACAACTGGAGTAATCAGAGTAACATTTCTCAAAGTTTAAATAAATGATATAATTAACTAAACTGACCTTAAAAATCTTACAATATTATTTAAACTTTCCTAATCAAATTGATTGATTATTTTGTTATTTTTATTTTTTATTTTACAGCAATAAGACTCCATCCCTGGAATATCAAAACGTCATACATGTTAATCTTGTGGCAGGGCTGTCGGTAGACCACTAAAGCAATGCTAAATCCCCTCCCCACCGAGTGAAGTTTTGAACTAATGCACGACATAATATATGATACAGTGGTGCTATCGGTTATCTAATTCAACTAATCATACATAAGATTATACATTAGTTAACATGAAACAAAATACTGGTGCTAATCTATAACAATCAAGCTTAAACTAGAAATATATATCAAAATCATATATAAACAGGCTTGGATGACTAAGATTTTACTATATATTAAATTATGATTTGAAAAAGTTAAATTTTATAAGCCTTATTTTCTTTTATATTGGTTTTAGAATTTTAGACTGTTTGGCAAACATTTGTAATAAATTGTACCGGTACATTATAAAATAAATATTACAAGTTAATTTCAGTAAAAATAAAAAGATAGGACTCATCTTATTGAGGGGCTGAAAAATGAAAGAACGTATATATATATATATATATATATATATATATATATATATATATATATATATATATATATATATATATATGTATATATATATAATATAAACAAATAAAATAAAAAATATAATAATTTATATCGGTAATATATTCTTTCACTCATCAGTCCCTTATTCAAACATGTCCTTTTTCCAAAATACCTAATGTAATATTATGTTGGTTATTTCTATTTTTAGTACTGTAATTAGAAACAAATAATGTTGCTGCATATTTTAATCCCTTTTCGAATCCAACATTCCAACCACTAATTTGCATTTATGGCCCAATAATAGTAGGGGTTAGAGGACATTTTTTTGTTTAAGTTATCCTCAATCATCAGTGCTCGAAAACACATTCATTCATGATGCACCATGTGCTATTGCTTGATTTGCATCAAAATAAAACATATTTTAACAAAGAATCAAAATATAAACTTAACTATAATTGTCTTTCCATAGGGGTTAGATGTGAAACTTGATTACTGAAAAAATGGAAGTAGCTGTATTGTATTCTAGTTTATATATTAGTGGCTGTGTTACTCTGCAGTGAAATATATAGCCTAGTAATGATAAATTAATCATAGACATTTTGCTTCACATAGTAAATCAGAATAATGAACAAATCAGGGCCCAAAGTTAAGTGAAGTGAAATCATTATCTACACCTGGTATAGAAGTGAAAGGAAGGAAAAAGAACAGATGCTTAATTTAGTCAAGTGTCAAACTTTATTCAGGAAGCCCGCGGCTCGTTATTTTCACGAAGAATTAACAGCCAAGCTTTTCACTAGGTTGCGTACCTTACCTGTTATATTTTTACAATATTTCCTCGGACTCTTATTTTATCCAAACTTATGCCACTGTGATCGAATTAAGCTTAGATAACTTAAAACTCCTCCATGACGTTGACCTGTTTATACGTCTGCATTGTAAAACTATCTTCAGCAAGCTACCATCGTACACAATTTTGGAGAAAGGTAATTTTCATCAGGGGGTTTTTGTCAAGTTTGTGATATTATTGATCTACTGAAACAACTGGAAGCTTTAATTTAATATACGCAAGTGTGAATTATACTTTAACTAGCTTTCAATCAACAGGGCGGTACTCAGCTTTCACGGGCCCCTCCTGAGCAGGCCTTGTAGTGTTGGCCCTTATTGATCCAAGTTGGTGACCTTTTTTAGGCAACGGTGTCCTAAATAAGACACTGGCCCGGCCGCCCGCCCCCGGCTCGGGCTCCGGGGCAGTTGTCCCCCCCTGAATACGGCCCTCCCAATCAACCGCTGCCGCACAGTGCAAGAATGTGTGTATTACGCTTAACAGCAGCCACATCCTATAGAATCCCTAGAATGGGCTTAATATCCAGTTTAGATTTTAACATTAAATTAAAAATAACCATCCCTCATTGTTTTTTAACTGTTTTAACATTTTAAAATGAATTTTGAAAGTGAGTAATATCCAAGTCTTTTTAAACACAGGAAAATAGATCTGTAATAAGCAAATAACCTTAACAGAAAAATTATTATAAAACTATTTAAAGCAGCAAGAGTACTGTAGCTTTGACTTTCTTCTATTGGTTCAATTTAAAGTGTGTTGTTGACTAAATTATTGTAGCCATGAACCATGAACAACGATCCTACAGGCCTCTGCCTCTCATCTCATCTCTTGGTGTCCTCTCATCTCTACGACGTATTGTATCTTATTTTGCAATTAGGCCCACAACGATTTTGTATTGGAATGTTTTCATTTCCATCCATTAGACTAATTTTAAATTTATTCATTTTATTGATTTTGTATATAAATATGGTATGATTAATTTGGTAGTCTGACCTGATCTCTTCCAAACTCATATAATTCACACCAAGTAGATCGTTTAATTAGCTACCAACAAAAATGACTTAACTGAAATCAGGTTGACTGGCTAGCGCATTTACTCATGGAGGGTTAATGGCTACGTCACTGGCTTTTTGAATGCAATGAAACATGTCATATAGTTGTAAATATAGCTAAGCTGTGATGCATTAACCTCTAACATAAGAGGAGGAGGAGGTTTTTTGAGCTATGTGTAGTAAACCTCTCGCTTAATGAATTTACTGAATTTTGCTCAATTTAGGTAATCAATTGAGTATCTGTAGAATAACACTCAAACTGAAAAATCCTACACGCATGTAAACCATAATATACCAATGTGTTGATACAAAATTTGTTCAGCTCCGTTCATAGAAAATTTCAGCAAGCTTTCAAAAAAATGTATTCTTACTGAAGAAACAAATGTCAATTTAAACTTACATTTTTAACCACAGAAACTGTAAAACATAGCAAAAACAATGAATTTTACAAGAATATCATAAGTTCTAACAACAACATCTTTTGAGAAATAACTACAAATTCCGCTAGTTCAGAGAGCAGCTAATGTAAATGAACAGCACAACTGAGGCAACAATGGGGAAACACTACATATACTCAGTACGTATACGTTTTATTTTATTGCTTAATTGTACCGGTAATAAAATTCCAAAAGGTGCTCTCTCAAAAGTAAAATATTCTCATAATTTATCAATTACATTTTATGTTCATTGTTCTATGTATTTATAATGTTGATTAACAGAGTCTAATTCAAGAGTCAAGAATAACTAGTAGCTTGTAGCTTGTAGAGGCTATAGCCTCTAACCTACTGGTTAAGTTTTACTGGGCCAATTGTTCACTTGAAAATAGATGAATAGGCCTACATGTTTACAAGTCACACCTGACTATAGAGTTTAAGTTACATTATAAATAATCAAGTTATCCTTAGTTTGTTTTAAAATGTTTGTAGTGTGGTACTTTAAGGATATTTTTAAGGGGAGGTAAGGGCAAAAATAAATAATCAGGCTTCACTGGGTTCTTCCCCATCTAATGTTCTATGATCTTCCAAGTTTTAACCTTCTTGGTATAACAATAGCTTCAGAAACCTGTGCAAAGATACAAATTTGCCATTGTTTCCTTATGCAGTTAGTTAACAGGATATATTATAATTAGGATAATTATGATGCAGTTATATTAGGATTTCTTTTCCGTTGAAGATATAACATACATTGACAAAAAATTCTAACTTCAGTTAGACTATCGTAAAAATACACAAATTGATTAGTGGTAAAATTTGTGATAGCAACTTTGCAAAAAACCCTAGCAACCGCTTTGAACTTAAATATACCCTACATGTTATATGTGTATATAATTAAATAGTTAGGCCCTATCCAATTGTTTTTCAAGTAACTTTGTAGTAACTTTACACTAAATAAGTGCAATACCATTATTTGGAATTAAACAAATTCCCCCGATGTAGAATTCAACTCAACACTTCAATTAAATAACGACCGGGAGAAAATTATAAAGAAGAAAATTACTGGGAAGATATCCAAAGCACAAAGATAATAATTCCTACCAGAATACTCAGAGAGGAGCTATTATTGAGGTTATTATCTATTACAGTATCTACTATGAATTTAATTAACAAGGGGCAACGAGTTTAATTGGATCAGGGTTGCCGTTGTCATTCCCGTGGATGCAGATAAAATCCCACCGGAGTGGTTGTAAGATTCTGTTTAGAACCCAGGCCTATCTTCGAATTAAATTAAACAATCTAATAAGATTACCGTTAAAAACTAACTGTGAGATTTAACAAGATACTTTTATACATTAGGCATAAATTTCAATTCAACTTTTATAAGAATCACTAGAAATAAAAGTTCATTTTTATTACCACATATTGATATGACCTAATTGCCATAACTGGATCTTCTGATAAAATGATTTTTTTATATAAAATTGAGCTTCTGATAAAATTATTTGTTTATATAAAATTGAGCTTCTGATAAAATTATTTGTTTATATAAAATTAAGTATTTGTTGTAAACAAGTTCCTTAAGGTGATTTTTGTGGAATGTACCATTAAAATTGTATAGGCCAAAAACAACTATTGACAAGATGTTGGCATGTTTTTGTTTGATGAAGTCTAAGTTATTAGTAAAATGTAGGCTTTCACATTTTGTACAACCCACAAATTCCTGTGGTGGATTTAGAGCTGAAGCTCTAACTGATATGACTCTATGAATATGACTCTTACTTAGACTAATGTGGTTATAATATCCCTTGTTAGAATGTTTTCTTTTGCATAACATTCGAGTACAAAGTATGGTACATGATGTTAATTTACATACCGTTACTACTATTATGATTAGCATAAAAGTTATGCTAAAGTGGGAGACTTTTTTGTCAGCTTCATTATCATGGAGTTGAACTCTGTCTGTGATAATGTGCGAAAGCATTGCATCGGTCATTGCCGCCATCACCATGCAAGAAGTGCTGCAGTGTTTCTATATTACAGGGGTTTTTAATACCTTTTAGTCGGCATGGTGAGACCAAGACCCAGAACCATGATGACTTGTTGTTTTCCGAGCACAGATGCCAAAAATCTCATTCGTTAAAACTGAATGTATTGATGTATGTGTGTGTCTGTAGGTGCGATAACTTTCATAAAAAGGTCTGATTATGATGAAGTTTGAAAACCAGACCGATCGCTTGATCCCAAAGAGGTATTTTGGAGAGTTCTCTACCCAAAAAATGGGTTTTAGCGAATTTCCCCTATAGGAAAGAAGCTATTACCGTAGGTCTCATGGTAAGACTTAAGCCCGAGACAATGATAAATTTTCATTTTGAGGTCCCCAGCTGCCAAAAACACCATTCGTTCAAATTTTGATTTACAAAGGTGTAAAGTACCATTTATCTGAACAAGTTCGAAAACCAGATGAATCGCACCATCCGAAGGGGGGTTCTTGGAGAGTTTTGTCCCCCAAAAATGTTTTTTTGGGGTTTCCACATGTCATTTTTATTTAAATCAAATTTTAATTTTCACCATTGAATTCGGCATAAAAAAACAAACAATTTGTTTACTGAGATATTGAAAGTGCTAAACACAGTACCTTATCTAATGTTATTCTTATGGAGAAAAAGAAAAATGTTAAATCTCGCTTATTTATGAACATAAACTGACGAAATTTGGTATATGGCTTCATCTGGTTGTGGCTTCTCTATAACCAATTGATGTAGAGAAATGATCAAAACACCAAATTGTGTGTTTTTTAAAGCTGAATCCAATGGTGAAAACTAAAATTTGATTTCAATAAATATTACGTGTAAAAACTTCAAAAAACCATTTTTGGGGTACAAAACACCCCCAAAATACCACTTTGGATGGGGCGATCTGTCTGGTTTTCGAACTTAAAGTTATAAATGCTTCTTTACACGTTTGTAGCAAATCTCATCAAAACCGGACCTGTTTTAAGAGATTTATCGCACCCACGGACACACACACACACACACACATATATATATATATATAAGAAATAAAGGAATAAACCTTGAGTACCCTTTTCTCATTTTTATTTTACACGACACGTGTTTTGACTTTCATGTCATCTTCAAAGTGCAAGTACATGGAGATTACTTACCAAAAACTTTAGAAGATGACTTACTTGACCTTGAGACGCCTTAAGAGACGGAAATAAAGATACTCAAGAGGCAATCACACACAACCTAGTCCATGAAATAAATAAAACTGGTACAAATTTCAAGAAAAAGAACATCATTATAAAAGCTAAACAAGAAATGAATCTAATTAAATCAATATCAAATAAACTGAATGAAAACAATGCTATTGTAACAAAAGCAGATAAAAGTAACACAGCAGTTGTAATGAAAAGAGATGAGTATAATGAAAAAATCACAACAATTTATAGCAAATAACTTGTTTGAAAAATTAAATAAAGACCCAACCTCTGATTTCAATAAACAAATAAATAATACAATTTCAAAATGAAAATCTCTCCCTCTTAAGGGAATAAACCAACTTAAGACGATTAAACCATCGGCACCAAAGTTAAGAGGTCAGCCAAAAACACATAAAATAGATATTCCCTTGAGACCAATTGTAAATTTCCGAAGCGCACCAACCTACAAATAATGTAAATATTTGAATAACAAAATAAAGAATAATATAGTCTATGAAAAGAAATTTAAAGTCAACAATACTTACTTATGAACTAATAGATAAGATCAAAGATGTAGATATACCAAATAATACAATATTTATCTCGTTCGATGTGACAAATATGTATTCAAACATCCCTGTTTCCGAAACACTTTCTATACTCAAAGAAGATTTAACTAAAAGCAACCAATTATAAAGTAATGAGATTAACGATATAATGAAACTGACAAAGATAACTGCAAATCAAAATTACTTTGAATATGACTCACAGTTCTTACAACAAAGAGATGGTTTAGCGATGGGGTCTCCCTTATCTGGTTTGTTAGCAAACATATATATATATATATATATATATATATATATATATATATATATATAATATGCTGTACTTAGAGATAACAAACATAATGGATAGTTGTAATCCTTTAAGAAATAAAATCTTATACTGGCATCGTTACGTAGACGACATATTATGTCTTTTTGAAGGAGATGAAAACACCTGCAATGAACTTCTGATATATTTAAACTCGATTTCCAACAATATAAAATTTACAATGGAAATTCAGAAATCAAATATTAACTTTTTGGACCTAACCATCTCTAATATAATTAATAAGCATTCATTCAAAATTTATAGGAAACAGAACCAAACATCGCTTATAATACCAGCAAATTAAAATCATCCCTGGTTCCATAAGATGTCGACCTTTCATTCAATGATCACCAGATTACTTAACATTCCAATGTCAGAAGAAAGTTATAACGAAGAGAAAAACATATTGAAATACTTAGCAAAAATCAATGGTTGTAAATCAGACTTAATCAAAAAAATGATTGAAAAGAAAAGGAAAAAAGAAAAGAAAAATTATGAATCTAAAACTGAGTTTATCTGTGTACCTTATAGTTCGCTTTTCCTCAGTTTATTTTAATGTAAACTTCACATTTGCTTTTACCAATCTGTTCATTTCCACAAAACAATCATTTTGGTGTTTAAATTGTAATTCTACGCCAAACCGTTGCAGAGATATTCAAGGTACTAAACACAGTACGTTGTCCAATGTTATCCTTATGGAGAATAAATACAATTTTTATATCTTGATTATTTATGAATGTATGTTGATGAAACTTGGTATGTGGCTTCACGTAGTACTGGTATATTGATATTTGTACAAAAAATTGAGTTTTTGTTGATTATTCCCTTAGCAGCAAACCTGCGTACTCAGCCCCCATGTTATTCTTATGGAGAATAAGTAAAATGCAAAGACTCCCTTAATTATGAACATAAATTAATAAACTTGGTATTTAGCTTCACTTGGTTGAGTTATATTGATAATTGCATAAAAACCTATTTTTTTATTCCTTGTTGCAGCAAACCTACTTACTCAGCCCCCATGTTATTCTTATGGAGAATAACTAAATGTTATAAAGCGCTTATTTATGATTGAATATTGATGAAACTCGGTATGTGGCTTCACCTAGTTAAATTCTGTTTATATCAAAACCGATTGTTTGTGTTCCTTGTTTCAGCAAACCTACGTACTTATTACCAATGTTATTCTTATGGAGAATAATTAAAATCGTGAATATATTTTTATGAAACTTGGTATCTGGCTTTATGTGGTATTAAGACATACATTATACATTGGAAATTCGCTGAGTACGTAGGTTTACTGCGACGGGGGTATTTTACATTATACAAATTTGAATTTAATTTTTACAATGTCCAGCAGGCGATGGTACTTCTTTTAACTATGTGATCAAACAACAACTAACACAAATACAAGCTGCAAGCGCTTTACAGATGCAAACATATCACATGCAGAATATGTCTGCTAAATACAGGCATTTTGTCATGATTATTTGGTCCTATATCATTAAAGGCTACATATATTTTTTAATTTGTTGTCTTTAGCAAGTGAATTCACCAGTCTGTTTGTAGAAAAGCTACTAAACTAAGTGAATCAATCCGATATCACCCATCATTTAAATATTTGGGTAACGTACCTATATTTAAATACTATATATTTGGGCTTTACCTTAAATATATGTGGGTGAAGCCGCAACCAGGACCATTTTTTCTTAAAGTGTACAAGGCAATGCTTGTACAGAGCCATGCCACAAAGGGGGAGTCTTACAATAAGGGAGTTTTAATTTTATTCTGCAAAAAAAGGATTCCTCCTGTAAAGCTCAACTGACAATAATGCAAATAGGCTAAGTAGTTTAAAGTTGTAAACAGTTTATGTTCAGAATACTGTAAGTATAAAACCTAAAATCATTAATTGGCTACCGGTACAAGTAGCTAGGCCTATGGTATTAGCTAATAAAACTCATATGCGGTAATGATATTATATGACAAGTATCTTTAGAGACAGGCTAACCTAATCCTCAAGGTGGCTAACGAGAGAGTTGGCACCGATATGACCAGTCCACCACTCGTGAAGAGCCAACAAAAGGAAGAAATAAGTAGGCCTACATCAAGTATAAACGAGTTTCTTCAAATGAGACGAAGACTTAAAAAAACCTTCTCTTAAAAACTATGAAGATGACAGATTAAATAGCCGGGCATTCATGCCATATCTACTATTTGCTTAAGGTCCACCCTCCCCTGTAACTCTGCCACAGGCAGGTGAACTTTCCATGAGTTGTACATAAAACCATTGAGTAAGACAGGGTTTGAACCTTTGATCTAAGTGCTACCTCCAGGATGGGGAGGATCTACCATAGCACCTTATTTTACACAGCCACTGATCAAGAGAGCACTCGGCTGTATCAGTCCAGATGTAATTACGACAATTACGCTAAACGACATAATTTCATTATTTTTAATAGGTTACAACACCTGTCAGACATAGGCCACAGACAAGCAATTAAGGATATGATTACCGGTACCAGTAAACTTGTATAGAAATTAAGATTTGTTAGTAATAGATTCAAAAACCAAAATTATGTTTTGTTTTTTAATTTAAGAGACTGGCCAATAACACAGATTCAAACAACCGGTATCAATATTTGATTTTCTTGTCACACCATTAGTCAATAATGTAACATGTGGCTGGTGATAATAATGATAAGTGAACATGGGCGACAATGAAATTGATTAATAAGTGGAACAAATAATTTCCTGCCTGCATATGCATGCTTAGGTTTATTTGTAACCATCATCACCTAAAACGGAACTATATTTTAAGATTGAAAATTTCCGAGTTGAAATGATTGGCTGAATAAGATGTCTTAGGCCTATCCCAACCTTTTATGAATATATTTGCGTGAAACTTGGTAAGTGGATCATGAGGTACCGGTACATAAGTTATGCTTATAGGCCTAGTTGCATTGGAAATTTGCTAAGTAAGTTATGCAGGTTTGTTGCAAGGGGGTGTTGTTTACCTAGTCCTCGGCCAGAATAACAACCCTTTTCAGAACTGCATTAGGGTTATTACCGGTAATGTTAAACTTCATATCTGAATCGTTCTAAGTATTTACCTAGTTTTGATCCTAGTATAAACTAATGAAATGCAGTAGCCTAAGCCAATATAAAATGAAAATTAGGCTATCATTTTTTTTTGAATCCAGTTAGTTGGTGGCTGCTTCTCGTGCTGTGTCCAAGCACCCTTAAATGAAAAATTAGATGGAATGAAAAAATCTGAGGACTAACTTGACACATGCACATGCCCACGTCTTCTCAATATATAATATGCATATGTAAATGTTATGGCATAACCATACTTAGGGGTGTATATTATAGTGACTGGACATGAGTTTAACCTTGAAAGCAATTAAACTTACCTAACGAAGCTAACATAGATTAGGCCTAGGATATCCTTCTAGTCATTTTAAAAGCAATAGGAAATAGTAAGGCCGATTTTACATTAAATATTTTGTTTACCTGGTTTTTGACGTTTATCAGCAGCTGAGTGTTTCCCAAATTCGCCGAAAAGAACACAACGACGAATACTAACCAATAAACTTCATTAGTGACACAAAAACCGATTGCCATTTTCGAAGAAATACCGAGCAACCACGACACGCGATGTGATAAATTAAAAGCACTGGTAACGTTTCATCTCGATGTCCGTTTACTGACTGAAGTAAACACTGTCTAGACTCTGGTCCTTATAAAATTCGACGGTAGTTGGAGTCTGCTCAGTTGGTCGACAGCAGCCATTTCAGATCAGCTGTGAGTAAAATTAATCCCTTTGCGCATGCGCGCACAGTTCCAACTGACGCTTCTGCCCCTGCCGGCGGTTGTCAATACTTCTCTTCCATTTCCATTTCCCATCCCTCTCTCTTGTATTTCAAAATACAAACTTGCACATTACATTTTCCAACTAACTTTGCTGTTATCGACGTGGGACGGCCTTTTGTGTTTTAAAGTGACAAAAATTACTCAAAAGCCTCTCTAACTGTTTCTGGAAACACCACAGTTGTATTTTATTTTTAAACCCAGCTGAATTATTAGTTTGTTTTGTGTAAAGTACTTTACTTTCAATACAAGTAGTATTGTAAAACTAAATACTCCTGTCGCAGCAAACCTGCATACTCAGCGAATTTCCAATGAATATATAACACAACACATTAATACACTTAACAGGATTCAGGAAGAAATATACTCACAAACAAGCGATATTTAAAATAGTAATTATGTTAGCGTATTATTTTTAGATATAGAAAAAGCTTATGATATACCGTAACATAAGTCATGATCACTCATTAAATGTATTGAGATCCTTACCTTTACCATCTAAACTCTCTGATACAGTGGCTCAGTTACAGATTAGAAATACTACACAAATAGAAACTTGGAAAGGGAAAACTAAGGGAATTGATATTAACTGAGGAGTATTGCAAGGTGCACCGCTTTCTCCTACGCTTTATAACCTTTTGTGTTGACCATGTTTTAGAAGAATTGTCCGAACTATCAATCAGTGAAGAATTTGGCTATAAACTGCATAATGATCTAGTATCAATAAGCATTTTAGGGTTTGCGGATGATACTATTCTAATTGGAAAAAATAAAGAAAGTGTTTTAACACTGTATAACATGACAAAAGAATTATTTGAGGAGATAGGTTTAAAAATTAATCAGGCCAAAACTAAAATAATCAATATAAAGCAAAGGCAATTTAAAATCTGATGACTGCATTATCAATGGGGAGAAGGTTAAATCAATAAATATGGAAGAGAAAATTAAATACCTGGGGGTTAATTTTAAAAGCCAGATTATTTTTGACTCAGAAAATACCATAAAATCACTAACAACTAAAATAAATAACCTGATTTCTTCTCCTTTTTTCAAAGCTGAGCAAAAGATGTTTGTACTTAATCAATATTTGTGGCCTACTTTTATATTCCCTTTTCAAACTTCTCCACTTCATAAAATTAATCTAAAATTTGTTCTATGATATAGATAAAATAATAAGATCTGCTGTAAAAGAAATATTTGATCTGCCTGATGACACTCCCACTTCAATGTTCTACAGTAGTACAAAATGTAAAGGGATTGGTCTTAACAAAGCATCTTGGGAAGCAGCTTTACAGCATATAAATATTTTGCAAGTACTCAAACGTATTAATGACCCATATCTGGATAGATTAAAGGATTTTAAATTTGAAGAAATATATTGTCTTAAAAAGTTAAACCTATTCGAGATTGAACAACCAGTTATTTCAAATACAAGAGCGCTTCGAGAAAAACTTAGAGAAGCTGAGTTTAATGCCTGGAACCAATTACCGTACAAAGGCAGAGGTACCAAACTTTTCAGCGAATGCCCTAACATCAATAAAACATTATCGAAAGGCCACGGTTTGACAGAATCTGAGTTTAAGTATTATTTGAAAATGGTCGGTTATGTAGCTCCAGTTAGGAGCCTACATGGAAGATCCAGGGACGGCAACCAGTGCCGGCATTGTTCCGGCACTGAGAATTATATTATTGAATCCTTAGCCCATGTCCTTGGTCAGTGCCCATGTAGTAGTCTGATAAGGAATACCAGACATCACCAGATAAGAACAGTTATAGCTGACCAATTCAGAAAGGAAGTAAAGTATGAAGTATAGGAAGAAGTCACCGGTTTAGAAGAAAATGGATCTATCAGAAGATTTGATATTATTGTCATTGACAGAAAAGTTGATAAATGTTTTGTTATTGATCCCAAGATACGATACGATATTGATACGATTTGAAACAAATCTTGATCAAACCTCAGAAGTACACCAAGAAAAAAAGAAAATGTATGAACAAACATTTAAATATTTCAATGAAAAGTACAACATAAGAAACTTTGAGGTCATTGGTATTTTAATTGGTGCAAGAGGAACAATTCCAAGTTTTGTTCAGGAAATATGGAGAAGATTTAAATTAGATAACAAAATTTTGACATTAGTTGCTCAGACTGCAGTAAAATACTCAATTAGTATATTAAAAATTCATCTATACAACCAAATTTAAATACCAAAATTGTTGTTCAAGTATTCTTTGTCTTGAGGCAATTCACATTGGTGAAAAGATGTTAATTTTCAAATAAATTATCTGTATATATTAGTAGTCCATAAGAATAACATTGGGGATGAGTACGCAGGTTTGCTGCAACAAGGAACACAAAATAATGGGTTTTTATGCAAATGTCAGTAGAACTCATCTTAGTGAAGACACATACCAAGTTTCATCCATATCCACTCATAAATAAGCAATATATAACATTTTAATTATTTTCCATAAGAATAACATGGGGACCAAGAACCTAAGTTTGCTGCTACGGGAACCATAAAATTGTTTTTTTGTGCAAACAACAATAAACCATAACCAGATGAAGCAATATACTAAATTTTGCCAGTGTATGTTCATAAATAAGCGAGATATTCGCAATTTTTCTTTTTCTCCATAAGAATAACATTAGACAACGTACTGTGTTTAGCACTTTCAATATCTCAGTAACCAATTGACGTAGAGCAATGATCAAAATACCAAATTGTTTGTTTTTAAGCTGAATTCAATGGTAAAAATTAAAATGTTATTAAAAAAAATTACATGTGGAAACCCAAAAAAAAAACATTTTTGAGGTGCAAAACCCCCCTTCGGATGGTGTAATTCGTCTAGTTTTCGAACTCGTTCAAATAAATGGTACTTTACACATTTTTACCAAATTTCATTAAGATCAGACGTTTTTTACAAGAGTTATCGTACTTACGGACACATATATACATAGATAAAAATTTGAACGAATGGTGTTTATGGCATCTGGGGACCTCAAAATGAAAAGTTGTCATGGTCTCGGCCTTAAGTCTTACTATGAGACCTACGGTAATAGCTTCTTCCCTATAGGGGAGATTCGCTAAAAATTTTATATCTTGCTTATTTATAAACATAAACTGACAAAATTTGGTATATGGCTTCATCTGTTTGTGGTTTATTGTTTTTTGCACAAAAAAACAATTTTTCGCCTATGGTTCCTGTAGAGCAAACCTAGGTACTTGGTCCCCATGTTCTTCTTATGGAAAATACTTTAAATGTTATATATTATGCTTATTTATGAATGTATGAATGGATGAAACTTGGTATGTAACTTCACTAAGATGAGTTCTATTGATATTTTCACAAAAACCCATTATTTTATGTTCCTTGTTGCAACAAACCTGCGTACTCATCCCCAATGTTAATCTTATAGAGAAAAATTAATATTTTAAATATCACTTATTTGTAAATATATTTCTTATGAATCCTGCTAAGTGTTTTAATGTGTTATGTTACATATTCATTGGAAATTCACTGAGAATGCAGGTTTGCTGCAATGGGGTTTTTTTTTTAAGAAATTGTATTAAAGCATTGCATAAAACAGTGTAGGAGTCTATAGACTAACTAACTATTTAGTCTATGGTAAAATTCATATATGGAAGCAACTCATATTTTAACTAATAAAAGTGAGTTACAATTAGAAGTGTACAATTCTCTTCATTTTAACTATATAATAAATTGCAAACTCACCTCAATTGTAAAACATACCATTATTATTATTTTTTAATTAACTCAAATTTCAAATTGTTTAAAAGGTATGTTTGATGATAAAAAATGTTTAAATGTAACAACACGTTAAAAATTGCAAGCTAAAAAACATATTGTAATTTTTTTTAACCAACTATTTGTTACATGATATACGTCATTAAAAACTGAAAAGAGATTAGGCCTATTTATATTGGGTTTTAACAACCACAAGAAGTGAAATACTATTACACATACGGTATGTATATCGCATTACAACAGTTACAATTTGTTGACAATTTAACACCAAATATTGTATATGTGTTCACATTTCCAATACTTAATTGTATGCCAAATTAAACATTGCCTCTGCAATTATATTTTTCCATTTATTTGTTAGTACCTGGGGGCCGAGCTTTGCTCGGGGGAAGGCCAGTCAGTTTGTTTAGATGATTCGGAGTATATTTCACCACTTCCCCCTACTGATAATCAGATTTGTATAACTCATTTGCCTCTTTTCTACAAGTTTAAGGTCTCTCCAGTTGTTATTTATAGCTTAATGTCCCTTTGATTTTTTTTTACTACTTTATATATGCAATCTTCACTCAAATATTTTAATCTCTGCTCTCAGGAAACCACATGTTAATCCTATACTCTAATATGAGTAAGGCTTGCTTGCTCGCTTGCTTGCTTACTTGCTTGCTCGCTTGCTCACTTGCTCGCTTGCTCGCTCGCTCGCTTGCTTGCTTGCTTGCTTGCTTTTTAGTTTTTTTACATAAATTGATTTTCCTGGGGATAACGCCTGTCTAGAACTTATTTTTATCCCAGAAATTAGTTATTTCCAACATTTGAAGGAAATCGTTGGAGCTGTTTTTGAGATCAGTGTCGCAAGTAAGCAAGCAAGCAAGCAAACCTTACTCATATTAGAGTATAGGATTCTTTATTTCTAATCCCCCCCCCCCCCCCATACAGTGTATGGAGATAGTATTGTTTTCGGACATATGTTTTTTATGTTCTCTGAACTCCAAAACGTGTTTTTCCCGGTGATGTCTGTCTGTTTTGGTGAGTGTGTTAGAGACCACGTTATTTGCCCTACTTTTAAATTTAGCATGCTCCTAGTAAATATAAATTACTTTATTCTGAAGGGTCGTTATCCTTTATCAAATCCACTATTAACATAAAAGTACAAATGTGTCAAAACCAGTTCTTTAATTTTGATTAAAAATTGGTGGTTCAGAACAGGTCCGCAACAAATCTGAGTGACCTGCAAGTCTGAGAAAATTAGTAGTCAGAAGATATCAAAAACTAAAATCTTAAATAAATCAGTTTTTTGGAGTTTGTTTAAAACGATTTACTTAAACTAAAATTGAAGTAGGACCCCTAAATATAAACTAACTACCTTCATTTAATTGTAATTCTTTGTCAATTAACTGTATAGAAAATGAGTGCTTGGGGGCCGAGCTTTGCTCGGAGGAAGGCCAGTCAGTTTGTTTAGATGACTCGGAGTAATATTTCACCACTTCCCCCTACTGATAATCAGATTTGTATAACTCATTTTCCTCTTTTCTAAATTTTTAAGGTCCCTCCAGTTGTTATTCATAGCTCAATGTCCCTTTGATTTATTTTACTACTCTATATACGTAATCTTCACTCAAATCTTTTAATCTCTGCTCTCAGGAAACAACATGTTAATAATCATATACAACATGAGTATTACACATGTCAATAACCATAAACAACATGAGTATTAAAGAAAAGTACAGCGACCAGTGAGTGTTGGTTATATTTTTCTTTCCAGTTTACTTACTGTTATTTCTGTTACTTTCAACCTTTTGAAGGTGAGACATATAAATAATTATTATTGGAAGGCGTTTTTCGTATTTCACATAGACTCCCTTAACTTCCATTGTGAAATTAAAGAGTTCTTGTTGTTAAAACACAAACACAATCATAACCTTCAAAAACTGTTTCCAAATAGACCTTCAACATCTTCAGTAAACAAAGGTAAAACCAAATGTCTAACGCAATCTGCTAATTTACCAACAGCAATGAAGGGGACAGACGTACAACCTGGCTCAAATGAGTCTAATTTTGTTTTTCCTAGCAAACGCAAGAATATTTCCGATACAAATTCTCAACCAAAAAGGTACGTTTTAGATTCATATGAGCTATGTAAACAGAACAAATACCAAGTTCTTTTAGACCATCCGTATGCTTCAAATAGTGGTAACGTATCTGAAGTAATGGAAGATAATTCTAATGAAAACCAAATTACTAAGGAAATTAAAATTCCTCCGATTTTCCTCCACGACGTTAACAATCATCAAGAAATAGTAAAAGACATTAAAACCATAGTTAAGGCTACCTTTTCCACTCAGGTCCGTGGCCAGTCCCTGAAAGTAAATCTAACAACCATCGATGACTTCCGCAGCCTAACGTCATTCTATGACTCATCTGAGGTTAAATATCATACATTTCAACCACCCCAAGATAAAAAACTTGAGGTTGTTATTAGAAATGTCCCAACCTCTTTGACTGAAGACGAAATTAAATCTGAACTGTTAGGTCTCAGCTTTCCAGTAACCAGAGTAACTAGGTTGCTGAACAAAAATAAAATTCCTATTCCCTTGTGCACTGTTGATCTGGTAAAAAACGATGAGAGTAACGATATTTTTAAATTAAATACTCTGTGCTATGCAGTTATATCTGTCGAAACGAAAAGGAAATCCAAAATGATCCCTCAGTGCACTCGATGCCAAAGATTTGGTCACACGAAGAACTTTTGTAAGTTAGACACACGATGTGTACGGTGTACCGATCGTCACCACTATTCAGAGTGTCCGAAACCTAAAACTGACACCCCTCAATGCGTGAACTGTGGGGAAAATCACACTGCAAATTTCAGGGGCTGTTCTCATTACCAAAGCCTCTTGTCTAGGACAAAAAATCCAAACCTGTCTAAAACTAAGCGGTTGCAACCTGAGAATTTTACGCCACCTGCAATACATGTCCGTGCAACAGTAGCTCAAACCCCGCCAACCGAGGAAGCACAGCGCCAAACACACGAGGCTTCCTACGCTGATGTATTAAGTGGTAAGTCTGCGCATAAATATCCCTCAAAAACTAGGTTCACTCCTCCAACTCTGGCGGAGCAAGCAAATAAATCGGGTCAACCGTGCAGTTCTGATCAATCAGGCTCAACTAATTTAGAAGCACTGATAGTAGAATTAGTTAAATCGATAGTGCCAATGATTAAAACAATTTTGACTAACGTTATAAGTTCTTTTCTTAAACATGCCTTCCCCTAATAGAGTTGCGTTTCAAAATTTAAAAATCCTAAATTGGAACGCAAATGGTTTGAACAAACAAAAAGCGATCTTTTCTGCTTTTTTAGTGCGTCACAATGTTGACATAGCTTGTGTCTCAGAAACTCATTTAGTTGATAATCAAAATTTTAAAGTATGTGGATACAATGTCTATAGAGAAGACCGGGCTGCCCCTGTTGCCTCAGGTGGTGTAGCTATTTTTATTAAAAGATCCATACAACACAACACTTTGTTTTTACCTCAACTAGTGTCAATTGAAGCTACTTCTGTAAAAGTTATGCTGGAAGATGGTAGTTCTGTAAATATCATAGCGGCTTATAAATCCCCTAATCGAAGGCTCTACTTAAACGACTTTATGAACCTATTTACTGGACATTCTCCCACGCTAATCGTTGGTGACTTAAACTGTAAAAATCAAAACTGGGGCTGTAGAGTTACTAACCCAAATGGTGCACGTCTTTTTCAATTTATCACAGACGAAGGGATAAACGTGTCCGCACCAGATGAGCCCACGTTTTATCCATTTCAATTGAAGACATTTTGGATACTGTTCTTTATCATAATTTTGCAGCTCCCATCCAACACAAAGTCGTACCAGAATTGGACTCCGATCACCTCCCCGTTTTAATCAGTTTCTGACAATAGCACACCTCCCCCTAGGTTAATATCGGGAAGAGTTGACTGGCATACCTTTGGTGTAAAGTTAGATGGATTTCTTCAGTTTCCCCAACACCTGAGCTCTATTGATGGCATTAACAAGGCTATTTATTGAACATTTCACTGGGTGTCTTCAAAAAGCTACCAAACTTGCAACTTATAAAAAATTTCCTAATAAGACCAATAGCTTTCTCACTCCACCTTTAAGAATCGTTAATTTACTAAAAGCTAAACATGAAGCTCGACGTCAGTGGATTAGACACAGGCAACCTCACATGCGGCGGAGACTGAACCAGCTTATACATCAAGTAAGGCTGGAAATCGAAGAATATAAAATTATGTGTTATAAAACTTACGTCAGTGACATAAATCCAAATGATTCCAGCCTCTGGAAAGCAACCAAACGGATTTTACGCACCCCAACTGTAATTCCGCCTCTCAGGCACGAAGATAATGTATATGAAAGTGATCTTGATAAATGTAACATTCTTGCTGACTTCTTCGAGGAGGCGTTCTCACCGAACAATGTGACCGATGAACATACTGCTGGTCTTGTCAACAGTACCATGACAAATGCATCATCAACAGTAGAGCTTCCCATAAAATTTGTTTCACCAGTAGAAATAAAGCAACTGATCAAGAAACTTCCTTTACGTAAAACACCTGGACCCGACCTTATTCCAAATATTGTTCTTAAAAATCTCACCAAAAAAGCAGTGTCAGTTTTAACTTCGATTTTTAATGCATGTATTTATCAAAGCTTCTTCCCTGACACGTGGAAAAAGGCCAAAATTATAGTTTTCCACAAACCCAATAAGCCCAAATTCTCTACTTCCAGCTACAGACCAATAAGTCTTTTGTCATGTCTATCGAAATTGCTGGAGAAGATTATCCAAAGAAGGATAAACTCTTTTCTTGAAGAATCGAGCGCAATTCTACCACACCAGTTCGGATTTCGACCCAAACATTCCACCACTCACCAAGTTCAGCGGATTGTTGAAACGATTGTGAAAGGATTTGAACGGAAGGAACACTCAGCTGCGATATTTCTTGATGTTTCACAGGCTTTTGATAAGGTGTGGCATGAGGGCCTTCTTCACAAAATTGAACTTCTTAGATTTCCACTTTACCTGAAAAAAATAGTAAAATCCTTTCTATGTAACAGACACTTCTGTGTAAAAATAAATTCTTCTACTTCTAACTATCGCCCAATTTCTGCTGGGGTACCACAAGGGTCAATTTTGGGACCTTTACTTTTCAATATTTTCATGTCTGACATTCCAATTCCGCAAGATTCCACTTTAGCGCTATATGCAGACGACACCACAATCATCACTCAAAGCACCGAAATTCTGCAAGCTTACCAACAACTTCAAAGTGCGGCTGATGAAGTGGTGCAATGGTTCAACAAATGGAATTTATGCTTAAATCCAAATAAATCGGAAGCTAAGATATTCACCTTAAGAAGACCGCAAATTCCCCCTGAAATCGTCATTAACAATTCAAATATCAATTGGAATCCACCAGATCAAGCAGTTAAGTATTTAGGTGTGTTATTAGACAAAAAGTTAAATTTCAATCTACATGTAAATTCAAAATTAAATCAAGCGTACTCACAACTGTCCATCCTATTTCCTATTGTCAATAGAAAGTCGACTCTAAAGTCTTCATACACTATTCTCATTTATAAAACTATTCTCCGACCTCTTGTTCTGTATGCCTGTCAAGTGTGGGGGCTTTCAATTTCATGTAAAAAGCTTTCGAAAATTCAAATCTTTCAAAACAAGGTCTTAAGAATTGCTGTAAACTCACCATGGTACGTACGAAATTCGCAAATACATAGGGAACTTGGAATAGAAACAATCAGTGAATACATCAGAAAAACGACACTGAAGTTTTCTCATAGGTTAATATTTGTACCTGGAGCAGAACATTTTGGAATTGGACTGCCGCTACAAGATAGACGATTAAAAGCAAGACTTTTTCAAGACATTTTGCCAAACATTGAAAATTGAATATTTTTCTAGCCAGATTCTAAATTTTATTTACATGGTTTTTATTCGTTTTTTTTTTTTTCGCTGTGAACTGTAACGCAATTCAGCTAATGGGTGACTCTGATTAGAGCGAGCCCGATATGTTTTTTTTTTAATGTTACTTATAACTTATTTATTGTTAATAATTCTGTGTATAACATAAGTTGTTGAGCCAAAAATAAATGTTGTAAAAAAAAAAAAAAAACATGAGTATTACTTTGACAGTTCTGGTTGATTATGAACAGCTGTTACAATTCTTTTGATTTGAAACTCCGTAAGCCCAACGTTTATTTTTTAACTTTTCATTTTAGTTTTTTTACATTATTTGATTTTTTCTGGGGATGAGGCCTCTCTAGAACTTATTTTTATCCCAGAAATTAGTTATTTCCAACATTTGAAGGAAATCGTTAGAGCCGTTTTTAAGATCCGTGTTGCAAGCAAGCAAACCTTACTCATATTAGAGTATAGGAGTGCCTGGGGGGCCGAGCTTTGCTCGAGGGAAGGCCAGTCAGTTTGTTTAGATCACTCGGAGCAAGTAAGCAAGCAAGGAAGCAAGCAAGCAAGCAAACCTTACTCATATTAGAGTATAGGATATGCGTTTAGGGATATTACCTTCAACCTTCCAAATGCAATACGAGTACAAAACTCATTTGGCCTACTCAAAAATTTGGTTAGTGATAAATTTAATGATGTTTTCTCAAGAAAGCAAGACTTCACTGTAGCAAATAATTTGCGCCGGTTGATAAATGAGTTGAAATTCTTAGAGCAGGGATCAAGGAGGAGGGGTCAAGGTTGTGTGTAATTTCGGATTTGATTACAGACAAATACAGACCCTGCCTTCCTCTCTTTTATAATAGTATCGATGATATTTTCTTCCTCTTATATAAATGATACAAGCAATTGTCATTGTAAAAACTATCATTTTATTTAAATCTTACTACCTAAGGGAATCTTACAAATTGTTATCCAGTGAACTTTTTTATTTCATGATCGATTTTGATCACTGAGGGGTCTTATCTCTAGGTCAATGGAAATTGAATATTGAATTTGAGTCACAGAAGAAGGATTGTTATATTTAAATACATACGATTTATGTAATCTTAACTCAATATTTTTAATTACAGTTTTATAAAATAAACAAAACATGTCAAATCATACACTTCTACTATTATGTTATATTTTAAACTTTTACAGATGAATTGAATTTTAAGTTTACGTGATCCTCCGGTCACCGGCTATTTAACACATAAAAACATAGTACACATTTTATACAGTAACAATAAACTAAACTAATGTAAATGTATTCGTTGCTAACAATAAAAAAAAACATACAATTCCAAACTGTTTATTTTTTAACAGACTCACGTAAACATAGTTTATTCTGAAAACAGTTTGCCTCAAGAGAAGTTTCTTTTACACTATGCCACAAGGCAGGTGGTGCGCAACGCGATGTAACATTGTCCTCCCTTCAGCTCTTTTAACTGTCGGGAATGTGATGATTTAATTAGCTTTCACTTATTTTTACATTTTATTCTACTCGGATGTACTGTTTTGTAAAGAGATTCTACACGAGTTTCTATGTCTCTGCTATATTTCCATGAATATCCTCATGTCATGTGCATGACATGTTTCACATAACAGTAAATGTTTGAATTACAGTAAAATTGTCTGCATATTTTTGGTTAAGTTGGTGATTCTTTAGGTATTCAACGTTTAACAAAAGTGACAAGTTTTTAACTGCAACTAATTTATAAACTAGGTTTACACTCATTCTTCCCGTAAGAGGATGAACGAAGATTGAATTTTTAAAGATATATTTGAATAAACATGTTACGTATTTAGCTTTGTTGACATAAACCTATTTTAGCCAAACACTTTTACAACAGGTCAATAAATATCTAGACCATATGCAACATATCTAAATAATTATAATTGGTTTATATTTTAATCTGACGGAGAAAGACCACAAATGTGTGAATTTACGAGTACAAATACTAATGATTTCAACAGTTTACTTGTATTTAAAAATGCCTAGAGAAAATATGTATTGATATATTATAAAACTAAGGAGCTTTGCAAACGTTCGCAAGCATACGTTAACATAGCTACTAAAATGTGTTACAGCCTTAAGATATACTTAAGAGACACCCGAAAAAATTTGAAGTACCAGATATCATACTAATCATAAATATTATAAAGCTGAGAGTTTGTGAGTTTGTTTATTAGTTTGTGGCTCAATCATGCTCCAACCACTTAACCTACTGAGTTGAAATTTGGTAGGAAGATAGCTAACATATAGGCCTATTCTCGTTTTAGCGAATTTCCCCTATAGGGAAGAAACTATTACCGTAGGTAGCATGGTAAGACTTAAGCCCGAGACCATGATAACTTTTCGTTTTGAGGTCCCCAGATGCCAACAACACTATTCGTTCAAATTTATATATATGTATATATATATATGTGTGTGTGTGTGTGTGTGTGTGTGTGTGTGTGTGTGTCCGTTACCGCGATAACTTTTGAAAGAAACACCTGATTTTGATGAAATTTGGCACAAATGTGGAGAGTGGCATTTATGACTTTAAGTTCAAAAACCAGATCGCACTATGGGAAAGGGGTTTTATGGGGGTTTACAATTGTCCAAAAATCGGTTTTTTGCAAATTTGTCCCCGAAACGTTAAAAACACTCAAATTTGGTTATAGCCATTTTATAGAGCTTAAAAAATAATAATTTAGTATTTTGAATCATTAACCTAGGTTAAGTGGTTGCGGAGAAAATCCAAAAAAAGTGTCCCATGTTAATCTTCTGGGAAAAAGGTTTTTAGATTTTTCTCAGATAGTTTTACTAAAAACTTCACATTTCTGTTTATTAATGTGTTTAGCTCAACAAAACAAACATTTTGGTGTTTTAATCGTTGTTCTACGACCAACCGTTGCAGAGATATTCAAAGTTCTAAACACAGTACCGGTATGTTGTCCAATGGAGAATAAATAACATTCTATATCTTGATTATTTTTGAATGCATATTGATGAAACTTGGTATGTGGCTTCAACTAGTTGTGGTATATTGATATTAGCACAAAAACAAGTATTTTGTTGATAGTCCCCGTAGCAGCAAATCTACATACTCGGCCCCCATGTTATTCATATGGAGAATAAGTAAAGTTGTATATCTCCCTTAATTATGAACCTAAATTAATAAAACTTGGTATATAGCTTCACCTAGTTCAGTTATATTGATAATTGCAAAAAAACATATTACTTATCTTCCTCATTGCAGCAAACCTGCGTCCTCAACCCTAATGTTATTCTTATGGAGAATAAATAAAATGCTATATATCACTTATTTATCGATGTATTTTTGTGAAACTTGGTAAGTAGCTCTATGTAGTAGTGAGTTACATATTCAAACTTACTAATGTTTGCGTAGCGGTATTGGAAATTCGCTGAGTACGCAGGTTTGCTGCGACAGGGGTATTAAAATTCCTTTAGGGTTTAGCCCCAATGGCTATTAAATTTCCCATATTAATCTTATGGGCATTAGCATTTACTGGATCAGATGATAACTAAAATACCCCCGTCGCAGCAAACCTGCGTACTCAGCGAATTTCCAATGCATATATATATGTGTCTCACTACTACATAGAGCTACTTACCAAATTTCACAAAAATCCATTTATAAATAAGTGATATATAGGATTTTATTTATTCTCCATAAGAATAACATTAGAGCTGAGTACACAGGTTTGCTGCAACGAGGAAGATAAAAAATATGTACTTTTGCAATTATCAATATAACTCAACCAGGTAAAGCTACATACCAAGTTTTATTAATTTAGGTTCATAACTAAGGGAGATATAAAACTTGACTTATTCTCCATATGAATAATATGGGGGCCGAGTATGCAGGTTTGCTGCAACGGGGATAGTCAACAAAAAATACATTTAGTGTGCAAATATCAATATACCAGTACTACGCGAAGCCACATACCAAGTTTCATCAATATACATTCATAAATAATCGAGATATAAAATTTTATTTATTTTCCATAAGGATAACATTGGACAACGTACTGTGTTTAGCACTTTGAATATCTCTGCAGCGGTTGGACGTAGAACAATACTTAAAACACCAAAATGATTTTTTTGTAGAGATGAACAGATTGGTATCAGCAAATGTCAAGTTTTCAGTAAAATTATCTGAGAAAATCCAAAAACCTTTTTCAAATAAGATTAACATGGACAATTTTATGGACGCGTTTTTTGACTTTCTCTACAACCACTAAACCTAGGTTAATGATTCAAAATACTAAATTGTTTGTTTTTTAAATCTCTATTTAATGGCTTTAACCAAAATTGAGTGTTTTTTAAATTTTAGGGGGAAAATTCAAAAAACTGATTTTTGGGAAATTTAAAACCCCCATAAAACCCCCCTTCCCATAGTCCGATCAATATGGTTTTCAATCTTAAAGTCATAAATGTTACTCTACACATTTGTGCTAAATTTCATCAAAATAAGTTATCGAGGTAACGGACACACACATATATATATATATATATATACATATATATATATATATATATATATATATATATATATATATATACATATATAAATTTGAACGAATAGTGTTTTTGGCATCTGGGGACCTCAAAACAAAATGTTATCATGGTCTCAGGCTTAAGTCTTACCATGCCACCTACGGTAATAGTTTCTTCCCTATAGGGGAAATTCGCTAAAAGGTGATCTCTGCATTTTAGATTTTGTGTTTATTTATTTGTTTATATTATTGTTTAAATTTTTTATGCACGTTAACCACGAAGGTACTTACAACGTATAATGCCTAACTAAAACATATGTTTTGTATTTTAGATTTTAAGTTTATTGGTTTGTTTGAGTGAAGATTATATATAGATGTTCATATAAAGACTGAATCAAATGTACATTCAGGTATAATAACAAATGGAGTAACCTTAAACATACTCATTAGTTGGGGACATGGTGAAAAACTACGCCAAGCCAATTAAACAGACTGATTGATCTTCCCCTAGCAAAGCTTGGCCCCCAGTTATTTCTTAAACTACATGGGTATAACTTTGATGAGAGTTTGCTGATTAATTATAAACCGCTGATACAATTATTTTGTTTTAGCGAATTTCCCCTATAGGGAAGATGCTATTACGGTACCGTAGTTGGCATGGTAAGACCTAGGCCCGGGACCATGATAACTTTTCGTTTTCAGGTCCCCAGACCCCAAAAACACCATTCGTACGAAACTGTATATATATATATATATATATATATATATATATATACAGTTATACAGTACAGTATACAGTATATACAGTTATATATATATATATATAGGTTATGTGTGTGTCCGTGAGCACGATAACTCTCGTAGAAATGATCCGATTTTGATGAAACTTGGTATAAACGTGTAAAACAACATTTATGACTAAGTTTGAAAACCAGCCAGTTCGCTCTATCCGAAGGGTATTTTGGGGGGAGTTTTGTACCCCAAAAATGGTTTTTGTTTTAATTTTTTAATCTAATTTTTGAAATAGTCAAATTTTAGTTTTAACCATTCTATTCAGCTTAAAAAACACACAATTTGGTATTTTGGTTACCGAGATATTGAAAGTGCTAAACACAGTAGTACGTTGTCTATAATGTTATTCTTATGGAGGAAAAGAACATTTTTATATCTCGCTTATTTATGAACGTATACTGACGACTTGGTATACAGCATCATCTCATTGTGGTCTATTGATATTTGCTCAAAAAATATTTTTTGCCAAATTCTCCCGTAGCAGCAAACTTGCGTACTCAGCCCCCATGTTATTCTTATGGAGAATAATTAAATGCTCTGTCTCTCTTAATTATAAATATAAATGAATAAAAACTAGTATACGATCTAGTTGAGTTATATTGGTATTAGCGTAAAAACCCATTTTTTTTGTTCCTTGTTGCAGCAAACCTGCGTACTCAGCCCCAATGTTATTCTTATAGGGAATAATTATAATTGTATATATCGCTTACTTGTGAATATATTTTTATGAAACTTGGTAAGTGGCTTTATGTAGTATTAAGACATTTATATTTCCATTGGAAATTCGCTGAGTACGCAGGTTTGCTGCTACGGGGGTATTTATTTCAATTTCAAGAAGCCCAATGTTAATTTTTTTAATTTACATAGTGGTTTTAGCGAATTTCCCCTATAGGGAAGAAGCTATTACCGTAGTCGGCATGGTAAGACCTAGGCCAGGACCATGATTACTTTTCGTTTTGAGGTCCCCAGATGCCAAAAACACCTCGTTCAAAACTGTATATATATACATACATATATGTTTGTCCGTGAGCACGATAACTCTCGTAATAATTATCCGATTTTGACGAAATTTGGTATAAACGCGTAAAGCAGCATTTATGACTTTAAGTTTGAAAACCAGACAGATCGACTTATCCAAAGGGGTATTTTGGGGGGGTTTTGTACCCCAAAAATGGGGTTTTTGAGTTTTTTACATATAATTTTTGAAAAAGGAAATTTTAGTTTTTCCATTGGAATCAACTTAAAAAGACGCACAATTTGGTGTTTTGATCATTGCTCTACGTCAAGTGGTTACAGAGATATTGAAAGTGCTAAACGCAGTACGTTGTCCAATGTTGTTCTTATGGAGAGTAAGAAAAATTGTATATTTCGCTTATTTATCAACTTCTCCTGATGAAACTTGGAATATTGCTTCATATCGTTGTGGTCTATTGATATTTGCACTAAAAAACATTTTATGGCCTATAGTTCCCGTAGCAGCAAACCTGCATACTCAGCCCCCATGTTATTCTTATGGAGAACTAGCTGATGTACCCGTCCTTCGTACGAGTTGTATATAAATGGTAGATTGACTAAAATAATTAACAACCCACATAATTTTACAATATTAATCTTTACATTCCAATAAATTAATAGTAATGTAACGAAAGATTAAACTTTAAAAACATTGACAAACCACTTTTAAAATCACCATTCTTGCCAGGTCCTGTTTTCATTATAATTGTAAATAAACAATTTAAACTTGGAAAAATCATATATTTTAAAAACATATGACTACTTGATTTTATTTAAATAAATGTAAATCAATATATACAAACTGTTCTAACAGTGGTCATGGTTAAATGAACGGTATTAAATATTGTATATGTTCGTTCCTCCCTTTGGAATAGACCTACATTTGCATTTTTATTGATCTCCGTTTCTTGTTCATTGGTGGACGTGAGGATGGCACAATCACAGAGCCAGGCACTTTCCAGATTAAACTGTTTATGAACCTCGGTGTAACAAACTGTCAATCAATAAATCCTGTGATTCATCGATAGTGCCGAGTGAAGGATAGATGTTTCTGAGACCTTAATTTTTTTTTCAATGTCCCAATCTCAACTTTTAAAAGCGCATAAGAAAACTGATCAACCCCTTAATCTTCTCAAAAATAAATTTTCATATTTACTGTTAAGTTCAGACGCTCAGTGGTCGGCTAAAATATATATATTTAGAGAGGCGTAGACTCCTCCACTCATGTCTCACTTACGACAAAGGGTCTGTGTGAGGTCTCCAGAGAACAACACCGTGACTTCCCATGATGTTGTTTCTTATTTCCTTTAAGGCATCAAATTTCAGCTCTACTTGTTGAGTAGTTGGTGTGTTATGACTAACGCGCTTATATTAAAGGCCATTGGGCCAGAGTCCTTGAGTATATTTGTGTCTGGAGTAGGTAAATGTCTGCAATGAGCTATCAGCTACATTCCTACCGAATTTCAGATCCATCAGTCCAATAGTATGTGCAAGATGTTAAAATATTGTATTTTGAAATTCCGGGGGGCGAAACCCTTAAACATTTTCGTAACAGGAATAGGCTTGCGTTTTTTTCTGATGAATTAGTTATGTTCCTACTAAAATGTAACTTACAAAGGTCCAGCAAGTACTAATACTCATAAAATTGCCATAAAAGTAAATTAGCGAAGAACCCTATAGGGTTTTTTAAACGTATTTTTATTGTGAATCTGCAGCATAAGGAATAGAGTCATAAGTGTCTAGCAGTTATTACTTAGTTATAAGTACTAACCACCATCCAAAATTTTATCTTCAATAGACATTGTCATTTCTTAGATAAAGTGATCACTACGTCAGTGAGTGCATGAGTCTGACCAATATAGATTTCTTATATTATTTATTACCATTCTTCACTCAACGTTTTAAAAAAGAACTAAAAAACCTATTTATAGAATAACTATGCCATCATCTGGTTCAATAAAAATAAATGCTTTGTCCATAAGAATAGCATAGGATCTTTAAAACCCTATGGGGCAGTGTCCTAAGGTAATTTAAAACAATCTAATTAGCCTAAAATCTTCTAACGCACATATAGAACATAGAACAAAAATTTCATAAAAATCGGTGCACCCGTTTTCCTGTAAAAAGCGAACAAAACATGACCAAAACCGTACAAAATCACGTTTTTCAGCGGCCGCCATTATTTTTTAAAAAGGCGTATGCCAGTTTATAGTGCCCTAAAACCTTCTTACGCATATATAGAACAAAGAAACAAAGTTTCATTAATGTCAGTGCACCCGTTTTCCAGTGAAAAGCGAACAAAAACCCGTACTTGAGCGTTACCGGCAGACAGACAGACATAAATTGAGATAAGATTTGTTTTGGTTTCCCTAGGGTGTAAAACGTGAAAATATGCAAAAATTTCATAATTCCAAGCAATGTAAAGACAAAACTCTAATTTTATTTATATAGATTAATTATACGGTATATTGAAATAAATATATATAATATATATTATATACTTGATGTACACGTTCTTCGCACAGGGGTTTCCTTACCTGTTCTCATTTTAGTTAGCTTGAAATAGCTGTTGTTCTTGCTTCTGCTTTTTAAGCTGTCAAATGTATGTGCCCTCAGCTGTTCGCATTACAGTTTCTGAATGTTTACTTTGTTATGAAATGTAAACATTGAAACTTATAACGTTCACGGGGCGTAGCCCGAGGGGATTTTAAGGAAGTGAATAGGCCTATGTGTTGCATGGGTTCAAGATGTACCTTTGTGTAATGTTTCAGTCCAGTCGGTTAAGTAGTTTTTGAGTTCACCCGGAACATCAGACAGACAGACAGACAGACAGACAGACAGAAACCACCTCTTCTTTATAATATTATAGATATAGATTCTGTAAGCGAAATTTATAATATATATATATATATATATATATATATATATATATAGAAAGAATATAGATAGATAAGTAAACGTGTTATCTCCCTTAATTATGAACACAAATTAATAATACCCCCGTAGCAGCAAACCTGCATACTAAGCGAATTTCCAATAAATATATATCATAACACATTAACACTTAACAGGATTCATAAGAAATATAATCACAAACAAGCGATATTAAAAATATTAATTATTCTCCATAAGAATAACATTGGGGATGAGTACGCAGGTTTGCTGCAACAAGGAACACAAAATAATGGGTTTTTATGCAAATGTCATTAGAACTCATCTAAGTCACACACCAAGTTTCATTCATATACATTTTTATAAGTAAGCGATATATAACATTTTAATTATTCTCCATAAGAATAACATGGGGACTGATTACCTAGGTTTGCTGCTACGGCAACCATACGTGAAAATTTTGTATTTTGTGCAAACAACGATAAACCCCAACCAGATGAAGCCATATACCAAATTTTGTCACTTTAGTATTTAGTATTTAGCACTTTCAATATCTCAGGAACCAATTGACGTAGAGCAATGATAAAAATACCAAATTGTTTGTTTTTTATGCTGAATTCAATGGTAAAAATTAAAATTTGATTTAAATAAAAAATACATGTGGAAACCCCAAAAACCCCATTTTTGAGGTACAAAACCCCCCAAATGTGCTTTACACATTTGTACCAAATTTCATTAAGATCGGACCTTTTTTACGAGAGTTATCGTGCTTACGGACACACACATATATATATATATATATATATATATATATATATATATATATAAAATTTGAACGAATGTTATTTTTCGCATCTGGGGACCTCAAAATAAAAAGTTATCATGGTCTCGGGCTTAAGTCTTACCATGAGACCTACGGTAATAGCTTCTTCCCTATAGGGGAAATTCGCTAAAATATGGTATGTGGCTTTACCTACTTGAGTTTGTATAAAACCCCAATTTTTGTGTTCCTTGCTTCAGCAAACCTGCATACTCACCTGCCATGTTATACTTATGGAGAATAATTAAAATGTCATAGTTTATTTATGAATGCGTATTGATGAAACTTTATATGTGGCTTTATGTGGTATTAAGATAATATATGCTTTGGAAATTCGCTGAGTACGCAGGCTATATTTTTACATTTTTTGTATTTTTCCTGGGGATGGGACTTGTCTAGAACTTATTTTAATCCCAGAAATTAGTTTTTTACAACACAAGAAGTTGAAGGAAACATTAATATTTTTTTAAGGAAATCGTTGGAGCCTTTTTGAAAACAGAGTTGCAAGCAATTAACCAAGCAAGCAATCAAGCAAACCTTACTCATATTAAAGTGTAGGATAGTATTGAGTAAAAATAAGTCTGTATATTTGTATTGATTGACTATAACATATTTTTACTCTTAGGCACATAGAGTGTGTTACATGTGACAGGGACGATGATTATGAATTGTAGCTTGTTTGAAGTTCTGCATACAGATGGCCAGGGCTGGATTTAGGATCTAAAGGTCCTAGCCTACTCCCTAAATGTGAGTGCTAGCCCATAGAAAAATAAATCAGGTACAGAAGTGTCACGAAGTAGGGAAAAAGCGTACACGCTGTCGCGTCGTTCAAGTCTGAGTTAGCGGTGCCTTGTTGCCAAGTCGGGCAGTGCGGGATTCCCAAATTCCCGCAGGGAGCAATCTCGGTCGCTTCCGCCACGGCCACGCCATCGGTAGGCGGTAAGGCTGATCTGATAAAAACGTGTGGCTGTGTGGCAGTGAAGATCACTCTCCCGTTGTATGCACAGGAAGTGGAGGATGTGCACAAATCTCGTTTCGAACTGATCTGGTACTTACTAAATTTCTGGAATGTTATTATTACAGAAGGATAAAACATGAACTGCATTAGACAAATTCAACCTTTTAAATTCCATAAATTGCAATGATGATTAACAATAAAATACCCCCGTTGCATCAAACCTGCATACTCAGAGAATTTCAAATGGTACTTCACTACGTCATGAACCACTTACCAACTTTCATCAAAGCATATTCATAAATAAGTGCAATATGAAATTTTATTTATTATTCATAAGAACAACATTAGGACTGAGTATGCAGGTTTGCTGCATCAAGAACAACTAAAATCTGTTTTTTTACAAATAAAATAGATCACCATAACATAAAGCAACATTTCAAGTTTTACTAATTTATATTCATAAACAAGCAAGATATCACTTGTTTCTTATCCTCCATGAGAATAACATTATAGCTACTGAGTACGCAAGTTTGCAGACCTGGGGACCACAAAAAATTGGTTTTAAATGCAAATATCAGTACGAAAAAAAAGTTGTTTAAATATCAGTAAAACCTAAACAAATGAAGCCACATTACAAGTTTCGTCAATATATGTTCAATAATAAGCGAGAAATAACATTTTACTCTCTCCATAAGATTAACATTGGACAACGTATTATGTTTAGCACTTTCAATATCTTGGTAACCAATTGACGTAGAGTGATGATAAAAATACCAAATTGTTTGTTTTTGTAAGCTGAATTCAATGGTACAAACTAAAATTTGGGTTTATAAAAAATTAAATGTAAAAAGTTAAAACAAATTTTGGGGTACAAAACCTGCTTTAAAATAGAGCGACCTGTCTGGTTTTCCAACTCATGAAAATAGACGCTGCCTTACACGTTTATACAAAAGGCATTTTTACGAAAGTTATCATGCCTACGGACACACACACACACACACACACACACACACACACACACACACACACACACACACACGCGCGCGCGCGCGCACACGCACGCACGCATACATGGTGTTTTTGGCACCTGGGAGCCTCAAAACAAATGTTATCATGGTCCCGGGCTAGGTCTTACCATGCCGACTACGATAATAGCTTCTTCCCTATTGGGGAAATTCGCTAAAACTATTAAAATTATTAAAAATATATGCATCTTTCATCTAAATAATGTGTACCGTAAGAATAATTCTAAATAATTAATATCTCGATTATTTATGAATGTATATTGATGAAACTTGGCCTGGGGCTTCACCTAGTACTGGTATATTGATATTTGCATAAACAATTTTTGTTATCGTCCCCGTAGCAGCAAACCTGCATACTCAGCCCTAATATTATTCTTATGGAGAATAAATGAAGTTTTATCTCTCCGTTAGTTATGAACATAAATAAAAAATAAAACTTGGTATGTAGCTTCACCTGGTTAAGTTATATTGATAATTGCACAAAAACATATTGTTTATATTTCTTGATGCAGCAAATCTGCGTACTCAGCCTTTAATGTTGTTCTTTAGGAGAATACTGTACATAAAATGCAGAGTGTATATAACATGTTGAAATGTTAGCAGCCGATGCCATACAAATTTACTATAAATTCACTGAAGAAATTAGCTCTTCACGTAGGAACAAGTTACTGTAAAATATTAAATTCAGTAATAAAATGCATTACAATTTAATCGTTAAACATAGTTTACTTTTAAAATTATGATTTTACCTATTTTCTGTAACCCTTTATTTATAAATCAGGGCATGTTTATAAAACATACAGAGAGAGCTTAAGCTTTTAATCTTATTATTGACGCGATGAACCCATACACGAAAACTATCCTCGAACTAAAAAATGTTTAAAGAAATCGTCAGTCAACATTAAACGTACCAGTATCTCAGAAGATTTTAAATGTATTTTTAAAGTTGGTAAATCGATAAATTAACATTGAGGCAAAATCTTTAGCATCATTGAATAGAAAACTAACCAGAGAAGTATATAATGCGAAGAGCGCGTAAACACTGCACTCAATACGACAAGCGCCAAGCAGGGCGAGGGAATTTTTCCCTACCGGCTGGGCCGGCCGGCCAGCCGGCTGGAGTGCACAGACAGGCAACGTCGCTTGGCCGGTTTTGTCGTATGATCTGGCCGGTTGAATTAACAATTTTGTGTTAGCAAATTTTAGCATTACGTGACACTTCTATACCTGCTTTATTTTTCTATGGCTAGCCCTTACCGGCCAGGTGGCCACCTTTCCTATTTCATCTGTATATATAGCCTATGCTTATATTAGGCACTACAGATGGCGTTGCGTAATTACTTAGAGTTAAAATTGCCAAAATTTGTATTGCTGCCTAGTGTATATTATCGTCGGCATAGTAAGATATTATCAAGTTATTTTCATTATAGTACGTAAACCGAACTCCTTGCGTGAGTCCAAGGATCATCTTTTCTCCATAAATACAACATGGCAACTTTTAAAGCCAGTGAGGCGGATCTGTTAGGTCGGGGTTAAAAAAAGTATCAACAATTTTTGTAAAATTGGAAATTGATTATCTTAACTAAAAACGACGTAAATAATAACATAGCAACTTTTCTGGTAAGGTGGAGGTCTATGGTTGAGGTGGGCGGCGTATCCAACATGGGGACATCTTTCAAGAGATGCGGCTTTAACAAAACATAT